>CM027474.1:27626877-28070091 GCA_015776775.1 Magallana hongkongensis
TTTGTTTAAATCATGGTCCCCGGGGCTAGGGTGGGGCCACAATAGGGGGATCATGTTTTAAATAGGAATATATAGAGAAAATCTTTTAAAATCCTCTTCTCAAAAACTATTTGGCCAGATAAGCTCAAATTAAAATGGAAGCATCCTCAGGTAGTGTAGATTTAAGTCTGTTCAAATGATGATCCCCGGGGGTAGGGTGGGGCCACAATTGGGGGATCAGGTTTTACATAGGAATATATATAGAGAAAATCTTTAAGAATCTTCTTCTCAAAAACTATTAGGCCAGAAAAGCTCAAATTAAATTGGAAGCATGCTCAGGAAATGTAGATTTAAGTTTGTTCAAATCATGGTCCCTGGGGGTAGGGTGGGGACTTATATATAGAGAAAATCTTTAAAAGTCTTCTTCTCAAAAGTATTAGGCCAGGAAAGCCCAAATTTGAGTGGAGGCATCCCCAGATCATATAGATTCAAGTTTGTTTAAATAATAGTCCAGGGGTAGGGTGAGGCCACACTGGGGGATGAAATTTTACTTAGGAATATATAGAGAAAATATTTCAAAATCTTCTTTTTAAAGACTATTTGGCCAGAAAAGCTTAAACTTGTGTAGAGGCATCCTCGGGTAGTGTAAATTCAAGTTTGCAAAATCACTAGGGGTAGGGCGGGACCGTGATGGCGGTTTGAATTTTTACATAGGAATATATAGAAAAAATCTTTAAAAATATTCTGGGAAAGTTTTTGGTCCAAAACTCAGTACTTAGTGTGAAAGCACAGGTTATAAGATTAAAGGTAGATTTAAGTTTGATGAAACCATGATTCCCTAGAGAATAGTGGGGCCACGAAATGGGGGGGGGGGGGGGTATATAGGAATAGAGAAAAATCTTAGAGGTACAACAACAAAAGGGGCTTGGTATTTACCAAAAAATAAGAGGTGGATAAAAATTGGCAGATTTTCAAATTTTTTTTAGCAGGATCTACTGTACTCAGTTGTCAAGATATTTTGATACTGTAATGCTAATTTGATCAGAATTAAGGCAATTGTTGCTCAGGCGAGCGATGTGGCCCCTGGGCCTCTTGTTATTGTTTACAATTTCTATTTACTAACCATATTTGAGTGTTAAGCTTCGAATTATAAGCAAGATACAGAGATTTGCTCACGATTCTATGTTTGTACACAGATCTTAAAAACTAAAGATTAAAAAACTAAAAAAAATTTTAATATTCATTAAGAAAATTTTCAAAGTCTCTTCTTCCAGAAACCAACTTTAACAACTTATTGTATTGTAAACTTAACCTTTTTTAGCTCACCTGAGCCAAAGTCTTCTCAAAAACTATTAGGCCAGGAAAGCTCAAATTTGAGTGGAAGCATCCTCAGATAGTGTAGATTCAAGTTTCTTCAAATCATGGTCCCTGGGGGTAGGGTGGGGCCACAATAGGGGGATCATGTTTTACATAAGAATATATAGAGAAAATCTTTAAAATTCTTCTCAAAAACTATTAGGCCAGAAAAGCTCAAATTGAAATGGAAGCATCCTCAGGTAGTGTGGATTCAAGTTTGTTCAAATCATGATCCCCGGGGGTAGGGTGGGGCCACAATTGGGAGATCATGTTTTACATAGGAATATATTGAGAAAATCTTTTAAAAATCTTCTTCTCAAAAATATTTGGCCAAGAAATCTCAAATTGGCATGTAACCATCCTTAGGAAGTGTAGATTCAAGTTTGTTCAAATCATGGTCCCTGGGGGTAGGGCGGGGTCACAATGGGGGATGAATTTTTATAGATAGAGAAAATCTTTAAACGTCTTCTTCTCAAAATCATAAGGCCAGGAAAGCCCAAATTTGAGTGGAAGCATCCCCAGATCATATAGATTCAAGTTTGTTTAAATAATAGTCCAGGGGTAGGGTGAGGCCACAATTGGGGATGAATTTTTACTTAGGAATATATAGAGAAAATCTTTAAAAATCTTCTTTTTATAGAATTTTGGCCAGAAAGGGTTTAAACTTGTGTAGAGGCATCCTCGGGTAGTGTAAATTCAAGTTTGCAAAATCACAGTCCCTAGTGGTAGGGCGGGACCGTGATGGCGGTTTGAATTTTTACATAGGAATATAAAGAGAAAATCTTTAAAACTATTCTGGGAAAGTGTTCGGTTCAAAACTCAGTACTTAGTGTGAAAGCAAAGGTTATGCAGATTTAAGTCTGATGAAACCATGATTCCCTAGAGAAAAATGGGGCCATGAAATGGGGGGGGGGGGGTATATAGGAATAGAGACAAATCTTCTTACAGATACAACAACAAAAGGGGCTTGGTATTTACCCAAAAATAAGAGGTTGGTAAAAATTGGCAGATTTTCAATTTTTTTTAGCAAGATCTACTGTACTCAGTTGTCAAGATATTTTGATACTGTAATGCTAATTTGATCAGAATTAAGGCAATTGTTGCTCAGGTGAGCGATGTGGCCCCTGGGCCTCTTGTTTTTGTTGCTGTAGATTGTGTTTGTGGATGATTTGAACATGCCCATGTTGGAGCAGTTTGGAGCTCAGCCTCCGATTGAGTTGCTGAGACAGTGGTTGGATCACTGGAACTGGTATGACCTGAAGGAAACCACACCTATGAAATTGATTGACATCCAGGTCATGGCAGCCATGGGCCCACCGGGTGGTGGCAGGAACCCTGTGACCCCGCGCTTCCTGAGACATTTTAACATGATCACCATTAATGAATTTGATGATGATTCCATGATCACCATCTTCAGGAAAATCATGGACTGGCATATTTCATCAAGGTAAGGCTATGAATATGATGACATTCCTAATAATGAGCAACTGTAGGGATACTAAAGGTTTTAATAAAGTTTTTTAACTATGTCAAAACAAAGCTGAAAACAAAAAGACTTTTAAATTTTAGGGGGGTGGGGTTTGTTGTTGTATAAACTCTGTTGTAAGATATTTGTTGTCATCTTTGTTGTAAATAATCATTGTTTTGTCCTCTGAAAAATTTACATTGTGATTAAATACCAGATGACATTAATTTACATTTAATGTTTACATGTTCTAATCTTCTGCTTTCATACTTGTTTTCTCTGTTTGTGAAATGTCTTGTGATATTTTATTTGTCTAGAAATGCCCCGTAAGTACCCCTGAGCATGTTTCATTATTCATTGTTATTATCTACTTTTAATTTTTTTTTTACTTTATACATACCATTAAAAGTTTTATTATATATATATATCACTTTTTTAAAAAGTAGTTTTCCTGTAAATTATACATTTCAGTATATATAATTAAGCAAAATTTTACAAATTACAGCAAATTTGCATGCCTATATATATTTTTTCTAATTAAATTTTTTATGAAATGAAACCTTATCATGTAGAAAAAAAATATCAGCACCTCCCAGAATATTCATAGAGTATCTTACGCATGCATGTCAGAGTAGCTCATTATTGAAATTATGTAGACAAAAGGAAAAAAAAGGATTTTTCCTCATGACCACTGGCATAAGCATGTCCTTGAACTTTACCCTCAAGGTCACTGAACACTGTGTATGTTCTTTTGTTGTCTTTCCACATATCAGCCTGCACTGGTCCATAGAAAGAAGAAAGCATATTAGCTGTTACATGTATTTCACTTTGTACAAATGTTTTGCACCTTTTGTGAAATGTTCTGTTATGACAGTTTTTAGTGTCGGCTTTAATTGTTAGATCGAGTTTCCCTAATTTTACACAGTTGATTGATACATTTATAATACAATGTACTTGGGTCAGCTCATTTTATATATATATTAGTACATTACTTCCCATTAAATTACAACCATGATAGAGACCGCAAGGTAGTATTCTTAGTAAAGAAAAGAAATTTCAATGCATGTTGAAAATAAAAACAACTTGATTCTTGATGGTCGTTTTAACAACATTGTAGATACAGTAAACTTTCTTTATGTACAAGTATTTCATTATTCAATGTTTTCTATAAAAAAAAAAAATTCTGCTTATTCCTCTAATTTTTTTCTATTAAACTAATCTATTTTAACAGATTTTCTGATCATGATTTCTAATCTGTTATGACCGCTTGTAATTTCAGAGGCTTCAGTAATGAGTTCAAGCCCTGCGTGGATCAGCTGGTCCAGGGCACCCTGACCACCTACAAAGAGGCCATGAAGAACCTCCTCCCCACCCCGGCCAAGTCCCACTACCTGTTCAACTTGAGAGACTTCAGTAGGGTCATCAACGGAGTCCTACTGTCCACCCCAGAGACCATGGAGGAACCAGCTTCCATGAAGAGGCTCTGGGTTCATGAGGTGAGCTGGCCCATTAATTTATCAATTAGAGTAGACATTTATTATTTTTGGAGGGGGGGACATTTGGACATATTTGGACATTTTGGACATGCTGGGAATGAGAAATTGTCCCATTGACACTGAAAAAAAATGAACATTAAAATGGAAAATTACTATCAATATCTTTAACAAAAGTTAATAAATTCTAGCTGTCTAGCTACGTACATTTATAAGGAAATCCATCATAATGTTTATATACATCCCGACCTCCATCGGAAAAATCTTTTTTATAGATGTATAGTGTTTTATATTTTTTATTTTATATAAATTTAAGACCAGTTTAGACAAGTTCTCATTATCTACTTTTTCCACCAAACATCCTTCAGGTTTTCCGTGTATTCTACGATCGTCTCGTGGACGACTCGGACAGGAACTGGCTGTTTAACTATGTGCGTGAAGTCTGTAAGACCTGTCTCAGGGAGGATTTTGATCAGCTGTTTATTCACCTGGACTTTGACAATGATGGAAAGGTCATGGAGGATGACCTTCGTAGTTTAGTGTATTGTGACTTTGCAGATCCGAAATCGGACGCCAAACACTACGTTGAAGTGCGAGATTTGGAGCAATTGAGAGTAACTGTTGAGGGGTATCTGGAGGAATTCAACAATATGAGTAAAAAACCAATGAACCTTGTGCTTTTCAGGTAAGCTATAAAAATGTGTTCTACATTTGTTATGCATCAATATCTTGGATGTGTGGTCATAGAAACTAAGCAGTCTTTACACCAACTATATTATAGATTAAATATAGCACTGCTTTATGCATTCATCTCAAATATCATAAGTATAAAACTCCTCAGACATTTTTTGCTATTATTCAGAAGTTTGATAAAACTGATTTCAATTTTCTTCCATTAGATTTGCTATTGAGCACGTTTCCAGAATTGCACGTGTCATAAAACAAAAGAGAAGCCACGCCCTTCTTGTAGGAGTGGGAGGGTCTGGGCGTCAATCACTCACACGATTGGCAGCTCATATGGCCGACTATGATCTCTTCCAAGTGGAAATCTCCAAGAGCTACACTTCAAATGAATGGAGAGAGGATTTGAAACGTATTCTGAGAAAAGCCACTGAAACTGATAATCATGCTGTCTTCTTATTTTCTGATACACAGGTATTGTACATAAACTTTTTTCATTTTATAAAAAAAAATTGATTTGATGGGGAGAGAGAGAGGAGAGAGGTGTCTTATTTTAATTAATATAGAATATTTCAGGAAATATAGGTCAAATTGATGAATTCATATAAAACCTTATTTATTGGTTAGCATTTACCGTTGGTTTTATTTTTTTTTTTTTTTTGTAGATTAAACAAGAATCTTTCTTAGAGGATATTAACAACTTATTAAATGCTGGTGAAGTGCCTAACTTATTCCCTCTGGATGAGAAACAAGAAATCTGTGAGAAAATGAGACAATTAGACAGGTATTGTTCAAACTTTTTAACATAAGATGAGTGTTTTACATTTACATATACTTGTACCTTTTTATCCATTTAAGGACACAATGCGACATTTCTCATTTTTAATTAAATTTCCATGAAAATTTTTTCCTTATTTATTTGCATCTAAATTTTTTTATACCCCAAAATTCAGGGTACATTACCAGGCTATTTTTGAAGTTCGGATATGTTGGATTTTCCTTATTATAGCATGAAAAATGCAATTGGGTGCTTATAAATAATAATATCATAGTATATATTTTGCATTGAAACTATATATCAAAATAGATATGTAAAATGAAATATGATTATGGAATTACGTTGTGGAAATCTTTACATTGTGGAGGGGAAAAAAATGAAAATAATGGAACATAAGTCGCGTCTGATCTTTAAAGCAACCAGATGACATCTAGCTCATTCCTTTAGTGCAAATTGCATGCATTTTTGATAAGGAATGAATATTTTTTTTTAAACTAATTACGAAGAATATACATTTAATATTGTTTTTGCGATTGAATTACAAACAATTACTATGTAAATTGAAATGGTTGTCTTGAACATAACTCAATTCCTGTTATTTCTATTTCAGACAAAGAGATAAAACTAAACAGACTGATGGAACTCCGGTATCCTTATTTAACTTCTTTATCCAGAGAGTTCGTGATCAGCTCCATATTGTGTTGGCCATGAGTCCTATTGGAGATGCCTTCCGTAACAGACTGCGTAAATTTCCATCCCTCGTCAATTGCTGTACCATTGATTGGTTCCAGGTATGACGAAAATAAGTCATGCGTTGAGCCAAGACTACAACGGAGTCATTTAAACTCTCTAGGGTCAACGATCTCAAGATAAAAGAAAAAAAAAACCTCAAAAGTTTCCAAGGCTTTTTGGTGTCCTTATTTTGTGTCATTTATCCCTATCATGTGAAAGTAACCATGCTTTTAAAAAAAAGAATTATTGGTCTTTTTTTTTAAACTAAATATGAACTTTATGACTGTTTTAGTCTTGGCCAGAGGATGCTTTGGAAGCTGTGGCCAATCGTTTCCTGGAAGATGTAGAGCTGGATGATGAGGAGCGCTTGGGCTGTACGGACATCTGTAAGACCTTCCACACCACCACCCGAGAATTGTCCCAGAGGTTCTTCCTGGAATTGGAGCGCCATAACTATGTCACACCCACCTCCTACTTAGAGCTTATCAACACATTCAAAAATCTGCTCAGCAAAAAGAGAGAGTAAGAAATGATTTTGAATTTTTTAAAATTTTCTTACAATAAATTTGTTCAAATATGATTCAATTCTCTAAAATACTTTGAAAATCAATTAAGTTCTTGAAGTATATAAGAGGCATTTACAATAAATGGAACATCTTCATGTAAAGAAAAGCTTTTGTAATTGTTAAAGAACATTCTGATACAAAATAGGAGAGAAATATAAATTTAATGTGTTAATGTTTCTTTGATATTAATGTGATGTCTTTTTGAACTCAGTGAGGTGATGAAGCAGAAGAAGAGGTACGAGAAAGGTCTGGAGAAGCTAGACTCAGCCTCCTCCCAGGTCGGTCTGATGCAGAAAGAGCTAACTGATCTCCAGCCCCAGCTGAAAATAGCCAGCAAAGAGGTGGACGAAATTATGGTGGTCATTGAGAAGGACTCGATAGAAGTGGCCAAAGTAGAGAAGGTAAAGAAAACTACTACTGGGTCAGAATTGATTGGGGGGGGGGATGTAAAAAGAGGGATTGAAAGAAAAAGTTTGCAGAGCAAAAAGTTATGTATTTCGGGGTCATGATTGTGTAATTAAGTCCCCACCCCACCCCCCCCAAAAATAATTTTTATAAAAATCAGGAGAAATGTTTTTGTCAGATAGATTAAGATTTTTCAAGACAAAATTCGGGATTATGTATGCTTTTGTAATTAAAACAAAAGAATATCAGTAAAATATTTTGTCCTGTAGGTTGTAAAAGCTGATGAGGCAGTGGCCAATGAACAAGCAAAGGGAGCTAAAGCCATCAAGGACGAATGCGATGCCGATCTGGCTGAAGCTATTCCCGCCCTGAACTCTGCCCTGGCTGCCTTGGACACCCTCACCCAACAGGATATCACCATTGTCAAGGCCATGAAACAGCCTCCTTACATGATCAAATTAGTGCTGGAGGCTGTCTGTGTCATCAAGGGTATCAAACCGGAGCGTGTTCCAGATCCATCTGGATCGGGCAAAAAGATTGAGGACTACTGGGGCCCAGGCCAAGAAAATGTTGGGTGACATGAAGTTCTTGGAGTCATTGCACAACTTTGACAAGGTAAAAAGGAAGTGTGTGGAAGATGCATAATTTGCAGTGTCTTTTGATTCTGTTCTCATAATGCATTGTATTTTTTTTTTTCAATTTTATTTTGAAAATTATACTTTATAAAGAAACTCTGTCTCTCAATTGTCCTTTTTATGTCTTACTGTAATCTGGTCATTTGACTTCATTTCCAATTTTTGTATTAGGACAATATCCCAGTTGCCAACATGAAACAGATCCGAGCCAAATACATCACAAACCCAGACTTTGAACCTGAAAAAGTGAAAGTAGCATCCACTGCTTGTGAGGGCTTGTGCAAATGGGTCAAGGCTATGGATGTTTATGACAGGTAAATGGTGTACACTATACTACGTCATATTATTCATATTTTGCTTGTCCATACAGAAAAAAACCACACACACAAATTTTTTGAACAACATGAAGTTGCTTTTTTATAATCAAAAATTAAAGAATTGGTAATGAATATTTTAATACCAGGTAATGTTTATTTTTAAATTCACAGAGTTGCGAAGGTTGTCGCACCCAAAAAGGAACAGCTGAAGAAGGCTGAGGCAGAGCTGGCAGGTGGCCATGTCTCTCCTGGAGAAGAAGCGAGCCTCCTTGCGTGAAGTCCAGGACAAGCTGGCCAAACTACAGGAAACCCTCGAAAACAACAAGAAGAAGAAGGCAGACCTGGAGACCCAGGTGGACCTCTGCTCCAAGAAGCTGGAGAGAGCCGAGCAGCTAATCAGTGGACTAGGGGGTGAGAGGGACAGATGGAGTCAGAACGCCAGAGAGCTGGGTGTCAAGTACAACAACCTGACCGGAGACATCCTGATCTCTTCCGGAACTGTGGCTTATCTGGGTGCCTTCACTTCAGCATTCCGACAGGTAGATTTGAAAGTTGATAACAAGAGAAGGAAAAATTATTCATATCAGTTTGAGGCAGTTATGGGTCGGTGTAGATTTTTCTCGCTTGATTCTGACTTCTTCTTTTGTAGGACCAAGTGGACATGTGGATTAAGAGGGTGAAGGACCGTGGAATCTTGTGTTCCGATGACTTCTCTCTCATCAACACCCTGGGAGAACCAGTCAAGATCCGAGCCTGGAATATCTCAGGACTTCCCACCGATAACTTCTCCCTGGAAAATGGAATCATTTTAGCGTAAGTATTGAATATTTGTACCACGTTTAAGATTGACTTGCCTTAATATCAATACCTGGCAACCTTTTTAAGAAATGAATATTTTGCTTTACAGCAATGCAAGACGTTGGCCCTTGATGATTGATCCCCAGGGTCAGGCCAACAAATGGATCAAGAACATGGAGAAGGCCAACAACATCCATGTCATCAAACTCAGCGACTCAGACTTTGTCAGAACATTAGAAAACTGTATCCAGTTCGGAACTCCTGTAAGTACCAGTAAATCCTTACAGCCTTGACCATTTTTCAATGATTTTATCTGTTTTTCATACTGCAGCCTTGCATATGATGTAAAATATGCTTGACCTAGACCTGATTTTCCCGCCAAGAAAAAATGTCTTATGCTAATTGTTTGCTTAATGACTTTTACAGGTTCTCCTTGAAAATATTGCTGAAGAAATGGATCCTCTGTTGGAGCCCCTTCTGCTGAAACAGGTCTTCAAGCAAGCTGGTGCCATGTGTATTCGTCTTGGTGACAGCACCATTGAGTACTCACAGGACTTCAAATTCTACATCACCACCAAACTGAGGAATCCTCACTACCTACCTGAAACTGCTGTTAAAGTGACCCTGCTGAACTTTATGATTACCCCTGAGGGTCTTCAGGACCAGCTGCTGGGTATTGTGGTCGCCAGGGAGAGGCCAGAGCTTGAGGAGGAGAAGAATGCCCTCATCATCCAGAGTGCTGACAACAAGAGACAGCTCAAAGAAATTGAGGACAAGATTCTTGAGGTCCTGTCCTCTTCAGAGGGAAATATCCTTGAGGACGAGACAGCTATTAAAGTGCTGTCCTCTTCTAAAGTGCTTGCTAATGAGATTTCTGAAAAACAGGTATCATATTTCATGATCTTTTTAAATTTTTTAATTTAGAGGAAAAAAAATTCATAATTCAAAATAAAATTCTTTTTGAAAAGTTCTTATTGTATGAAATATAATTCTGCTCCTAGGCCATTGCTGAAGAAACTGAGAAGAAGATTGACACAGCTAGAATGGGCTACACTCCAATTGCTGTCCACTCCACCATTCTGTTCTTCTCCATCGCAGACTTGGCGAACATTGAGCCCATGTACCAGTACTCCCTGACCTGGTTCATCAACCTCTTTATTCTGTCCATTGACAACGCCGAAAAGTCGGAGGACCTGGACGCGCGTCTGAAGAACCTCCACAACCACTTCACCTACTCTCTCTACTGCAATATCTGTAGATCGTTATTTGAAAAAGACAAGGTAGAGAAAGATAAGGAATGGACATGAAACTCAATTATTTGTATTTGTGTGCTCAGTAGGAGTTTTGAAATGTGCCCATTACATTTTTACAATTTTGCAAAATATTTAGAAGGATTGCTAACTTTTATATTTTAGATGAGGTAAAAGCTTAGATGAGTTCGTGGAATTCCTAACCTGAGTCTTAATGTTTAATTTATTTGTTTCCACAGCTGTTGTTCTCCTTCCTGCTCTGTGTCAACATCCTGAAACACTGACAAGCAGATCAACGAGGAGGAGTGGCGGTTCCTGCTGACAGGAGGAATCGGATTGGACAATCCGCACCCTAACCCCGCCACCTGGCTGCCAGTCAAGTCTTGGGATGAAATCTGTAGGCTGGAAGACTTAGAACACTTCAAGGGTCTGAAGAACAAATTTGTAGTCCCAGAAAGATGGCTGGAAAGAAGTATATGACTCAGTGGTAAGATCATCTGAGAAAAAAAAAATTGTGGTAGATATTCTACCTGCCTTGAATTGCAGAAGTTGGTAACTGCATTTGAATTTTATCTCTTATTTTTAAAGGTCAGTTAAATTTCTATCTCATAATTAGCACAATTGTTTATGCTTGAGGTTTTTTCATTGGTCAATAGGATCCATTCCACCAGAAGATGCCAGGAGATTGGGGTGACAAGTTGCAGACTTTCCAGAAGTTGCTAGTTCTCAGATGTCTCAGACCTGATAAGGTCAGTATTTATCTGTTATTAGATCATAAATTCTCTTTGGGGAAACTAGTCTCCTCTTGTTGATCTATTGAGGACTAATATTTAGTAATGGCATTTCCATGTATGCATGAAATATATCTCACCGACCAATAGCTCTGTGTCCTTTCAAATAAAATAAACTTCATTAAAATGTGTTGACCCAGTTATTCTTTTAATTTTCACAGATCACACCAGCGGTACAAGAGTTTGTCACAGAGAAACTGGGCAAGAAATTCATTGAGCCCCCTCCGTTTGACTTGCCCAAGTCCTACAATGACAGTAACCCCACCTCTCCCCTACTGTTTGTTCTGTCCCCAGGAGCTGATCCCATGTCTGCCCTGCTCAAGTTTGCAGATGACCAAGGATTTGGAGGGGCAAAGTTTGACTCACTGTCTCTAGGTCAAGGTCAGGGTCCCATCGCCATGGCAATGATGGAAAAGGGTATCAAAGAGGGAACTTGGGTCATGTTGCAGAACTGCCATCTGGCTCCATCTTGGATGCCCACTCTGGAAAAAATCTGTGAGGTACGGTGTGCAATATACTGTTGTTCATTCCTCATTCAATACTAAAGGTTTATTTAACAGTCCAATAATTATGAGCCGAAATGGGAAAAAACATGTTTGAAACAAATTTTATTTGAAGGAAACCCCCCCCCCCCCCACAATAATTGTACTCAATAGCATCTTAAAACTATGAAATATACAAATCCAAAAGTCCAATGAAATTCGGGTATGTCAAATCATTTAGATTTTTTTCTAAAGGGAAATTCCTCATTGAGAGGTATGTCAACTTCATTCTGATCTTTCTCTTTTCAAGGAGTTTAACCCTGAGCAGATTCACCCAGACTTCAGGCTGTGGCTGACCAGTTATCCTTCCAATCAGTTCCCCGTCTCCATTCTACAGAATGGAGTGAAGATGACCAATGAACCGCCTAAAGGACTGCGATTCAACATCCTCCGGTCATACCTCAGCGATCCAATTTCCGATATGGACTTCTTCAACGGAGTCAAGGATTTGAATAAAGTAGGCTATCATTTAATCACTACTTTCTCTCATTTTATAATATTTGCATTGATTTGCAGACTTCTTTCCTAATATAAACCTAGTTGGAGCTAAAAAAAATTCATATCTGCATAAAGTTTGCAACTGGTTTAGAGGTCATAATTATAGCATTACAATGATCATTCCAAGAGCTTATAAATCAATTGATGCATTGTTAGGCACAATAAAAATGTAGATGCCAATTCCAAAAAAAAAGAATCCTAACTAAAATAGTTCTTCTTCATTTCAGAAATCTTTCAAGAAGCTGCTCTTTGGTCTGTGTTTCTTCCACGGTATTGTGCAGGAGAGGAGAAAGTTTGGTCCCCTCGGATGGAACATTCCTTACGAATTCAACGAGACGGACTTGAGAATCAGTGTCCGACAACTCCACATGTTCTTGAACCAATATGATGTAAGCAAGATGCAACAAATATACATACAAAATTATGTCTACAATGTAATTTTCATTCTGTGCACTCCTAGATCCAAATATGTGCTCAATAAATCAATACCGATTCAGCCCAAAAGGCAATATCTTTCTTTTAGCTCACTTTACTTAGTCTTCCTTATGCTGGTTAGCACATCAGGTGGTTACCTGGTCATTCTTTTGTCCATCTTTCTTCTAAAAGCCAGCTTAAGACATTTAATATGTACTCAGTTTTGAAAAGAAGAAAAAGGAGAGAGTTTGAAACAGAAGAGTGAATATAACCCTGATTGGTCTGTGTTTTTGTAGGATGTGCAGTACGATGCCCTGCGTTACTTGACAGGCGAGTGTAACTATGGCGGCCGTGTAACAGACGACTGGGACAGGAGAATGTTACACAGTACCCTGGACAGGTTCTACTGTAAGGACATCATCCAGAAGACCGACTACTACTTTGATGAGTCCAAGCATTACTTTGCACCCCCTGATGGAGAGGTACGAAATATTTGAATATTGGGGAGATGGGGGGATGGGGTGAGGATGATATTGTTATTTTTAAAAAGGACAGTTTATTTAAGAAATTAATGGAATTTTATTTCGAATAACAGGTAGAAAATTCAATTATAAGGAATAAATTTAATTGAATTTATATGTATATTATATGATTTTTTAAATGTTGAATTTTTGATGCCTGTTTTCACAGTATGAGTCGTATCTCGAGTACATCAAAAGCCTACCCCACAATCCAAAACCAGGAATTTTCGGCATGCACGATAATGCTGATATCACCAAGGATCAGGGAGAGACAAAGCTTTTGTTTGACAATATCCTCTTGACTCAGGTCAGTACTGCGCTGTTATGTTGCCTGTCTGATAATTTCATGAAATGCTGGTGTGTTTAGAACCCCTACTACATTCAAAGAATCAAAGAGAGTGTTGTGTTTTTATGTTTGAAAAACCTGTTGAGACCCCCAAAAAATAAATAGTGCGTTTCATGTTTCCCTATCAACCTGTAACTATATAAGCAGTGTCCTTTAAAAAAAATTTCCTGATAGCATTATATTGGCACATTTTTACTTTCAAAATTTGTCAATGGGGTTTTATCTTTTGACAAAATGAAATGTATTCATTACTTATATTGAAGATATACTGTTAGATCTGAATTGGAAACTCACTGTTTGTTTGATAAAGGCTTGATGAAAAGTGATATAATGTCAGATTGCATTTCTTGTGCAAAATTGATGTTTAAAAATGTGAAAAAATTTTGCAAGATGATTTTTTTTTAGTTACACAAAGTATTATATTCATTAGCTTTTCCAAAGAATGCTTTAATTTTTTTTATATAGGCTTCATAAATCATTTTTACAAAAAGCAAATTGTTTTATAATTACTAATGCTTTTATTATGTGGATGATATATATAAACATTTAACAATGATTTTGAAAAATTAAAAAAAGGATGTTTATTAGGATTGCACAAGAATTTCAATCGTTTTGATGATAAAATTCTAAATAATGATTGTTATTAATTGATCGTTGATCACCGAACCAATAATTTATATAATATTTGTTTTGCGTGTGCCTAAAATAGAGATTTACAATGCAGTGACTATACTAGCTTATATCAATTAATCAGACATGCATGTAGATTAATTTGACCCCCAACCTTTTTGTTTGAATATACTGATTTTGACAAGATTCGATCTTAGTTGATTGATTTATTAATTGATGAAACTAATATTGTGTTTTTATTTTGGTTTTGCTTTTTATGTGTGTGCGCCGTTCTTGATGTATCATTTACTGATGGTACAGAAAAGGGTAACCTTTATAGCAACAATATATATTATATATTATATATTATACATTTATCCTCTTATCCACGTATACTCATAGCAGCTCATAATCCATTAACAATTTTAGCTAGAATAGACATAGTATTAACTTTCTTATACATTAATACATACTGGTAGATAGAGCTTCTTTTTTTTTCAAAATAGTTTTCTCCGTTATTTTATTATTATTTTTTTTGCAGGTATGTTTTCCAAACTTTAAGATTTAAATTGCAATTAATTCATAAAATAAGAAAAGTTAACCATTTTTAAAAATAATTCAGGGGAGCAAACCTATTAAAATTTTTGGAGAGATTTTTTGGTGATTGATCTTTTTGGTAGGTTGCAGACCACCATGCAAATTGTAACTAACCACAACAAAATAAGACTCTCTGTTTCAGTCAGTCAGCTTTAATTTATGCTTCTTTTACCAAAACTAGTAATCTTAAATAATTATATATTCAATACTGTAGTGGTTTGTCAGACCGCTAGGTGTTGGACTCTTATACTTACATGTGCTATATATCTTGGCTGAGCCCGGGATCTTGTGTACTGTTTTTCCTTTGTACGATATCTCAATGCTTTTATTCTTGACTTTCTTGAACTTTCAGCAAGGCGAGGTGAATACACAGGGATTGGTTTGGGGTTGTTTTTTTATTTTTTTAAGAGGGTGGGGAGGGGGGGGGGGGAATCATTGGGGGTTTGTTGTTGTGGATTTTTTATATGATGGTTGGGGGGGGGGGGGGGGGACTTTGAATAATTTCAAATCAAAGTTCATCATATTGGGAGAAAAATTAATTAAATTCATCATCATTTTTTTTTTTTTTTGTGTGTCATTCGTGTTTTCGTCTGCATTATTTTGATTTTCATAGATGTCTATTAGAGAGGGATGAAAGGGAGATTATTTTTCTTTAAAGTTGAACATGCATGGCCTATAGATATATAGTCATACATCATATTAGTTTTACTATCTCAGCTTTCAGCACAAGGGAATGTAAAAAAAAGTAAAAATAAAAAAGTTTTCATAGGGGCTAGGGAAATACGGGGAAGAAAAGGATAAATCCTTAGTTTTTTTACAAGTTGTGTTCAGCTTTGATTTATTACTGAAGGAGATTTGGGGGGGGGGGGGGTTGATTTGTAAGAAACATTTAGTTTCTTTGTTGTTTGAGGGGGGGGGGGTAGATTTTATTTATTCTAGTTGTTCAAATTAATAATTTAATTGTGTTGTTTGGATTTGCAGTTTTGCCGATATCATTTGGTTGGTTTAAAATTCACACTAGCTTAAGAGAAAGTTAAAAAACAAGCAATGTGCTAAAATTATCACTTTTATGTAAATGTAACTTTAGGAATGATTCTATACAGAAAATATGTATGGAAATTATATGTCCTGCATGAAAAGTTGTTCATAGAGGTACATGTATTTGCATGATTGCGAAAAGGCAACACCTTTTTTGGAGAGATATAAAGTGGGAGATAGATCCCTTCTGCTTATATATAATTGTACAGAAAATGGCAATAGCAAAATAATATAGTTATAGCTGCAATATTCAATTAATTATACACAATCTATAGATCACATTCATTTTTCATATAGAGAATGATCACAAGCACAATGTTCCTTGTCGAGAAAAAAAATTACGCTGGAAATTAGATTTGAACGCTTTAAATGATCTCAAGTATATTAGAAAATTTGTTTTACACCAACTTATGTTATTGTCAATGTTTATTCATTTGTACGTGTTCATTAATATAATTCATTATTATATTTTTATATGTTTTTGATTTATGTCTAAATAAATGTCAGTTTAATCATATATACACTGATAATTGTTCAAGTCAAAAAATCGATTTTCATAACATTTAAAAAATGATATGTTGACATTGAGTATTATGCTTTAATGAATTATTTTTATAATGAAAATTTTTTGAAATAAGTTTTTATTAATTTTATATACCTTATTAATCCTATATACCTATTCATATAAATAATAATTTTATTGATTGTTTATGTAGGCTAAAGCTTCGTCTGGAGGTGGAAAATCTACGGATGAAGTTGTGGATGACGTAGCGCAGGACATTCTGTCTAAGATTCCACCGAACTTTGACACTGATGCCGCTCTCAGGAAGTACCCGACCTCCTACAAACAGAGCATGAACACTGTGCTGGTGCAGGAAATGGTCCGATTTAATCGTCTGCTCAGCATCGTACGATCTAGTCTGCAGAACATCAGAAAGGCCATCAAGGTGTGTTTTATGGTGCATCTATCTAATCTGAGGAAATATCTGCAAGTTTAGACATGACACTTTGTCATTTCTTTTTTAAAAGTTAGACTGATTTAACAAGTGCCATTACCTTTCATGTGGTTTCAGATTTTTATTCTCAAAAAAGAATTTGCCATTAGCAAGAAGATGGGGTGTAAACTATTGCCTTATATATTGATTCATATTCTTCATTTAAAAAGTATATTAAGCCAACTAGCGTTTACTCCCAGAAATTCTATATTTTGTAACTACATGTAGTTTGTTTGACAGCTAGTTTCTAAACTTCTTCTTCCTTAATGTTCAGGGTTTAGTGGTCATGTCCGCTGACTTGGAAGAAGTTGTCCTCAGTATTCTAAAGGGCAAGATCCCAGGCATGTGGATGAAGCGGTCCTACCCATCCCTGAAGCCCCTTGGAAGCTACGTGAACGACTTCATCGCTCGCCTCAAATTCCTCCAGGACTGGTACGACGATGGGGCACCCCCTCAGTTCTGGATCTCTGGCTTCTACTTCACCCAGGCTTTCTTGACTGGTGCTCAGCAGAACTTTGCCAGGAAGTACACCATCCCTATTGACTTGCTGGGCTTTGATTACGAGATTCTGGATGATGCCGACAAAGATACCCCTCCTGAAGATGGTGAGTGTTTTTTTGGCGTTGTTTTTGTGTTGCATCCTTCCAGTTCTGCTTCATTTGATCTATATAGAAAATTCCTCATTTGTTAAGTTCAATTTGATCTCTATAGAACATTCTACATTTGTTAAGGTCTATTTGATCTTTATAGAAAATTCCACGTTTGTTAAGGTCTATTCAAGATCTATTGTATTTTTACGATCGTAAGTTATTGGAAAAGCTATACTGTAAATGACCATGAGTTATTGCAGCCATTCTCTTTAACAGGTTATAAGTACATTTGCAGCATAGCTTCTTTTCTGTTATTTGTTTAACCATATATTATTCCAGCAAAAGAGTATATTTTAAACAAAAGACAAGAAATAGCATGAAAAATGCTAAAATATGACTACTCATAATTAAAATTTACTAATTCAGTAATTTGTTGGTATTCTCTGTAGGTGTGTATGTATTTGGACTGTTTGTGGATGGAGCTCGCTGGGACAGACCAACAAACTGCTTGGCAGAATCCAAACCCAAAGTCCTGTTTGACAGCATGCCCAAGGTAAATAACCAACCACTTCATTTCAGTAAAACATATCTTAGAATTGATGGGGCTGGGATCCAACCTGTAAATTCAAGATATAGAAGTTAAACTATTTATAAAAGAAAGTTTGGACTTTTAACTTACTTGGATACATCTGTGGTACTGCAATATTTCCAATACTTTGATGTTGACAATACCAAATCCAACTGTTATATATACCATTTTTATTTATACATAATGTAGAGGTTTTTTTTAATTTAGAGTTTCTGATTTTTATCCCTATTCCATTTGGACAAAATTTCCAAAGAGGAAAATGAAATACCAATTAACATGCACAATTCTGTCTTTCAGGTTTGGATGAAACCTTGCAAGAAGTCAGACATTCCAGAAAAGCAGATATATGTGTCTCCCATCTACAAGACGTCAGAACGTCGCGGTGTCCTGTCCACCACCGGTCACTCCACAAACTTTGTAATCGCTATATCGCTACCGTCAGACAAACCACAGGATCACTGGATCAGAAGGGGCGTGGCTCTACTGTGTCAGCTGGATGACTAAGTCATACGCTCCAACACACACTAAGAACTCTCAATTGTGCTCTGTGTCCAAGGCATTTTTGCCTTACCATACAAAAAAAAAAATTATCAACTATTTTCATACTGGTTTCTTCTCAACAGCTGTGAATGAAGTTATTCAATTAATTATATTGTGGGTTTTTTTACCCTATATTTCATCCTTGAAGGATTTTTTATTTGAGCTGTTGATTTATGTCTTGTTTGAATCGATGGGATTAACAATAAATTGTGTGTGTTTATCCTACTCACTTGGTTTAAACCATGATTTTGAGGAAAATTACATTTCCTCCTCTATTAAACATCTACAATGAAGAAGGAAAATGCCTGTGATCAGGACAGTAATAAGAAATCTGCAATTTTAGTGATCGTACTTGCAAGTGAAAAACCGGGTTATGAAAGTGAAAACGAGACTTCCTGAGGAACAAGATTTTTCAGACTGTGATATAAAATAGAAGCATTTTTTTTTGTGGATTTCTAATATTTATTTTTCATTACGTTGCGTTTATTATTTGTTTTTGTTGTTGTTTTGCAACCCAAATCTATATTGAATTTATTTTGTATTCACAGATCATGGCGTGAAACTTATAGGCCACTTATTGGTCGTCACTTGACAATAGATAACCTTCTCACAAAATCCGTCCATTATTATTTTTGAAAAGTTAGATTTTCAGTTGATACTGTGAATTATTATGAATATTTACTATATGTGTGAGTATCTTCCGTCCAAATATTCCAGACAGCTGATAATAATTATGGAATATTTCTTCACTCTGTTTTTTTTTCTATCGTTTCTATATCTATTTCTTAATGAATTTAGATGGTAGAATTGACAAATCATCTGTGATATATAATAAAACATCTGCTGATGTGCCTAATTAAACTGAGAATAAAGTGTTTGAGACATTCAGGTTTAAAAGCTATATGTATGTTTACACAATAAAAGAATTCATTGAGTAAATTGTCTTGCCTTGTATTTTAAGGAATGTGATAATTGCAGCTGCAGATCGTAAAGTATTATGATATTCCTTATCAATGTTTTTTAATTAAATACTTTATTTTGAGCGTGGTTGATATACAGTAATTTGAAAAATTAAAAGGGTTCAAACATTTTGTTTTATTCTACAAATGAATAGGGAAAAACATTTATTATCGTTTTCTGTTGCGGCAAAATCTTGTCAATTATTTTTATAAAGAAAACGAATCCTAGGCTAATGAAATTGCCGAGTTTAATTTCGCGGTGAAAATATTGAAGTAAGGTCGTATAAAATCTTTTTTCAAAGTTTTTTTTTTTATAAATTAACATTTTGGTTCAGAGAGGGGCCATTACTTGGGTTTTGAATCGAATTGTACTGGAAAGAGGGTAGTTCATTGATGGTTTTTGAGGCTATGAATTATGAAATAGGAAATTACAACAAGATGGATGGAGGATGTTTCAAGGCTGAGTTTTTAGATCAAGATCTGTATAATATAGGGGTCTGGAATTGATAGGTCACAATAGGACAACAAGTTTTAGAATTTAACTTCGTACCGATGGATAGAAATCATATTTTCTTTAAGAACACGGGAATAAATTATTTTAAAAAACCTGTACAAAAGTTGTCTAGAAAAATGTTTCCTTTAACGGAAGAGTCCGTGAATTTGGAAAATAAGTAATATACCGGGTAGTCATACGTATCAAAAAAGTTTGTGATCGATGCTCATGTGAGTTATGTGGTCCATGGGCCTCTTGTATAAAATCCTTTACCGTGCTACGTAATTGTAAACAATACAAGTTATAATTAAAGTACTTTTAAAAAGAGTATACAATTATTTAGAAGATAATACACGTGTGTAAATTCTTTTGTTGCATTCATTACTCCATTTCTTAATCCCCGTGGTTATATCAGCGTATTGAACAAGCCAATCAAGGATAAAAATCCATGATTTTATTTGTTTTATTTTCACTCATATGCTGGTATTTTGAAATAATCAATTCCCATCTGATCAACGATGGGATTTTCGCATCTGTATTAGGCTATCCTCATTAATTAACAAGGGCTCTAACTTTACATCTACATTGCTGCACAAAAGGAAATTGATTTTTTGTTATAAAAAAAAAGAAGAAAAAAAAAAACACATACAATGCAATAAAATTCCAATTGTTTGCTTTTTTATTTGATGAATGATACGCACTTGGGACATCGCCGCCAAATAAATTACATTAAACTTTTATTATTATTTTTTTTTAATTTGTATTGCCCTTTTCTGACAACTTTCAATATGACGCTATTAAACTCTCCCGAACTGGGTCGGATCTCCTTTAAACGTCCCTACGTTTTCAAACCACTGCAATGCTAGCTAAAATTGAATTGCAAAATGGTCACATCGCACTTCGAAAGCAAACAACTTGCTTACAAGTGCCTAGTATTGACAGTGGGTTAACAGTTCTTTTTAATGGACTTCGACATTTGTTTGACCGTTTGGGATCTAGATAAGAACTTGTTTCCAAAAAAAAAAAGGTGTATACCTATGTACACAGCTGATAAATGAAATCCACCAAATAGAAGGAATAATTCAATGACAGGAAAACACTTCTTCGAAAGACGTCTCTAGGTTTGTTACTATCCGATTTCCATTTCATTGGACCATTGTGTTGTGAAAAACGTCCTTTTGAAACTTATTTAGATGAAGTTAAGAAAAAAGTTAAAGTGATTTATGGATGAAATAGTATTTTATAATTTGTTTATCCCACAACTGCTAAAAAAAATAGAAGAAAAACATGTCGAATTGTTTCATTAAGTGCTGTCGCACCGTTCAACATGTACCAGTACGAATTATCTGTTTGATGATATACATCCTTCATACAAGTTGTGTGGACTATTATCTCGTGGAACACAAAGACATTAGCTGGTTAGGTTTCTTGGTGGCAGACGTCATCATTTTTATCCTGTTTATTGCGTCATCGGTCGTTTCGTACCGATATCTCGTGGAATCCCAAGAATGATTTTACATCGGGAAAAGGTGTAAGTTGGTTCGGCACTGGCTCATGGTTTCTGTATTCAGCCATAGTGGCAACGAAGTCTGGAATCAATTTCAATTGACTTTGCAGACGACCTAGATGAAAACTGACTTTTTCGGCCCGAACACTCTAAAAACTTCGCTAGCCCTCGCCGGAGTAGTGTACCTTCTTCACCTTTCCTCACTCCACGACGCTAAACCGGGTTCAGAGAGAAGAGCGTACATCGAGGAATTAACAGGGACCGTCATTTTCGACATCATGGACTGTGTGGATAGTATGGAACCAATGTTTATCAAAGAAGACCGCGACGCCTTCCACCAGGTCTTGTAGAAGCAATAGTAGCCATAGCCTGTCTTAATTTCGTAATTCCCAACCATTCCTCTTTTAACGCTCGTTCACACTAAATTTGGCCACGCCAAACTTCCACGTCGTCTGGTGATGCTACACAAAATTCTGCTCGCTTACATCATTAACCTTTCCTCTCCTTATCATGAGGATGATTCTGTGGCATGGTCTAAATCATGGCGTCTCCATATTTTCCTTGAAGAACGTCACTGTGATATCTATGATATCCTACGATTTCTATGAACATCATGAGGCAAATGTGGAGACATCGAAAGTGGAAATAAAGAAAATAAAGAAGAACCAGAAGATGGGGAGTTAGAGGGCGACACATATGATATGGAAAATCGTTTTAACTACGACTGAATGTTTCGTTACTATATTCCAAAAACCTCTAGCCTTTTTTCAGATTAAAATTGTTATGCAGTCAAATTTCTACAAATCGGCAGACTGCTAGACCTTTTTGTTTCAGATTCAATTTGTTATACATGTACCTGTATCTATATTAGAACTGTGATACGAAAAGTCGGGCAATCGGTTTTTGGAACGCATTTCGCTATTCGCAATTCAAAATGCGTTCTAAAACGCAGTTCGCAACCTAAAAATTATTATTCCAATTTTATGTCTGAAATTTTTCAGGGTCATCTACCTGTGGTAAACATTACCACCGTGAAAATATGGTGATGTGGTCATCTCTAGTATTTGAGATATGGGGCCCTAAAAATGCACTATTCATTACAAAGTGATTTTAAACATCTGGCTAAGAAACATCGAGGACCCATGCCCTGGGCGCGGAAATTTTCAGAGTCATCTACTAGTGGTACTGTACACCACTACCACTGTGAAAATATTGTGAAGTGGTCATCTCTTGTTTTTGAGATTCAGGGCCACACTCAAAGAAGACTATTCTTATGCATTAAAATGGGATTTTAAACATCGAGTATGGAAACATCGAGGACCCCTCCCCTGGGCGCTGAAATTTTCAGGGTCATCTACTAGTGATATACCACTACCATTATGAAAATGTGGTATATTGGTCTTATTTTTTTTTTTGTCTCGGACCCCACTCATGAATTTTAAAACACTATTCGCATTTCAAAGATTCTAGAACGCAGTTCGTAATTCAAAATTTATAATTCATATTTGAGGGCCTGGAATTTCAGGGTTATTTACTAGTGGTATACCACTACCACCGTTAAAATAAAATGGTGTGGTCATCTGTAGTTGGTTTTTTTTATTCGGGCCCCCACTTATAGAACAGTTTTCATTATAATGGGGTTTTAAACATATAGCTCGGAAACATCGAGGGCCCTGGGCGCTGAAATTTTAGGGCCATCTACTAGTGGTACACCACAGTGGTAGTGGTATACCACTAGTAGATGACATTGGAAACTTCAGCGCCAGAGTTAAAGCCCTTGATGTTTTCGAGCCCGGTGTTTAATACCCCATTAATACAAAAAGTGTTCTCTAAGTGGGGACCCGAATCTCAATCAAAGTACTGAAGAACTGACGGGAGTTGATTTTGTCGATGTTTATTTATTTTAAAATCAATGATATGTTATTTTGCATGACAAGTACATGTAGTTTCTAATTTGAATTACTTTTTTTTTTACTCTTACATTTTTATAATATGAATTTTTCGACAAGAATGTCGAGAAACCCCCATATGAATCAGGTTAAATAATATTTAAAGATAAAATTAATTCAATCAATCTATGTATCAGTGATAGAAATATTTTTCGAAAATTGTATGGATCCAAGCAATATTGAACTCTAGTCTCGTTCAACCAAACGCTCGGCTGACACCGTAAATCTCCGACAATGATTTACGGAGACCGCCGAGCGTCGAGTTGAACGAGACTATATTGAACTCTGGCGTAGGAATACATACGACTACAAAAAATATCTAAATTGTTCATACCATCTAAAATCTGACTATTTTCAAGGTATTTATAAATAGGTTTACTTGAAAAACAATGCTTTAGCATACATTACATCGAATTCATCAATTATTTTCAAGAACTAAGTCTTGTCAGCAGCAATGATTTGTGCTGAGGTCCAAACACTGTTTCACTTTCGGTTTGTCTGAGTGACTGCATAGGAGAGTTGATTAAAATCAACTTCCAAAAACTAGAAATGACCATGTTTTCACAGTGGTAGTGGTATACCACTAGTAGATGACCCTGAAAATTTTAGCCCCTAGGGAAAGGGCCCTCGATGTTTTCTAGCCCGATTTTTAAAACCCCATAATGATTAATAGTGGTCTATAAATGGGGGCTCGAATCTCAAAAACTAGAGATGACCGCTTCACCATATTTTTACAGTGGTAGTGGTATACCACTAGTAGATGATTCAAAATTAATATTTGTTGCCTGAAAAATTCAGGCAACAAATATGAATTTTGAATGATTATTGCGAACTCAGTTCACCTTTGAATTGCAATTAGCGATTCGGAACTGCGTTCAAAAAACGGATTGCCTACTCACACTTATTGGAAGGACAATATATCATACCGAAATCTTTTAAGTCTATTTTTGATTTTTTGGATCAAAATAGATATGAACCATCGACTTTCGTTAATTAATACCTGGTAAACAATTGGCAAAATAAGACGTGGTCTATTGACCGTCCAAAAAGCACGGCTCTTATGATCATTTCTACCGACAACCATCTACATTGAGATTGCTGATAGAAGCTCTAAAGTGGTGATATTTCAAAGACTTTAAACGATAATTTGTGCAGTAATTAATTAAATACTACATCTAACTTTCAGCGGCTACTGCCTATGGAATAACTGTAATCATTGACTGTAATCATTGACTGTAATCATTGACATCCATCGTCTTTGCCCAATTCAATGAGAAGCACACTTCATTCCGATATTGGAAATAACTTAATTGTTCATTCCTTTTGGGTTTTTTGGCGTGGTTTTTTTTTGGGGGGGGGGGATACATGTTGATACATTGACGAAGATCAACATTCCATGTGTCCAGTCCGTTGTGTGAAATGTTAATGTAGTTTATCATTCATTGAGTTATGAATAAAAATATGCCGAAGCAAGGCAGTTATCGTATTGTCCTTTACAAAAATTTAGATTACTGAGAATCAAAATTTGTACATGACATATTTAGATTACTGAGAATCAAAATTTGTACATGACATTGTCATGTACAAATTTTGATTCTCAGTTATCTAAATTTTTGTAAAGGACAGTATTATTATGTAAATTAAAGACAGTCAGCTTAAGGTGCCTCACTACACCTTGAAATATTTTCTCAAATCAGCAGAAAATTGCTTGATTGTGATAGAAAACATGATGGATAAGAAGTATATGTGTCAAATAGGCGAAAAAATGTTCAATTTTAGATAAACAATGATATTTTGAAAAATTTCATTCAGTATACATGAACAAAAGTCCTGGATTCGGACTCCTGACCTGCGGTTCACAAGCCTGATACTTTAACCACTGAACAATGACGTTATACATCTAAATCGATTAATACAAACAGTTTAACAAACCATTTAAATCGCCATTTTGTGACGTAGTGTCTTAAAAAGTATAAGTCTTGGTGTAGAGAAGTACCTTAATTAATGTTGCGTCCATAAATTTCACCACTGTTGTCGTCTTGAAAACTCTGACCTTAGTAATTTCGAGAAAAGTTTAGCACTTCTAGCTGTGTTTGAATTTGTAAGACCTCTGGAGAAATGTAATGGCAATAGTTGTTGTGAAAATCAAGATATATAATTTTGTTACATTCGTGCAGTGGGCCGTCCATTTTTTTTCCTTTAAAATTGTTATGAAAATGAAGATGTGTCACATTGCATAATAATACATAATACAATTGACGTTTGATGAATGAAGCAACAATGGGTTTGGAAATCGTTGAATTCCAATAAAATCTGGAATACCATACATAGGCGTCGGAACCGGGGGGGGGGGCTAGGGGGGGCTTAGCCCCCCCCCCCCCCCACTTTCTTTGCAAAGTTATACCTAACCATTAGAAACATAGCATGATAGAGGGTTAAGCCCCCCCCCCCCCCACTTTTTCTCGCAGGAAAGATTATTGTTCCTAAATTTACCTTGAAAGATTGAGGAGTTGGATTCAGAAGCATACTATCTCCTCCCCCCCCCCCCCCCCCCCCCACGGATTAGGAATTTCATGATTGGGTAAGTAATATTTTTTCTTTTGGTATACTCCCCCCCCCCCCCCCCCCCCCCCCACGGATTAGGATTTCCGTGATTTTAAAAATTACTTTTTTCTCAATATTTCGAAGGATTAGTCTAGCCCCCCCCACTTTCAATTTGCTTCTGACGCCAGTGCCATACACATATGAAGTGAACTGTTTGTTACTTAATGTAACGTACATTTAGTTCTGAATAAAATACTACATAATCAAACAATCAGATATGGCGTTCTGATAAGGGTTACTTCGACCTTCGCACTTACTACTATCGATTCTTCGCCTTCGCAACTTCGCACTTTCGCCTTCGCATCTTCGCACTATCGCATCTTCGCCTTAAAGGCGAAGGTCGAGGTGGCCCCATCGGAACACCATTAATAATTGAACATAATAATTTCTCAAAAAGCATAATGATAATCTATAATTAACCTTTTCAAAACATTAATTCATCATGAAATGTCAAAAAATCAAAACAGAGTATAACAAGTTGCTTTGATTTCTGCCAAAGGCGATCTAACGGATAATTTTTACTCAACATCAAACTAACATCATGTACAACTTCATAATGTGGTGCCCCGGTAACTTCTCAAACCACACTGTTTGAAATGATGTCAAAGTAAAAAGATTTTTTTTTTTATTAAAACTCGAGATGATTCAATTTTTGAAAAAGTTGTGGTTACGAACATTTAAATCACGTACATTTACATTTATTTAAAACATTTTTACCTACATTTCGAAACATAATTATTGTTTTCTTAGAACATTAGTCATGTTTCTTGCTATTTTTAACAATATCACAGAATTTTGATAATAAAAACAATAATTTATGGCTAATTGTCATTAAATTGAAATGCCATTTGAGGATCGGCATTTGCATTTGTATTATAGTCCCAGAATTCCTCGTATATTTTGTGTAATTCTTTAACAACCGTGTTTAATTAACTGTGTTTAATTATCTTATACTTACACCATACGTACGTATTAATAATAAAGCCATGACAGTACAGCCATTCATCTTCAGTGTCTTATTGAAATAATAAAAAATATTGCTTGTATCTCATTAGAAATGCATGGTAACGTACATTTAAAAATAAGGTGATTAATTTGTCAAGCTAATTATTTAGTTTGATTATACGCCCTTAGTCTAAAGGTAAGAACTATTTCTCAATTAATACTTGCTCTAGTCGATTGTTTTTTCATATTATTTTAAGTGTAATAACTATAAATGTGTAAACTGAGAAGTGCAGGTAACGTACATTTTTTATTTGGAATTGAACTTATGTTCAATATCCCTTGGTCATAACGCACTATTGTGGCCGTCAGTGTGTGTGTGTGGCGGGGGGGGGGGGGGTTCTGTGTCGGCTGATTTACTTATGTGATATTCAATAAAAAAATATGTTAGTATATACGTCCCTGATAAAAGCATGCGTAAACATCCGCCACAAAATAGTTCATGTTTTTTTTGTTGAACTGATCTAACTTTGAAGATTTAAAATGCAAGGAAATGTAACAATATTTTAAACATATTTTGAAGATTAGATCTGATACAAAGTAATACTAAATTATACAGAACCCAAATAACTCCGTAATTTGCCTAACAGACCTTATTTGTAGTGTAGTGCCATTTGTAAACACTGAAAAAAAACTACGAATGACAACTCCGCACAAGAACTTATCGACAGTCGCGCAAAATATCTGAATATGGTGCAAAACCTATTTGCATTGTCTGTCGCGTAGTAAAAATTAGTTCACCGGTAATGTTATTCATATTTCTCAAAATAGCAATGTTCGATCGAAGATTTCAGGAAAGTCTGTTTGGTAATACTGTTAAAGCTTACACCAGCAGAATCGGTCTCCTCTGAAAGTTAGAAATATTCAAAGTATATAAAAATAATTTCGTTATGGTCACACAGGTTTATTTTTTGGTTTGCCAAAACATTTTGACCTTTATTTTAATCGATGTCAGGGAACTTTTACAAAGCGAAATAACGCGATACCCTTTTTATGTCTTTTGTTTTTTAAAAAAATTTTGTACATTATTTTGTCATTGAAATATGGCTTAATTGACCGAGAAAACTACTGCATTGCCTATCATTTATTTACTTAGCATAACCATCGTTTAAAAGCGTACGCACAATTTGATATAAAATCGGACCAAGCAGCTAGCTTTAATATTTTGGTTTTTCTTCCTTCACAGTATTAAAAAGTTATGTTCTGACTTCACAACAATAATGTTGATGTATTCAAAATACATTGATATTCACAGTGTAGTTCCTTTTAGCCCCTTAATAAAATGGTCTTTCGAAAGTACCACATTTTATCAACATTGAAAATATTCCTTATATAAAACATTTTAATTCCCAGAACACGGATTACTGTACTACTTAATTGTCTAATGGAGTTTAACCTAGGTGGCAGAGGATAGTTTTTCTTCAACTCCGAGCAACTGCCATAAACTACCCTAGGATTAGTAGCTTAATGTATACCCATGCCAATAATCACCAATTGATGGGGGGTCAATCACCTTCTTTTCGAGTGACATTTCGTGTTCTGAACCCTCCCTACTTTTCAAGCACAAAACCGAAAGTGAAAATTTTGGCCACAGTTTCGCATTTTCATTCCATAGCTGATGAAAAGTGCTACCAGTATTAAAGTGTCATATATCAATGAAATTGACATGAGCTCCTCTATCCACAAAATGAATGCAATAAATATTCTTCCAATTCATACCCCTCAAATAACCAGCCAAACCCCAGGTTCTCCCTTTATTTCAAAATTTTGACGGGCCTTTCCTTCGAAACTATCCCCTGCCACCCTAGCTGCCACTGGTAAATGCACTATAGCATTACATTTACAAAACAGAACGGAACTCAGATATTGGTTCTGGTTAAACCCTATGACTGGTCTGCTTAGTAAAATATCTTATTAAACTAAGGAGAAAATAGTTATGGAACTTGCATATTTAAATAAATACAAGCTTTTCAGGATCATAATCTTTTTCAGTCTGCGTCAACTATTTAACCCCTAGAATGTTAAGTTAACCCCCCCCCCCCCCTGTTATTTTGTCCATGGTAAAATATTATCATAATCAAATGAAATGTAACGTTATATAAATACAGTATTTTATATTTAAATTTTAGCTCACCTGAGCTAAAAAATCAAGTGAGATAACTTCTCTTATCACTTCTTGTCCAATATCCGTCTGTCTATAAACTTTTCACATTTTGAACTTCTTAGAAGTGATCACTTCTAATCAAGAAAATGCAATAAAAGGGTGGGTCATTATGCATTTTTAGCCCACTTGATCAAATTTTGTTCGTTGTCTGTCCTCGTTATGGTTGTCAGTGTCTTTGTAAACTTTTCAAGTTTTTATCTTCTTCTAAAGAACCACTGGGCCAATTTCAACCAAACTTGACACAGAGCATTCTTGGGGGAAGGGCTTTCAAGTTCATTCAAATAACGGGTCATGTCCCCTTTAAATGGGAGATGATTTATAATTATTAAAATTTTGTAGGTTTTTTGGGGTATTCAACTTGTAACTTGTGTGGTGGCGTAGATTCAAAAATTGTTCAAATCATGATCCCTGGTGTTAAGCTGAGGCGGCAATAGAGGGTCTAATTTTTACATGAATTATTAAAAGAAAAATCTTTAAAAACCTTCTCTCAAACACTTATTGGTCAGAAAAGCTAAAACTTGTTTGAAATCATCCTGTAGTGTAGATTCACGTTTGTTCAAATCATGATCCCCGTGGGAGGGCACAATGGCGGGTCTAATTTTTACATTGTTATGTATAGAGAAAAATCTACTACAATTTTCTTCTCAACAACCCATGGCCAGAAAAGATGAACTTCAAGCTTGTGTTGAAGCATCTTCAGGTACTGTAGACTCAAGTTTGTTTAAATTATAATCCTCTAGGATAGGATAGAGCCACAATGGGGGGGTCCAATTTTTACATAAGAATACATAGAAAAAAATCTTTTCAAATCAACTTGAAAAAAATTGCCTATACAAACTTTAACCTGTGTGGAAACGTCTTAAGGTAACTCCGTACCTATACAATTATGGGTTCAAAGTTAAAAAACTTAACTTTTTTTAACTTATTGGACTTGAATTTCATCAAAAAATAAATAAAATATATATGTATCCATACTATTTAAGATGTAAGGTAATAAAAACCAAAGGCTGAAATTATCATCTGAAAATCACACTTTTTTGCTTAAAAATTAAATATAAGTGGATGGATACTTGTTTGTCTATTTAAATTTTATTGCTTACTATGCCAGAAAACTAAAACTAATTTAAAAAAAAGTAAAAATTGTTTACATTAGAAAAATTATAGCATTTAGATATATCACTCAGAAGAAAATAGAAAAGAGTTATTTCCCTTTGTCATTATTGAATTATGTCGAATATAAGGATGAAAAACGCTAAATAAATATCTCCAAGTAAACAATGATTTGAGTTTTTGATGTGCACCTATAATAACATAGAAATTACAAATCTACTTGCAAGAATTTTAATGAATTCATGGTTTATGTAAAATGTATGACGTCACAGGAGGGTGGATTTTCTTTAAGGTAGTATTGATTCAAATCAAATGATCCCCGGGGGTAGAATGAGGCCGCAATTTGGGAGAGGGAGACCGAGTATAGGTATAAATGCAGCCCTCCGAATGCAGGTGAATGCGTCTCCATATGAATAAAAAATTCTTAATCATCATAACTAAACTTCCCACTTCGAGTGGTATCGCTTCTAATCGAGTTTACAAAACGTTCAACTCCCATGAGTGTTTTCAATACTTTGTTTTTTTTTTTAAATATGGCGACATCTGTTTTGATGCATTTTAAAGAATAATATGTTTTTCTTGTGATACCTTTTTTCTTCTTGTTTATATGAAGCATATTTGTGAAACTCCAATAGTGATTTCCTTTTTGAAAAGTGTATTCTTATTATTAAAAAAAACCCAATGCAATTCGTTACCTTCGGACAGGCGACAGTAACGTACATTTAAAGTTTAGAGGTAAAAAGTGTAGAATCCATTTTATTAAAAACCATTGAAACAAAAGATACTTCCATATGTTCATAATCTGCTGTAAGGAAAGCTACATAAGAATAATGATATTTATATCAATACGACTAACAGGAAAAAAATCAAACTCTGCTTAGCGAATTTGAGTGTTTACCTTTTTCAAAAAAAAAAAAAAAAAACCAACAAAATTAAACATCCACACAACTTGATCTTCACCGCCGTCCTTATTAATTAGATAGGACAATTACGTTATCTTCCAATAAATTTCCATTTCAAATGCTGCAAACAAACTTTGTGCACGTTAATGGAGAGTTTTTCAAACAAATACATGTTTGAGTTGGGATGATGTTATTCACAATAGGAAAGATGATACAATAGATTACTTGCTGGGAGCTATCAAAACAAGTGGATATTTCGTAATATTTACATTTACCAAATATGATTCCCTCTATTTCTTACGGAAACTTATAGTTAACTCATAGCTCTACCGAAACAGCCAGACTAAAATCTACACACCCCTTTATCAATTGGTCGAAACCTACAACGACCTAAGAAAAATCACGGACTGCACGAAAAAATCGTGATGATTTCAGACTTAAATTCCCACAGAAGACGATTTGGCTGTTTCTGTTAGCTAACGTACTGCATAATGTACATTAACAATAATTTAGTGAATATTACTTACATTTTACAATCAATTTATTAATTTGTTAAAGGAAAGATGTAAATATAAACAATAAAATGCTTTCATTGATGATTCATGCGGGTTATGAAGGTAGCGATCATTGTAAAACAAAATTAAAAAACCCGCTAACGCGGGTTATATATTTTTCCTGCATTGTCGACGCCTCAATATCTAGCATGATTCACCAAAGAAAGCATTTTATTGTTTAAAAAGTTACTTAACTATAGTATCATGACTTGGGGGGGGGTGCCCTCAATCAAACAGCGGATGTGATACTACATGTATTTGCTTTTTTTTTTGTATTTTGTAGCTTAAAATTTTGTGAAGGGGATAAAATTAAGGGACAAAAATGGCGAACTGTTTCATCAAGTGCTGTCGTACTGTTAAACATCTACCTGTTCGGATCATCTGCTTGCTGGTCTACATCCTTCATACAAGTTGTGTGGACTACTATCTCGTGGAACACAAAGACATCAGATGGTTAGGTTTTCTGGTGGCAGACGTCATCATTTTTTGCCTTTTCATTGCGTCATTTTTTGTGTCCTATCGTAATCTAAGAGGCCCCAGATCCGATTCTAAGTTGGCGAAAGCCGGAAGCTGGCTTGGCGTGTGTTCATGGTTTCTATTCTCGGCCATTGTCGCGACTAAGGCGGGCATAATTTTCATTGACTTTGCAGACGATCTAAATGAAAATGACTTTTTTGGCCCAAACACTCTCAAAACTTCGCTAGCCCTTGCCGGAGTAGTATTTCTTCTCCATATGTCATCGCTCCACGACGCTAAACCGGGTTCAGAGAGAAGAGCGTACATCGAGGAATTAACAGGGACCGTCATTTTCGACATCATGGACTGTGTGGATAGTATGGAACCACTGTTTATCAAAGAAGACCGCGACGCATTCCCACCAGGTCTTGTAGAAGCAATAGTAGCCATAGCCTGTCTCAATTTTGTAATTCCAACCATTCCTTTATTTACTCTTACATACACAAAATTTGGCCACGCCAAACTTCCACGTCGTCTGGTGATGCTACACAAAATTCTGCTCGCTTACATCATCAACCTTCCTCTCCTTATCATGAGGATGATTCTGTGGCATGGTCTAAATCATGGCGTCTCCATATTTTCCTTGAAAAACGTCATGGTAATTGTCATGGTATCCCATGATTTCTACGAACACCACGAATCAGACATGGACGAAACTCGAGAAGACAACGACAAGAAAGACAAGCTAGAGGATGGGGGATTATCGAATAAAGCATACAACTTGGAAAACAGTTCAATTACGAATGACCCTTTCATCAGTGGCATTAGTTTCTCCCGAAACTTCTAGCATACCTCTGGCTCGAGAGAGAAGGCAAGAAGATATATCCTATGATGCCTAGATCTTCAGAATAGTCACAGTTTCAGACGATTAGTTAGCAGTTCCACACGTGACAAGGTTTTTATGTGCAAACATGAGAGGTACTTCTGTCTTAGAACCGATGTTGTACATGCAGTTTGTTGATAAGGTATACTATTTGAACACGTAGATTGAATGATCGAATGAAAGTAAGTAAGTAAATAATTTATTATCGTGACATGTATTATAACAAATTACAAATATGTAATACAAAATAAATATTGAAACACCCGGCCCATTGGGCATATATATGTCACTGCAAATAAAATAATAACATATATACACATATTACGCATTGCGGTTTTTTTTATACAGAATGGATGAAGTAGAAAGAAAGTAAGAAAACCACAGTGTAAAACTATTTAAATTATTACTTTGTACTATAAATTAATTCTGAATTTTAACTGATTGGTATAAATATGACAACACAAAGGGGATACTTCGTACCTTTAGAAAAGTATACAACGTCATAATTTTTTATAGAGAAAGTTTATACTGATATACCCGGTATATCCACCAAAATTTTTGATTGTGCAGGAATTTGAGTTTTGCTCCTCTCGGTTTATCCACATATTTACACATGAAAACGTCCCTTAATAACAATTACACACGGTCGTAGTTTGGCACTTATCAAAACTTCTTTTTTTTTTTTTTTTACACTTTTTTAAAATCGTGTTCTTTTATGTCAAAATTGCATTTTTTTTTTGCAAAACAATAAGCAATCAAATGAGTTGTAATTTTAAAACCACTTGGGATCGAGGGTTAGGTCACATTTCAAGGACTACGATCGTTTAAGATCAGATATCAATTCTACGACCAGCTAACAAATTGCTATCAACGATCAGCGAAGCCAACGGGCAATACATCTATGTTATCATTGTTCTCAAATTAATCATTTGTAATAAAAATGTATGATATTGACATCCAGATTCGACATCATGTACTCTGAATATTTACTACTATGAGTATTCTTTTTCAACACAACAAAATGCCTGTTTTTATAAACATCCTCATTTTACTCTACATTGCATTTGTTTTAGAAGAGAATCTTTAATTACCACGGTGTCAAAAGTTCTAATAATTGCCTTACCTTTAATATAATATTATATATTGATCTCTGCATAAAAATGCACAGGTAGAACCCCAAAGCAAACTTTTTAAACGGAAGACATCCGTAATACATTAACATTTGCTACAACAAATGTTTTAAACCAATGATAAATCTACTGTATCAATCATAACATTCATTTTCGTCAAAACACCCGTGCACATGTAAATTTTGTTTTAAACAATGTCATTCTAGTATTTATTTCATATTGATAGGATAATATCTATGTTCGGATATTTTCCTTTTTTTAAGGATTATGAAGTAAACACGTAAATACTTAAACAAAGCTTAAAAGATGAAGTCTGAGTGTAAATATTAAAAGGATTATGCGCAAACCACTTTCCCATGCTAATGTTAAAACAGGAGTCCTTCAAGGCTGTGTAATGTTATCAACACTCTTTATCATAGCCATTGACTGGGTCACGAAGAATACAACAACAATCATGTAGATGGGGTACGTTAACAACAGTAGAAGGCCTGGGCTTTGCTAATGTTATATAGCCTTAGTCTTCAACTCCCACCAGCACATTCAAGACAAAACCAGCAGGGTCCACAAATACACATAAAGCAATGTACTAAATTTAAGCACACAAAAAAACCCACAAGAGATGGAAGATCACATCCTCCCAACTACAAACACCTGAATGTACATGTACTTGGGTAGTAAAGTAAAACAACAGATGGTGGAGCTGAGACCGGTATAGCTAAAATGGTCTCGATTCTACATTCCTAACACCGACATTCGCTGTCATAGGATACCTAGCTTTACAATTATTCTTCTTAGTATGTGGGTTTTCACGAATTTTTATTCTATGGCGCAAACATTTACATTGCTTTTTGTAACAAAGTTCTTGATAATTATTTTATTTCAACTCTGCTTGTCACGTAGTGTTATTCATGCATCCCATATAAAGCAGGCAACATTTGACAGGCTTTCAACAATATATATAATATATATATATATATATATGAACATGCGCAAGCAAGAATGAATATAGTGGTCACTGTTATCATTTTATTCCAATGTGCTCTATCATATGTTTCGTGTGTGTAAGCATCCTGAAGCTTCAATGGTATCTATTTCAAAACTGTTTTTTTTTCAGCTCACCTGAGCTGAAAGCTCAAGCGAGCTGTTTTGATCACATTTTGTCCGGCGTCAGTATGTCCGTCCGTCTGTCTGTCCATAAACTTTTCACTTTTTCAACATCTTCTCAAAAACTACCGGGCCAATTTCAACCAAACTTGGCACAAAGCACCCATAGCCAAAGGGAATTTCAAGTTGTGAATATTAAGGATCACAAAATTTTCAAGAATCTCCTTCTCAATAACCATTTGTCTAGAACAGCAAAAACTTATGTGGAAGCATACTCAGGTATTGTAGATTCAAAGTTGTGAAATTCATGACCCTTGAGGGTAGGATGGGGCCACAAAGGGGGGGGGGGGGCAAATTTTTACATATGAATTAATAGAGTAAATCTTTAAAAATCTTCTCAGAAATTAATCAGCCAGGAAAGCTGAAACTTGTGTGGAAGCATCCTCAGGTAGTGTAGATAAAGTTGTGAAATCATGACCCCCGGGGGTAGGGTGGGGCTACAATGGAGGGGGTAGAATTTTTACATAGAATTAATAGAGTAAATCTTCAATAAAAATCTTTTTCTCAGAAACTGATCAGCAAAGAAACCTTAAACTTGTGTGGAAGCATCCTCGGGTAGTGTAGATAAAGTCTTGAAATCATGACCCCCGGGGGTAGGGTGGGGCTACAATGGAGGGGGTAGAATTTTTACATAGAATTATATAGAGTAAATCTTCAATAAAAATCTTTTTCTCAGAAACTGATCAGCAAAGAAACCTTAAACTTGTGTGGAAGCATCCTCGGGTAGTGTAGATTTATACTTATGAAAATCATGACCCCTGGGGGTAGGGTTGAGCAACAACGGGGATCAAATTTTTACGTAGGAATATATAAATCTTTTTTTCAAAAGCTAATCAACCAGGTGATTTGAAAACTTAGATTTTGGCCTCTGGACGATTCATGGATAATTGGGCCTCACAAGGCGTTCAGAGTTAAATGTAGGTTTCTATCCTATAAATAAACAGTTGCTTAGGATCTTTTTGAGAACTGAAATGCATGCTCAACATGTGATTTACTATAAAATCATCCTGTTGAAAAGGGACAAATGATAATAAACTTAAGAATATTTAGGGAAAAAATAGATTTTCATTTATACAGGATTATCATACCTATTGTTCCTCAGGTGAGCGATGCAGCTCATGGGCCTCTTGTTTAAACAATAACCACAAAAAAAATTAAACGCATCCACGATTTTATCACTTAAAGTACAGATGTTGTGTCATGTGTGACCGCGTAGATTTTACAGTGCTAGAGAATTCTTCTGAAACTGCATCGGTCGTGTGCAGTACGAACCGGGTGAGGGAATGTTGGCGTCAAGGTTATAAGGTATAAAGTTGAGGCGCGCTGTGGGCCGTAAGATAAAAACGAAGGGTAGGTTTGCCGTATTCCCGAAGGTCCACCAGTACATGTATACAGTTCCAGAGAAATAAACAGGCAATTGATGCAGGATCATTCTAAATTTATTGGACGCGAATCAACGATGGCAACATTATAACAATTTAACAAACAGACATGTTACAAACGAGTCGGATGTGGCCAGTAGTGGCCTCCGGACTCCAGACTCTGGGTGAGTCGGACGTGGCCGAGGCTAGCCGCCGTATTCCAGACTGCCGATTGACTGTTAAGAATCTGAACAATGAGTATAAATTGACAGGTGATGACATAAGTAAGTTGAGTAAAAGGTTCACAGATATAAAATAATTAAATAAACTTAGTGAGTCTTAAAGTTTGATGTCCAAGAAATGAAAAACTGATAATGACACAATGTTGTTTTAAGAGATTAACAGTCCATGAGACATGGCACTCTGTCTTTTTGAAATCACATATAGAGTCCGAAAAGTGTCAATCACTAAATAAATAAGTAACTTTGTAAGAAATAAACTGTGAGAAAATATTACGAAACAGATGTTGAATTTTTAAAGTAAAGTCCAAAATAAAGTTATAATAGAACGGTTAATTTTGCACGGTGATACATGCACGAAAAAAATAAAGCATATACGTTGTACTAGTATTTGAAATCCAGTTAATTTCAGGTCAGACGACACGTTTCTCAATTTTATATAACGTTTTCCATTTTTACTGCGACTTTTTACATTAACAAATTACAAATTTTTGTCCAATCGAAGAAGAGCATAGAAAGGTATGAAATCTCGGATTATTTTTATTGGAACTCTTTATTACGAGGAGATACAAAAAAGATGCTTGAGGAACGTGTCATCTGATCTTCACTGAATGATCACTCGTTGTCATTTATAGCCTCTTCCAAATTTGCCCAGAATGCATCTGGACTCTGGAAGCTATCATCATCCGGGTACTCTAAGTATGATTTACTCTCGATAATGTCCAAAAGGGACCGGGGCATATCTTTGACAGCACTTTTCTCTAACAGAATTAATAGAAGAAAGTTTTCTCCTCCGCGGGAATATATGCTTTCCATGCGCGCCATGTTCAACTCAAACATGCACCAATCAGATTTCAGAAAATGTGACGTCATGACAATCACAGTTCGTTTGCTGTTGTGAATTGCGTTTGTAATATTTTCAGCTATGTCTATCCCCGGAAGGAAATCACGGTCGTGAATGCGGACTTTTAATCCCTTGTTTTCTAGCTTTCTGGCCATGTTCACTGAGAATTTTCTCTGGGGTTCAGCATATGATATAAACACGTCGGATTCGTAGAAAATTGTCTGCTCGACTTTCTTACCTTTAGGCAATATAATACGCTTGACAAGGTAGTAAATGTAAAGAATTTTCCATCGGTACCGATACATGATTCGGTATATTATAAAACTCGTAACGAAGCAAATGAATGAAGATGCCAATATAATGATAACGCTGTAGGAGGAACAATCCCTCTGTAAAATATTCAAAATGTCTGGCAGGTTTTGAAGTGATAAAGTTGATCCATTTCTGTAAATACACGTTACATTTGCAGGATGGCTAAATCTGGACCACCCGTCCCTATTTATCCAATTTAAAAAGAAAAGGTTCTTGCACGAACAAGATATAGGATTTCCTTGAAAAACAATAGAGAAATTGCTGTGCTTGGGAAATAAATCAATGGCCGACTTATTAAGTTCAGATATTAAGTTGTACGACAGATCCAGATGTTGAAGTTGAGACATGTGACGAAGATCAACACTCCATGTGTCCAGTCTGTTGTGTGAAACATTAAGAATTTTTATCATTGGGTTGTGAATAAAAACATGCCGTGGCAATGTAGTTATCTTATTATCATGTAAATTCAAGACAGCCAGCTTAATGTTGCGTCCCAAAATTTCACCGCTGCTGATCGTCTTGAAAACTCTGACCTAAGTAATTTCGAGAAAAGTTTAGCACCTCTAGTTGTGTTTGAATTTGGAAGGCCTGTGGAGAAATGTAATGGCAATAGTTGTTGGAAAAATCAAGATATATGATTTTGTTACATCCGTGCAGTGGGCCGTCCATTTTGTTAAAAAAATTGTTCTGAAAATGAAGATGTGTCACATTACATTGCCCAATGTTCAGTTTTCCAAAGTGGTATTGCAATTTCATATCGTTAGCAAATACTGTTGTTAAATTTCTAGGCAAATAAAATTCCGGTGTGGTGCCCATAGTCTTCGGCAAGAAACTTTGTAAATTGTTTCGCATGAAAGAAGGGTAAGTGTCTTTTACATTGTGAACGAATTCTCCGGCAACTCTCGCTTCTGGTGAGATATGACAGGTAATGCGGTAATCATAGCAATTTTCAAAGTAGTTGGCGTGTGAAAAAAATTGAAAACTCGTATTGATAGTCTGTAGATTATGTAAAACAGAAATCTCTAAGTCATAAATGCCGTTATTTAGTTTATTGTCTCCCAAAGATAAGAATTTTAAGGACTTGGGCAGGTGATATGTAATAACTCCCGTCTCTATAATCTCTAGTCTGTTACTGTCTAAATACAACTCTTCAAGTGAGGTTTTGTTCAAGTAAGCCGTATGGTTTAGAAGTAAGATCGTGCCTAGTCCGAAAGTACAGTGGACCTTGTTAAGTTTCAGTACTTTGATTGAACTGTCTTGAAGGTCATGTGCGATGTTCTGTAAACCTTTGAACCCAAGTTGATCGTTATACGAAACGTCTAAATATTGTAAATGTGTCTGAGACGCCAAAGACCCCATTTCTATAAACGGTAAATCGCACTGAGACAAATATAAGTGTGTAAGATTAAATTTATCAAACTGGGACGTTTTCAGTCGAGAGATTTTGCAAAATCCATCCTTCCCGGAGACATCCAGGATTTTCAAGCTATGGATGTTGTTTGGAAACATGTCGGCAAAATATCCTTCTGGGAGTCCATCAATACGCAGATGATGTAATAAACCAAACCCGGCAAGTAAGTTGTCTGGATATGCATTCAGCGTTCTAAAATTATTTTTGAGGGATAAAAATTTTAAGTTTGGCATTTTGGTCACTCTTTGAATAGAATCATTTTTAATGAAATTATTGTCCAGATTAAGATGTTGCAATTGCTTGTATTTCTGCAAGAAAATCAACTTATCTGATATTACATTATAGGATAAGTCAAGAAACTCTATATTCATTGGCATATTGTCTGGAACACGATCTAAATTGTTGTTCCGCAGGTTAATGGACGCTAAGCCGGAAGTTTCGTTGAAGCAAGGAGGAATTGCAAGATCACGTGATGAACAATCCGCGGACAGTGTTGTGGCGTAGGAATACAAACAGTTGGCATCATCGGTACATGTCACATCCGCTTGAACAAACGCAGCCATCTTCAGCAGAAGAGAAATGAAGGTCGCGAGAATGATACCCATGTCCTTTTAAACTTTTAATCCCTGAAACAAAGACAGAAAACAAAGAGTACGCATGCATGTATAAATGAACCCTAAAACATCATAAAGGAAAACAATTACTACATTTACATTAATTAGAGAGATCGATGGCCGTGGCCTTTTATAGCCTATATTGGTCTCCTTTAAAATGAGAGTTATGTAAAAAAAAAACCATAGGAAATAATCAAATTTAAAATATTAATATATGGATTTTTTGTTTACTGAGTAACAGTTAATAGTCAAACAACTTATGTATTAAAATTTTAGGTGTATTTGATGGTTAATGTATTGACCATCGACCTCCGTTATGGTGTTCTTACCACCCTTCTGCAAAGTTTTTCGTGGCAAAGGTGAATTTACTGGATCAGTATTTCACGTTGTATAATATTTATCAGGACAGCACCAAAATACTGAATTTAAGCGAGTGTCTGCACTTTTATATCATTATCTTTGAATTTACCCATATGTATTTATATCCACTAAGTATAATTCCCTCTAGTATTTCTTATGGAAACTTATTGTAATTCATAGCTGAATAGAAACTGACAGGACTGAACTCGTCGATTGGTTGAAACCGTCAGCTTTGGGGGGTAATCGCGTTCATAAATCCATTCATATAAACTTGTAAATCCAAATATGCAATCGTGTTGTTGTGTGAGCGTCCTTGGGTGTTATTCTGATCGTGTACCTAAATAAACTCGGGCATAAACACTTCAGATTTGACTCAGTTCCTTCGTATGATGCACATTTTTGCAGCTTGATTGTTTTTTTTTTTGGGTAACTTTCAACTTTGCATATTTTCAATTTGTAGCTTCTTCATTTGTATCCTTATCATAACGGAAATTCTATAGAAATTGGTTAAAGCGCATGCGTTAAATATATAGCGTATATATGTTTATTTATGTTCATGGAGAAATGTGTTATTAGGTCCAGTGATGAGCCCGTCGACGCCGGGTCAGAAATCTAAATAAAATGCTACTACTGACCACGGTGCGTCAGATCATTAGCATGCACTTGATCGCATTTACTTATTAGGAGGAGAATCTTGTAGCGCAGTGTCCGTGCGTATAAAATGGGGGTGCGGGAAACACAGCTCTCCGGTAGTCATTTAGAAGCTGTCTTTCTGCCTCCTCTTTTTATACAGGTAAGATAAATTATAACGCTTGCGCGCATTCTCAAAAGTAAAGTTAATAGATTCAGAGGGCTCAAATAATATTTTACTTTTAGAGATTTTTGTTTTGAATATTAATGTTGATATTTAATTGTAATGAATATTGATATTTTTTGTTAAAATTTCATATTAAATTGTTATATCTAAATAAAAGAGTAGTCATCTGGAAGCTGTCCTTCTGCCTCCTCTTTTTATACAGACTGGGACACGGGCTACTCCCCATGTAGAGGAGGAGACATTCCGGTAACACCGTGGCTAGGGCACCCGCCAGGTGTAGGCATGTTAAAAAGATCTCGAGGATCTAAATAAATTAAATATCATAACACTCCATATAACCCTTGGTGGACTTTTATAAAATAGTACTGGAGGCGTTATGATATCTTCATGCTCGGAAATAGTACATTTGACATATTACAAATCAACAAATGTAAAGTATGTACAAGTTTTGTCGAATTTTGACATGACCTTATATGGCAAATGCTTGTTGCAAGAAAAGGCATGTCGTAATCGCTGGAATGGACCAATTCAATTAAATTGTTATAATAAGCTTTTAATGAACGAAATACAAAATTGACAACATGACTAGGTGACAAGCACAACCCATTTATATAACCCGCTAACGCAGATTACGGTATTTTCTGTAATGTCGCTACCTTCATATTCCGCATGAAACAACAAAGATACCTGTTTATTGTTTAAATAATAACATTTATGAATTTTTAAAAAGACTAAAGTTGACCACATTCCAATTGTGTTTACACGCATAGCGGTTTTAAATCGTCTAATAACGAATAATGTATTCCAAATAGGGCCCCGAATCTCAAATACTAAAGATAGCCATAAACACTTGCCGGATAATATAAAATAATTTTCACCCGTCTAAACTGCATATATCGAAAAGTTCAAATATGCTATATAATAGACCATTGATTTAGGAATTTACAACCACCTTTGCTTTTAATGTTTCTTACCTTTCAGGTTTGATATTTAAAAAAAATATATTCCTACAGGAAAATATTTTTTATAGGAAATAATTAATTAAGGATATTTGGATTTTCCTACCGGAATAAAAAGAACCCCCTATTGGAATTTAAATTCCCATCGATCGGATTTGAATTATACTCCATAGGAGTTTAAAAATCGATGGGGAATCTTAATTTCCTATAAGAATACTGCCTGTCTGAAATAAATTCCTGCAGGAAATACTTTTCATCTATACGAGGGCTGTCCAAAAAGTTCGTTGACAATCGCGTTTTTGTCATTTTAAACGGGTTTATATATGCATATTGTATACCAAAATATTTGTCATAAAATTCCAAATCAGATTAAAGTGGTTTTGAATGTTTTCATTAAAATTAAACTTAAATTATTCTGTATTAAAATGTCGCGAAAAGCACGAACGGCCCATTGTCAAAATTGTCCAAACTTCGAGATTGAGTTTTAAGATATGAATATTAACAGTATTTTTAATACAGGTAAAAACGTCAAAATATTCAAATGTGACGTAGTCAGAATTGTGAACGTCATTTTCATACGTTATTTAAAGCCGTTTTTAACGAGGCCGGGTCTAATTTGTTCTGCCCTAGATTTTTGGATGAAACTTTTTACATGAATTTCTGCTGATATAATTATTATTTTAAGATTAAAAAATAAGACATTTACCACACAGTTTGTTTAGGGGGTCATCTCAAAGTGTGTTAATCTTTAACATAGGACCCTATGGGATTTTGCTTGAAATGTATCAATTTTGCATATTTTTTACATTTTTTCAAAACTTCTGCCCTAGGGATTTCTTTTTCTGTTCTACATATTAAAGTTATTGCTAAAAGGCATCTAATGGTCAAATAAAAAAAACCTTTTACCTCCTGGTTTGTTCCAGGGGTCTTATCAAAGTTGATTTTTGTATGCACAATTTCCCAGATTCGTCAGATAATGGCTATTTTTTATTTGACAAAAGCGGAAAAGGTGATCTATATAGTATTATTAAAACATTCAGACATATTTAAGTAGTAAAAAAATATATAACATCACATATTAAGGGTCATTGATATAAAATACATGGTTACTGTCTGAAATATATGAATTTAGCTATATTTAGGCGGGTTAAGAAAACGTGACAGAAGGCTACGCTTGCTGAACCCTCTTCACGTTTTCGACCCGAGCCCAAATATAGCTTATACTTCGAGACATTTATGTTTATTCCACAATAATACATTATTTTTACGCATCAAACGAGATATTTTCAACAATTTTCGCTGAATATCTGCAGTTGAAACTATAACGCCATGGCGTCAACCAAGCAAAAAGATGACGTCACAATACAAAAGAAACGCTGCGCGAAAGCGTGCGTACTCGTTCTGTACTCGGCCTCGTTAAGTGAGCAGAGGATATTTCAAGGAGTTTACGGCAAGAACATGTCTTTGAAAACGCCAGAAAAAGCGACGTCGGCGGATCGCATGGAACAGCGCGCCATCATTAAATTCTGCGTAGACTCGGGGAAAACACCTATCGAAACGAAACAAATGATGGAGAACACAAAAAGGCATCGACACATATCAAGATCACTAGTCTACAAGTGGCACAAACGATTTTCGGATGGAGTTTGCGATTTAAAAGACGCTGAAAGAAGTGGAAGGCCTTTGCTTTGTGACGATATAACGAAATCCCGCATTCATGACATTGTCATGAAGGACAGACGTCTGACGTAAAGAGAAGTCGCGTCAATAGTGTTAGCAAATCTTCGGTTTTTAATATCCTCACTGAAGACTTCTGTATGAGTCGTGTTTGCGCAAGATGGGTGCCCAGACTTTTATCCGAAGAGCACAAAAAAAGACGAATGCATACAAGTAAGGCTTTCATACAGAATTTCAAAAGAGGAGGAGAGCAGTGGCTTGACAGAATCATTACTACGGACGAGACTTGGCTGCATCATTTTGATCCAGAAACAAAAACAGAATCCAGCATTTGGAAACACCGGGGTTCACCAGCACCGAAAAAGGCAAAGGTTGCGAAATCCATGGGTAAACAAATGTACATATTCTTTGCTGATCGGCACGGAATGATTTTGGTCCACGCTGTACCCTCCGGTCAGACGGTGAATGCTGCATACTACTCCAAGGTAGAGAACTACCCATTTCATCACATTTAAATTGTAATTACAGATTTAAAAACGTCCATTTCGCTAAATTTAGCATATCGTAATTCATAAATTTAATACCCGGACATTCTAATCTTAATTTTGATTTATTTAATTACTATATATATGAATAAATTCACATATTCTAAAGCCACATACAGTGTACCAAACGAAACATTGGTTTTATTTATTACAGGTGTTACGCCGCGACCTAGTTAAGGCAATTATAGTCTGTCCCAAGATATTTATGCTGCATATTTGAACGATTTTTGATAAAAATACACATACCTGTGACTGAAGTGCAATTAAAATCGATGAAAGGGAAAATTCCCAAGATAACTTCATTCACACATTATCATTTTCCCCTCGTAAAAATTCACAGGAACGAAAACAGATTTCCTACGGAGATTTATAATGGGGAATGTTGACATCTTTTCTCCATTCGGAATACACTCGGAATACCTCGCGCAATTTTTCAACGTTATCATCCGGGCGTCTTCATCTCCTTGGCAATGGAAAAACCTCGTAGACTTTTTATTTTTAGCCGTGTACTGATACCCGACAAGCTAGAGGGGGCGTTTCAAAGGGGAAATCTTGGGATTTTTTCATACTATTGAATGAACATCGTCTGAACCAAGAGGTATTTTTAAATATTGAATAATTTAAGAAAATATGCGGCAAAAATATCTTGGGACAGACTATAAGAAAAAACGCCCCGCCATGGCTGTGGACCTTGGAAATATCATCCTACACCAAGATAATGCACCAGCACATACAGCAACTTCCACGTGTCTGGAAATCGAACTCCTAGGATACGATCTTCTTGAACACCCGCCATACAGTCCGGATCTTGCTCCGATGGATTTTGCAATTTTTCCTTTCATCAAATCACAGCTAAGAGGAGTAAGATTTGAGGATTCTGCTGAACTTAAATATGCAACTCGGACCATTGTATCTAAAATCGACAGTAAATGGTATTCGAATGTGTTCGATTCATGACTAAGAAGGTGTGAGAAGTGTTTGCAGTGCAAAGGTGACTACGTTGAAAAGTAACAGAAACCAACGCGCTACGTACGACGTTATAAAAACGTCGTGTAACCGTCAGACTGGGCCGTGCGGCCTGTACAGGCAATGTTTTTGTAGTGATAACTACATTATGAGAATGAACATTGTTCTGATTGTTATACACATGCATTATTATAGTCTATATTAAAATATTTTAATACTTTTCTAAATATAGCGTCGTAATTTAGAATGAAATTACATGTGTCCACGAACTTTATGGACAACCCTCGTATATAGGGTATTTAATTCCTAAAGGATTTTAAAAAAATTCTAAAAGATTTTTAATATTTCCTGAAGGATTTGTTTCTCCTATAAGAATTATTGTTTTCCTATTGGATATTATTTTTTAAAGGTAAATATTTCACCTGCCAGGTGAGACACACTAAAGGCAATGTTCAGTGGTTATAGATCTATACTGTGCTACATGTACATAAACATGCGCAGATTCAGAATTTTTTCCGGGAGGGACCGACGGTTATTTGAGTTTGCCGGGATGGGTGGGTGTGTGGCATATTTTTGGTAATTATATATGTAAATTTTGGATTCAATGACCCCCGCCCCCTCTAGATCCACGCATGATAAATATCTCAGGGAAAAGTATAATATATAATCCTTCTGTTTTTAAGATATAGCTCTATTTTCAAAAGAGCTCTAAGTATCCTGCACATTAGATTACTTCCGACTCCGCTTAAGAAAAGGTTTTTAAAATTTCTATAGAACTATGTACACGTATAGACTAGTAATACCTACATGCATACATGGTTTGTACTGTAAGGGGAAAAAACAATGAATAGAAATAGTCTTATGCTGGTGTCAGAAACATTTCGATTTTAATGTTGATGAGAGAACATCAGCTTTAAAATGATATTATTGTGCAATATTTTAGCAATCTGAAATTAAAAATTGTAAAATTCATATTCGGTTTTGATAGACTAATAGATAAAGTTGACAAAGTATCAACCTTATCAACGTTGTGAACGTTGTTAAAAACAAGATTTTTGTTCAGAAACTCATAAATAATTGCAATTTTTTTTAGACCCCCCCCCCGAAATAATGCAGTAAACATATATTGAGGATCCTCGATACCCCGTGACTTCTGCTTTTTATGGCAGTACATCACACCATGGCGATTTTTATCCGCCAAAATTTGGTGTCTATCTCTGAAGCACAATTAGTTTAGCTTCGATCTACCGACCCAAGGATCCTGATTTCGTATACTTCAGGAACGTTTATTTTCATGAATAGCGGTACAATTTAAAAAAATTGATTTTTTTCCCCTAAAATTTTTTTTTGGTCATAATCAAATCGAGCACATGCTAGCAAGCCATATCGTTAGGTAATTAATAAGAATAGGTTTGTGTGTAGAAGTTTCCCAAAAGTTTGGAGGACCCTTAACGCTAATAAGGTTAATTTCACGGCTTCTCATACTACACTTTAAAATCTCAAAAGCTTTAGAAGCTTCTGAAAGCTTCGCCTCCTAGACTCCCTGATGATGTACTTGGGGTCTGTAAGCTACTCCCCCCCCCCCCATCTCCTCCCTGTGAAAAAAATTCTGCAATTAGCCTTCATGTTCTTCCATCGTCGCAAACCACACCCAATATGTACAATTCTCTCCTACGTACCTGGACTCAACACCGTGGCTTGAGACGATGTTCATTTATTTCATGCCAGCAGATTTCCCCTCGCACACCCTGTCATATTAAGGTTACAATATACCAAAGTAAAATAATTAAGATGTATGTATAGATTATGTTGAATTTTAAGTATGCCGTGCTTACATAAAAACAAATCATCAATATACGATAGCCAAAAGTTTCATTTCATTTGAAAATTTTGCGTTCTTATATTGTTGTAAATGGGTAATATCTCTTGCCTTATAACGGTACATCCTATGTCACAGGTGTCGAAACCGTGGGGCGGGGGGGGGGGGGGGGGGGCTAAGCCTTTTTTGCAAAGTTATACATAACCATACCCATAATCCTTTTTTATAGCCTTTCAAGAATTCTGATAAGGTTTAGCCCCACCCCCCCACCCCTAATTAGCTTCCGACCCCACCATAAGGAAAAGTTCTGTACACGTAAAGCTTTATGATAGAACTGTGAAGAAAAATATACAAGATGGCGCTCTTACCTGTTTAGTTAATGTTCCTTCAAGTATAACGATTGCAACTGGGATACTGCATTTATATTAGATTTATATACGCTGTTGCAATAGTTTGGGGGATTTCCGTATATTCCTGGTCTTCCTGGTTTGTCATTTAAAAGAATGCTTTCGATCATCGTGGGATTTATTTCGAATTCATTGATCCGAATATTTAAAACGCATTAGGAAAAAAATATATTGTCAGTGACAAACACAATTCACACCTGTTGTTCTGTACCTACATGTAATTATCAAATGTTTGCAATAAGGGAACACACCCTGTGGACATGTTAGGCTTCAAAAACTTAAAACCCATTTGAAGCCATGCATTTTAGCTCTATGTATTTTTAGGCTATCAATTACAAAGCATGACTTGATAGTTTATATAATTTCAATAACACTGATTTTGTTTATAAATTAAACAGTGAAGTTATAACCTAACTCAATGATAATTGACACACTAATTTTTCTAATAAGAAGGGAAATAAGTATTTTTTAAGAAAAAAGAGATCAAGCAAATCATCAAATACATGTACCTAATTAAATTTTATAATTATCCAACTTATGATTAAATATTGAATCACTGAAAAAATTCATTCTGAAAAATATTTCATATGATATAACTACTCTTCCTAACTTGATTTTGTACCATTGATAGTGTGGGGAACAATGGGTAGTGGACAGCTTCATATTCATATTGTACATCAGTGTGTAATTGAAAGTAATGGAAAAGTAATTGGAATTACATGCCTTTTTTTAAAGTAATTAATTAAATTACCATTACATGTAATTGAAACTTTGGCCAATTACACATTACTTTCAATTACATAAAAATTTGTAATTAATTACACTCAATTACAATTACAAATTACCATTACCCCATCCCTGATTGTCACCAGATAAACCTATCACACATGAGTGCACTCATACAAATATATTTACACCTACCTTGTATGATAACCTCTATTTCTTACGGAAACTTTGGTTAAAGCTGCATGGTCCGATTTTTTTGTAATTACAGTATCAAATTTTTTTTCATACAAATCATTTATCTTAGAAAGTTATGGACTTTCTCCTTTTTACACCAGCAGAATCAGTCTCCTTTCAAAGTTAAAAATAGTCAAAGAAAATAAAAATAATTTCTCTTTGGGCAAACGAAAAAACAAACCAAAATGCATCACGGGAATGTTTAGAAAAGGAAACCGCTTGGTTTCGTCCCCCGAATGATTGGGGTTATTCAACCCGTATGCTATGCATCGATCATAAAGAAAGCAGACTTTGGAAATATTAGCGAACAAAACGTACACATGTTTATTTGTAATTTGTTTGATCATTTCGACCTTTATTTAAAGCGATGATAAATTCGTAATACAACCATACCCATCTCGTCGTCAGGGGTGAAATTTAACATGAGGCGAAATAATGCGGTACCTTTTAATGTCGTTTGTTTTGTTAGCAAATTTTGTACGTACTTTTCTTCACTGAAATTTGGCATAATTGACGGGTAAAACTACTGCAATGTCTATTATTATACATATACTAAGCATAGCCATCGTTTAAAAGCGTGCATAAAATTTGATATAAAATCGGACCAAGCAGCTTTAATTAACAGTTGTAGAAACTGACAGGACTGAAATCTACACGCCCCGTTTATCGATTGGTTGAAACCTACACTGGCAGCAACATAAAAAAAAAATCACGGACTGCACGAAGTAATCAAGATGATGTCAAACTCAAATTCCAATAGAAAGCTGTTTTTTAAGCTAACGTACTGATATACATTAACAGTAATTTAGTGAACTTTAATAACTTTTGCATTGAATGTATTAATTTGTTAAAAGGAGGATGTAAATATAAACGATAAAGTACTTCCTTTGATGATCCATGCGGGCTATGGAGGCATAAAAATGTACATGTTTAAATTATTACAAAAAACGAAAAATTAAAAACATCAACAAAGGACTATATATGATAAGGGCCTAAAATGGCCCCCTAAAATGAACATCATCATTTTACTATCATTCTTTGTTTTCTTAGTACAGATATGTATGTGATGTGTTTTTATAATATTCATTTTGGTTCAAGTACCCACAATTTAGAAATATGACATTGTAAAGACAACCTTTTCCCGCCATTTATGCATTTTTAGCGTAAAACAGCTTGTTTTCAAGCAGTTTTTCCTTCCGAAAACATAGAGCGCATTCTTGAACAAATAAAATATTTTAATCAGAGATGTATCTAGCCAAGACTAATAAGTGACAAAAGAATGTTCCTTGTTCAAGCATGCGCTCTATATTTCCCAATCGTAAATAGATCAGAAAAATGTCAATTTTTGGCTGATTTTGATTGAAATATACAAATGGCGTCACTTCTGACGTCATATACTGCCAGTGAGTGCAAATAAATCAAGTATAGAGATGAAAAATATATTTTATATCAACTCTTCTAAAAAATTAGTTTACATTTTATTGTACCCAAAACACTTACAAAAATGGCAAATCATGGGGGCCAAATTTAACTCTTATCATATATAGTTCTTTCACTGCTGTTAGAGTTTAAATGCATGTCAGGTTTTCTCGTTTCCTTCTGCTGCGAACTTGTAACATACATCTATATCTTTTGTAAGAATCTGTATTTTTATCACTATTTCCCCCCATGCTTCAGTGCATTTTAGGTTTGCGTGCGATCAATTGAACAGAAAATTAAGCACTTTTAAACCCCCCTACAATTCATGGCCATATTTCAGGGAAGGTACTTAATCTATTGTAAGTTAGCCAGATTTATATGGGGGGAAATTGAATATGAAAAAAGCAACCACATGTTTATCGGGCCCTGGGGCAGTGTCACTTTTGGTCGTCCCAGTTATTATGTAACAAAAGGAAATAGTGATGTGAAGTGGAATACTGGGCCTGCCAAGATCAAAAATGTAAAGCATTCTCGTCCCATCTAAGCTTAATACAATTCTTTGTGCTGTTTGTTGAAGTTTAAAAAATTGTATTAAAAAGCGCATCGCCTCACTTAAACGTGAACAAAATTTAAATCGAAACTGGACCTCAATTCTGTTATTGATTCTAAAATTGAAATAATAAAATAGAATCTGTGTTGAAAGTGACACATCAACTTACACCACTTTATTAGAACCGAAAGTGGAGGATTCAGAGTCAGCTTTTACACCAAGCCCACAAAGCCCAGGATGGTTCATCGACTCCGTTCCCAAAATAATGTTTAATTTTATTGTGAAAGTTTGAAGGGGTACTGTAACGTGCCCGAGGTATATCGGGTAACACAGTCTTGGACTGTATTTAGTTTTTAATAAAGACCGGTATTTCAACACCGCCGTCAATTCATATTTCCAAATATAATAATGTGTGACAATCCGAGAGAGAGAAACATAAGACTTGGTAACATTTCAAATAGATTTTAATCAATAACAATACTATAATTTAAGACAACATAAACAGGGGAGATATACTGCCTCGCAAACAGTAACACAAAATATCCACCCTAAATGTATAAAATCCAATGGGGAAAAAAAAGGGGGGGGGGGGGAGGTGATAAATATATATAACAGACTGGCACCCAAATATTATCTTAAAATCCTAGTAATGAAATAATTCCTGAACAGAGTATATGGTAGGTCCCTGTACGTGCTATAATTTGCTAATCGTACTATGAATCTCACCGTTTATGAAGGTGGTCTGATTAGTGCGAGCGATGCTGATGCTCTGGTACCCCAGTCCCAAAAAGGGGGTGCATATATAAAGGTTTTCTACCGGAAATACCAAGTTACCAATGTATACTGATGACGTTGTATATTACTGACGTCACGATTGGTAACATTCACAAACCGGAAATGCTGCAGCCCCAACATGATTATATAGGGAAGTAAAGAAATACGTTTAAAAAGGAAAATATATCAGGTGCCAGTGCTAGAAAAATAGGTAAGATGTTATTAAAGAACGCTAATAATATACGTAGGTAGGTGATGTCTATAAATAATACGTATTGCTGCTATAATCGATCAACCGATGCAGTCACATGTGCATTCTAAATATAAACCAACATGGCGGAATACGCATGGAATACGATCCCGATCGCATGTAATGACAATGCCATGTGCTCATATTTATATATGGGCTTTATAACGGATATTATGCGTTGTATCACCGACAGTCATCGTAATATGTAAACAAAGATTAATAATCCAGATTCTATTTAAATCAATACGGTAAATAGATATTTTAATCAGGTCAATGTACTGATCTAACTCGCAGCAGAGCTGTCACATCACCCCCGACGTTGAAAAAGCGTTCGTCCTCGAACGGTAAGTAACTATTAAACATACAGTGAACAATAAATAGCAAACAAACTTACCACACGTTTTCAAGGAAATATCATGAACAAATATTGTAACAACAACAATGAGAAATGATAATTAATACATGAGATATCATTATACATGCATGTACAGGTATAAGTACTCACATCTGAAACATGGCAATGTACTTTATGTACATACACCATGGATAATAATAGATATCTTATGGCATACATAAACAATATACATAAAATAATTGTAATAATATAATAAAACAAATTCGATACTATATGACAGTACTATATATGAGTACTATACATGTATATAGCATCTCAGAGATTAAATGTTCTCACTTATAAATACTAGAGTTCCAATCAGATACAGGGATGGGACAAAGGAGGAACACACACAAAGATGGATCAGCTAATCTCCCAGGGTGAAGGTCTGGACAGTGGAAACTTGTGTGAAAGCGTCACATCTGGAAACAGGGGTAGGGACGACACAGGCGGGGACATTGTCTGTTTGAGTACATTTCGAATCCATGATGGAATATTCAGTGTCTCTAACCAGTGTTGATTTCATTTTGTAGACACGACCATCTGGAAACGACAGTTCTTCCACACGAGTGACACTGCTGAATCCTCGAGGGATGAAAGATACCTTACGGTGAGAATTACCTAAACTCTTTGCCTCACGATTGGCTTTCTGCATTATTCGGGCCACGAAATCATCTTCCTGGGCACTGGGAGCTCCAGCAAAGAAAAGCCTGGGGTCATTGGCCAGATGAGACGATGCCAGGGCTGGATCCGACCTCTCACATCGATGAAGAACATAACTCGGGGTGTTGATTGGTTGACAACTGGCTGTTGTTAGGTCGACTGTACTGACAGTATTGACATCAAGGGAGCTCTTCTCAGGAGATGAGGAAGAGGAATACAAATCAGGAAACAGTTCCTGGAGCAACGATTCCGTTGATGCCGAAAAAGGAGTTCCGGACGTCGTCTCATTGGCCAAAGACACAACTGGAGGTGCAAATGGAGGCAAAGTGGGTTCCAACGAAGATTCAGCAGAAGAAACAGCTGGTACAGTGGAAGAAGATGGTAGCTCAGGTGCTGACATGGGAATGGATGACGTGGACAATGAGATGCAGCTCTAGCTGGTCTGGATGCTACCGAAGGCCTTTTGTTCAGCAAAACCCTCCGAGGTGGAGTCTCTGCTGGCCCATCCAGTCCATAGAGATCCACCTCCATGGGGCTTCCCAAGGAAATGGAGATTGAGGGAGACCTCAGTGGTGTGATAGGTGGAGGGACGGTTGAGGTGGCTGGAGAATCCTCTGGATACTTTCGTCGAGGATGAGACGAAGTGGCTGACGCAGTTCTAGATGGGGATCTCTTGGAGGACGATCTCCGAGGGGACTGGCGTCGTGGAGACCTGTGGAATGGCCTCGGCACATAACCAGAGGATGCTGAAGCGTCATTGTGGAAAGCCTCTCTCCGCTTCACAGAATACAATACAGGTTTATCCGGGTGCTTGTTGTTGAGATGGCGGACCATTAGATATTTCCTGGTACCCGGTAATGTGAATCTGCAGAAGTTACATTCTAGGTAATCGCCATGCACTTCTGCGAAATGCCTGTAGAGTTGCCTCCTTGTTTGGAAAGACCGAGTGCAGGCTCTGCAGTCCAGTATCATCTGATTAATTAAAATAAATACAGGTAAGGACAAAGATTTCAAATACACTTTTTTTTTTTCAGACAAATGCTATATACTTTATGTAGAAGTATACTGAATTATTCTGTTTTTACTCATATTATAGCTTAATGAGTGCCAGTCTTTCCAAAGTAAGGCCTTAAAAGGTTATGGTGGACAATTTTCAGGACCCCAGAGGAACCTCGCTGAATTTCATAAGTAAGATCTGAAATTTTCTTAGTAATGGTATATGGACCCTCCCAATTTCTACAAAACTTGGGGTTCAATTTGCTAATACGTTTGGCGTTAAGCAAAACTAAATCTCCTATTTTGTATTGGTTTTGTTTTGCATTATGGTCATATTTCTTCTTCTGCCTGGCTCCAGCTTTTAGCATTTGGGCTCTTGCAAGCTCGTGAACATCGTATAATGCAGCTTGTAAGTTTTTGACATACTCATTGTAAGAGTCACTAGAGAGTTTTGGGCTATCGTTCCGTCCAAATAACATATCTATGGGGAGTTCCACCTCTCTACCCAACATCAGCAAACTTGGTGTCTCACCAGTACTATCGTGTACAGATGATCTGTAGGCTAGCATGAGCAGGGGCAAATAAGTATCCCAATCTTTAGGGTGCTTGCCTACGTATTTATTTAACATACACTTTAAAGTTCGATTGAATCACTCTACAAGACCATCACTCTGGGGGTGGTAAGGAGTCGTCCTAGTTTTATCTATATCTAATATTCTACATATCTCCTTAAACAGGTCGGATTCAAACTGGGTGCCTTGGTCAGTATGGACCTGACGTGGAACACCAAATTTACAGATGAACTGGCATACAAAGGTATGAGCTACGGTAGAAGCTTCTATATTTGCTAATGGGTAACTCTCTGTCCAGCGAGTAAAGTAATCACTTATGACCAAAATATATGTTTTTCCTGACTTTGTTCGGGGCAAGGGACCAAAAATATCCAGGGCAACTCTCTCCAATGGAGCTCCAACATGGTATTGTTTCAAGCAAGCTTTTGGTTGTTTAGTAACTGGATTATGTATCTGACAAGTTGGGCATTCATGGCACCATTGTATAACATCTCTCTTGACATAGGGCCAATAAAACCTCAAGCGAACCCGATGTAATGTCCTTAAAATGCCAAAATGACCAGCAGATGGGTCACAGTGAAGCATGGTGAGAACCTCTATACGTAAAGAAGTAGGTAGGACAACCTGTAGCACCTGCTTATCATGACTTTTGTCTGTCCACTGTCTGTACAAAACACCGTCATCTATAATTAGTCGATCCCATTGTGACCAAAAGATTTTAAGTTCTACACCTAAATGGGAAATCTCTTGCCATGAGGGGCGAGTGGATGACTCTTTCCACTTATATACTATTGAAATAATGGGGTCACTAGTTTGAGCGGCCTTTAACTCAATTTTCCTAGTAGCTTGCCATTGCTCAGCTATAGAATGATCATTATTTTCTGGTAATTGATCACTAATTTCGTTATATTGATCAATAACTTGAGTCACAGACGGAGCAATTTGCTTTTGACTTCTTACAACACAAATATCATGAGTACACTCTTTTTCTTCTTCCTCAACTTCACGATTTTCTTTTCTTTTACAGTATTGACACTCGCCACAAGGTCGTCGAGAAAGACCATCAGCATTTCCGTGGGACTTACCAGGGCGATGGGAAATAGAAAAATCTTATACAGAAAGTACTTCAAGCCAGCGGGCCATTTGTCCCTCAGGATTTTTGAACTGCATCAACCAGTTTAGAGCACCATGATCAGTTCTGACAGAAAAGTGTTGGCCATACAAGTAATGGTGAAAATGTTTAATTCCCTTGACAACCGCCAGAAGTTCTCGACGAGTCACGCAGTAGTTGCGCTCGGGCTTTGACAGTGACTTACTGAAATATGCAACCACCTGCTCTTTGTTATCTTTTACCTGTGAGAGGACAGCACCGATACAAAATGCACTGGCATCAGTATCTAAGATGAACTCTTGGGTCAAATCAGGGTATCCCAATATGGGGGCATTAGTGAGGCAATCTTTCAACGTATTGAAAGAGACTTGACAACTGTTTGACCAGTTAAACTGGGAATCTTTTTCTGTCAGTTTGTAAAGAGGTTTTGCTATGTCACTGAATGATTTAATAAATCGCCTGTAATATGCACAGGTGCCGAGAAAACTACGTACTTCTGTAACAGTCTCTGGTTTTGGCCAGGCCTTAACGGCTTGTGTTTTGTCAGGGTCAGTTGCTATGCCATCAGCACTGACGATATGGCCAAGGAAGGATACTTGTTGTTGAAACATTTTACATTTCTTAGGGGACACTTTGAGGTTTGCTCCATGCAGCTTCTCTAAGACAGTTGATAATCGCTCCAAGTGTTGTTCAAAACTATCTGAATAGACAATAATATCGTCTATGTACAACAAACAAATTTCAAAATTCAGGCCACTTAGGACACATTCCATTAGTCGTTGAAAGGTCGCAGGGGCGTTACAAAGTCCAAAAGGCATTACACGGAACTGATAAAGGCCACCATTTGTAACAAAAGCAGTTTTCTCAGCATCACTATTATTCATTTGAACCTGCCAAAATCCACTTTGTAGATCAAGTGTAGAAAACCACTTAGAACCTCGAAGGGCGTCAAGAGAATCATCAATACGGGGCAAGGGGTAAGAGTCCTTATGAGTAACTGAATTGAGACGTCGATAGTCTATACAAAATCTTACAGAACCGTCTTTCTTGGTACAGAGTACTACAGGGGATGCCCAAGGACTGGTAGATGGCTCAATAACACCACTCTTCATCATTTTGTCTACTTCGTCCTTAACAACTTGACGTTTTGTAATGGGGAGCCTGCGAGCTGCTTGTTTTATAGGAACTGCATCGCTAGTGTTGATTTGATGCTTGATAATATCTGTGACGCCTAGGTCACCTTTAGATTTTGCAAATATATTCTGATGCTTCAGTAGCAAATTCTTGAAAGATAATTTTTGTTCTTCATTCAACAAGTTGCAGGAGGTTTCATACAAGATGGCTAAATGCTCAGGAATTGCTTGTGACTCAACGGGGTTTATTTGATAAACTTTTTGCAACTCTATGGGGTTATCCGTCTCAATTTGTAAAGCTTCATCGCACACTGCAGCGACAGTATCTTTGAAAACAGTAATGGTTTCACTTGTAAAATTTCCAATTCGCATAGGTACAAAGCCATCTGTAAGGTTTACAAGTGCTCGAGCTACAACAACACCGCTCTGAGTCAGCTTTTCGCTATAGGGCTCAAGTATTCCCTCTGTTAAATAACTGTTTCCTTCCACCCGTCCCTTAATTACTGTTTCACTAGAAGGGGGTAGTACTGTGTCTTCACTTACTCTGATTCTACAAGAGGACATACTTATTGACCTTTGATTCCTGGTCACAGGTATTTGACCAATATGTAAACTGTTACTGGCTGCATCTATTGTACACTTGTACTGAGCCAGAAAATCAAATCCAAGCACTAATGGTTCATCAATACTAGCAACAATAATGGGTTGCTCATATTCATGCTCTTCAATAATAAGGGGAAAGATTGCACATCCCAATGGTTTAACAAGGCTGCCATCAGCCATACGTAGGGTACTAGAAGAAGGTTCAAGCTTAGGACGTAAAGCATCTGGTATGTCAAAATATTTCCCAGAATGCATAATCGTAGATGTAGAACCTGTGTCTACAAGGCATTCTAATTCCACTCCTAAAATCGTGGCTTTGATAAACAATGCATCTGATTTCTTGCAAGGGGGGCAATGGGGAACGTTTGGGGTCATTTGGGGGTTAATTTGAGGGATAATCCTAGCTGGCACTTGACCCGTAGTGTCAGCTACTGGGCGTTTAAATTATGATTGTCGTTTCTGGATTGGTTTGTCTGTTTTTGGGCTAAGGCATTCTGATCTCTCTGTCTCTTTCTACACTCCGACTTCCAGTGTCCGTTTAAACCACAGTAATGACAAGCGCCTTTCTTTTTAGGCTGCCTATCACCATTATTATACGTGCGCTTACTATTTGGGGAAGACTGTATCTCCCGACATAAAGGGTCTACTACTGACTTCTGGGATTGAAGTCCGAAATTTTCAGTGTTTTGAACAACGTTCATGGCTCTGTTAACTTTTAAATTGGACCGCTGTTTGCGTCCGTTCTGAAATGCCTCGCATTCGAGCGCTAATGTAACGGCTTGTTGAAGTGAAATGGGTTTGCCCTGATATACAGCCCATTCAAGTTCGGCATCACCTAGGGAATCTATAAAACAATCCTTAGCTAATTGTTCTCTAGTTTCTGAAGTAACATTGGGGTAAGCATACCTAGCTAAGGACTTAATATCTTGGGCTAAATCCTCTAATTTTTCATTACGTTTTCTCATTTTATTTTTCATCTTTGCGCGGTATAACTCGCTCTGGTTCCGGGGCTCGAACCGGGAGCTAAGAACATTTACAAGCTGTGTGTAGTCCCGCCGCATTTCGGGACTGATATCACTCAAAACAGTTTGAGCATCTCCACGCAAGCTAGTAGCAAGCTCGTAAGCTTTCATTGTGTTATTCCATTTGTTTAACTCAGCTATCATCTCAAACTGAATCAAATAGTCAGACCATGAAGTTTTGCCGTCGTAATTCGCGGGCTTTTTGTTTCTTCCTTCTAATGAATTAGACTGCGGGGATTGGTGTGGGTTTCTTGAAAATTCATTAAACAAACCACCTGGTTCATTGAACTCTAAGGGACCTTGATCTTCAAAATGAACACGAGTTCTATGCGTATATTTATTCTCGGAGTCTGTTACTGTAGGACTATTCATCCTGTAATTCGTACAGGGATAACCTTGAGAGTCGCCGACAAGACGGTCTTCATATGAGTAGAAACCTCTGTCACCCGTCTCTCTGTTTAGACTACATGTATCTACCTGAGTGTTCTTGTTTGAAACACTCGACGAGCCGCCAGCATGCCAATTCCTTTCTGAGGAATATACCCTACTGACACCCTCGTTACATGAACTGGGAATGCTATGTTCCCTCATATATGAGCCAGACAAACGCACATTCTCGCCTTGAGAAGCTACGTTGCTGCTTTCCATATTACAGTAATTTCCACTGGCTGCAGCCATTTGATTCTGCAGCGTATTGCAGAACTGATCCCGCATTAATTTAGAAAACTGTTCTTCCATCATTTGTCCCAATTGGTCTTTAAGTACGTGATTTATTTGGTCCTTAACTATGTTTAAGATTTCTCTAGGGTTTGATTCACCCACATCTCCGCAATCTAAACCGGGAGTTTCATCACAGTGGCGGGGGCCTCTAAAGTTTAAAATAACTTCACCACTGGGGGAACCTAGAGTCTCTTGCTCAAGTAAATCTGATTTACAAGTATTAGTATTTGCGGGACCCAAAGTAACCATTTCTCTCTCCGTATCGTCACACATATCTCGCCCAGTTAGCGAGTCAGAAGCTGAACTGCTTGGTCTACTCGACATCATCGAAATTATAGACAAATATATCCTTTACCGCTGCCACCAAATTCTGTAACGTGCCCGAGGTATATCGGGTAACACAGTCTTGGACTGTATTTAGTTTTTAATAAAGACCGGTATTTCAACACCGCCGTCAATTCATATTTCCAAATATAATAATGTGTGACAATCCGAGAGAGAGAAACATAAGACTTGGTAACATTTCAAATAGATTTTAATCAATAACAATACTATAATTTAAGACAACATAAACAGGGGAGATATACTGCCTCGCAAACAGTAACACAAAATATCCACCCTAAATGTATAAAATCCAATGGGGAAAAAAAGGGGGGGGGGGGTGATAAATATATATAACAGACTGGCACCCAAATATTATCTTAAAATCCTAGTAATGAAATAATTCCTGAACAGAGTATATGGTAGGTCCCTGTACGTGCTATAATTTGCTAATCGTACTATGAATCTCACCGTTTATGAAGGTGGTCTGATTAGTGCGAGCGATGCTGATGCTCTGGTACCCCAGTCCCAAAAAGGGGGTGCATATATAAAGGTTTTCTACCGGAAATACCAAGTTACCAATGTATACTGATGACGTTGTATATTACTGACGTCACGATTGGTAACATTCACAAACCGGAAATGCTGCCGCCCCAACATGATTATATAGGGAAGTAAAGAAATACGTTTAAAAAGGAAAATATATCAGGTGCCAGTGCTAGAAAAATAGGTAAGATGTTATTAAAGAACGCTAATAATATACGTAGGTAGGTGATGTCTATAAATAATACGTATTGCTGCTATAATCGATCAACCGATGCAGTCACATGTGCATTCTAAATATAAACCAACATGGCGGAATACGCATGGAATACGATCCCGATCGCATGTAATGACAATGCCATGTGCTCATATTATAACGGATATTATGCGTTGTATCACCGACAGTCATCGTAATATGTAAACAAAGATTAATAATCCAGATTCTATTTAAATCAATACGGTAAATAGATATTTTAATCAGGTCAATGTACTGATCTAACTCGCAGCAGAGCTGTCACAGGTACAAAAATATATCAGAAGATAATCAATGTGTCCATGTTGCAATCGTTTTTCTTCTTATTCAAAGTCTATGAATGCATACTACTCACATCAATTAAGAAGACTAGCAGCGACCAAATACATGCTGTGCAGTTTTACTCTTGTATAGAGACCAGACAAAACTAGTTGAATTCTTATGGTACCAGGCACGTAGCATCGTTTTTGAAAGTGTGTGAGGGGGGGGGGGGGGGGGGGGGCAGACTCATCCAAAACTTCTTGACAAAAAAAACCCCGAAACAATAAAACGAAAAAGGTTACAGGTTACTTTTCCAAAAATCTAAAAATCCTAATCCGTGGGGGGGGGGGGGGGGTTGTCACCTTTTACTTCAATTTCACTGATTATTCCCTTATTTCAAATTCAATTTTGTACATGGTCCCATAAAAGTGGGGGGCCAACTCTATGCGAATTCAATTTTTTGTATATATTTTTTAGAAAAACTCTTTGCTGCGCAAAAAAGTGGAGGGGGGACCGTTTCAAAATATAGGAAAATACTCAACTTTTAAAGGGTAAATATATGGGGGTTTTTTAAAATAAAATTATAGTTTATAGCTTTATAACAATTCATATATAAAATTTTAGGTAGATCTGATAGGTTAATTTGTTGGGCATCCAGCAATCTTGATACTGATTATAAAGTACATTAACGCTGCTGTTGGGGAGATATTGCTAAAACTTTTCTGTTTCCCGGTCAAGGTTGACGTTCGTTGTTTTTAAGTGCGTTCACGCTCGAGTTGAATTACCGAATTTTTCACATGAATTTAAATTGAATGAATAACAGACATTGGCCTGATATTTTGATTTTCGTGGAACTGTTTACGTTTGCTTATCAACTTGCTCTTTGAAATTCGAATTCGACGAGCGTGATGTAACATTTTCGGAAGGGCAATATATAACTATTTCTTCTGAAATAAAACTCTTTCATGTCGGAGAGCAATAAACGTTGACGGTGTTTCCTGGACATAAGGATAGAATTATCTCATTGATTTGTGACATAACGAGAAATGTTCTATTATGTTCAAACAACGGAATTCAAAATTAATTACAGCAACTAAAAATGTTGCGCTGGTTTACGGATCATTGGTATTTTCCATAAATACCTCTATTCTGGCTTAAATAAATAATGGTCCATATTGACACTAATTAATCCTTAACGTTAACTGTGTTTGGCTCTGCTTAGGAGAAGCGAGTTGTAGATTTGTCAACTGAAGATGTTCCTTATTAATCCCATCATCAACAGATTAATTTTACAGTAACGGTCATTGACCTGCATTTCCTGTGGGATTGTCATTAGAATCAGTGCGAGACAAACACAGTGAAATATTAATAATATTCTGTCGCATTTACATTATATTCAATCATAACAATAATGCAGGCAGATCTCCACCGATCTCGAGCAGCAGTTATTTCTGACCAAGCAGTGTACATGTACGTAGCTTGTAAGCTCCCGCGAACATACCAATAATCCGTCCGGTTATATACCCCAATTACGGCGACTTCTATAATCTGTGACGTCGTAATTATTGAACCGTGTAGTTGTGATTCTAAATATATAGCCACAGGTTCCAAGCCCTCAGTTTAAATTAACGGGTTTTTCTACTTTAGTGTCACTTTACTTCGGGAAGAAAGCAAGCATTTGCCTCCCCATGCTGAGTAACTGTTAATGGGCCGTTACAAAATTTGCTGTGGCCAGTGGCAAAGAGCGATGTTGTGAACCTTTCAGCTGATCCTGCATGTGAAACGTACCCGTTCTGAAAGGTATGTATACACAATGTCGCAGGTAAATATTGAAATACAAATGCGCTGAGTTTTTCGATCGTGAAAGTGCATGGTTAACTGAAAATTGTTCCGATTAGATAAGGTTGCTTCACTTTAGTTTAATCTCTTCTTTAAATCTCGCGTTTTTTAACCCCAGCAAAGTGATATGTTAAAAAAAATCCATTTCCTGACAGCGTGTGGTAGTTTTAAAAAGCCTGAAACGCCATGCAATTTAAGAATCGCAGGTTGTGTGTGTGTTTTTAAAGACATAATGCCTCAAATATTATTGACGTGACTGGCCTATTTTACCTCTTTTAAAAAAAAAAAACACACACGCACAACTTGATCTTCATCACCGTCCTTATAAATTAGATTGAGCAATACTTTATTTTTTTCAATCAATTTTCATTTCAAGTGCTGGAAACAAACTTGGTGCACGCTAATGGAGAGTTCCCCAAACAAATACATGTTTGTGTTAGGATGATGTCATTCCCCACAGGAAAGGTTATTTAATGGGAACAATTAACACAAGTGAATAGTTCGCAAAATTCACTTACTAAACGTATTATGACTGGGGAAAAGTGCCCTCAAACTGGTAAAACAGCTGATGTGATAGTATTTGCTTTTTGGTGTTTTGTAGCTTAAGATTTTGTGGCGGTGAAAGAGAAGGGGAAAATGGCGAACTGTTTCATCAAGTGCTGTCGTACTGTAAAGCACCTACCTGTTCGGATCATCTGCTTGCTGGTCTACATCCTTCATACAAGTTGTGTGGACTACTATCTCGTGGAACATAAAGACATCAGCTGGTTAGGTTTTCTGGTGGCAGACGTTATCATTTTTTGCCTGTTCATTGCGTCATTTTTGGTTTCCTACCATAATCTAAGGGGTTCCAGATCCGACTCTACGATGGAGAAAGCCGGAAGCTGGCTCGGCATGTGTTCATGGTTTTTATTTTCGACCATTGTCGCGACTAAAGCTGGAATCATTTTCATTGACTTTGCAGACGACCTAGATGAAAACGACTTTTTTGGTCCGAACACCCTCAAAACTTTACTAGCCCTCGCCGGAGTAGTATTTCTTCTCCATCTCTCATCGCTCCATGACGCTAAACCAGGTTCCGAGAGAAGAGCGTACATCGAGGAATTAACAGGGACAGTCATTTTCGACATCATGGACTGCGTGGATAGTATGGAACCACTGTTTATCAAAGAAGACCGTGACGCCTTCCCACCAGGTCTTGTAGAAGCAATAGTAGCCATAGCCTGTCTTAATTTCGTAATTCCAACAATTCCTTTACTAACTCTTACCAACACAAAATTTGGCCACGCCAAACTTCCACGTCGTCTGGTGATGCTACACAAAATTCTGCTCGCTTACATCATCAACCTTCCTCTCCTTATCATGAGAATGATTCTGTGGCATGGTCTAAATCATGGCGTCTCCATATTTTCCTTGAAAAACGTCATTGTAATTGCCATGGTATCCTATGATTTTTATGAGCATCACGAAGCAAACATGGACGAAACTCGAGAAGACAACGACAACAAAGACAAGCTAGAGGATGGGGGATTATCGGGTGAAGCATACAACTTGGAAAACCGTTTCAATTACGACTGACCGTTTCCTCAGTAGCATTTGGTTTCCCCGAAACTTCTAGCACGCCTCGGATTCGAGAGACAAGACAAGAAAATGTCTAAAAAATCACATATCTTCGGGTGTTTAGATCATTAGAATGGCCACTATTTTAGACCATTAGTTAGCAGTTTCTAATGTGAATTAGTTAGAAGTTCCTCTCGTGACAAGAACTGATTTTTTGTTCAGTTTTTCATGTGAACACGTGAGAGATACCTCTATCTTAGAGCCGATGGAGTGTTGTATGTATAGTTTGTCGATAAGGTATGTTTGAAGACGTAGATTGAGTGATAGGATGGTCCAAGTAGAAATAAAGTAAGAACATCACAGTGTATACCTTTGTTATTTATTACTGTGTAACATAAATTAATTATGGAATTTTTACTACTTGATATTAATATGCACTACTGAATTCAAAATCCACTGATATTCCCAAGAATTGACTGACATTGTCTGACATCCACAGTGACTGTATATTCACTGTACCCTACTGTAAATCCACTGTACACCCACTGTACAGAGCCACTGTACCACACTGTATCCCACTGTACCCCACTGTACAGAGCCACTGTACTCCACTGTACTCCACTGAACAGCACTGTACCTACCCACTGACCAGCACTGTATCTCACTGTACACCACTGTACGGGGCACTGAACAGCACTGTACCCCACTGTACACCACTGTACAGGGTACTGACAAACACTGTACACAACTGTAACCCACTGTACCTATGTTTTTATAAGTTATTGATATGTTTGAACAATGAATTGAATATTTACTTTATTTGAGACCAAAATCTGGATTTGTTTTGATTCTTTCCTATTGCTTACAAGAGAGAAAATGGGCTTCTATTTCTTTAAGTTCATATATAATTACATGCGCGGTCAGGGAAAAGGCAGGGATATCATCGATTTCTCGGGGAGCTTAGACATATTTTGGATAGTTGTACAATGTAAGTTTTAAAAAATTGAATTATCTTCTGACCCCCCCCCGATCCTCCGATCCGTGCATGTATTAAAAACTCAGAATCCAGTTAATATCATACGAAATATAGCAACTCATCCAATTAAAAGGGGGAAGTATTTATATATATTTCAATACTAATGTTTTAGTAACTAAATATTTAGTTGGGGTTTTTTTTTTTACAATGAATTTAATTTTATCAATATTATCAAAAAATAGTATAAGTTTACATGTTACATTAAAGTTTTAAAATTCAGAAAATTTAAAACAATGTATAACAATTTATAGAAAAAAAATCCACTATATTGCTCAGCATACTGATTTTTTTTTTCAAAAGAGAGAAGATAACCAACTGGTCTGGACTTTAAAATGTCTTTGAAGTTTTACTTCACAGGAAGATCAGTGAGTCAGTGTCTGTGTATGGTATACATACTCTCAGTAGATCAAAAGTTGTGAGTGTCGTAATATTCAATCTTGTAAATTGTCAGTCTGACACCTTGTTCAAGATATTATGCAATTCCCTTATAGGGGTATATGTGATCTTGAGAGTATTAAATCCAGTTGAAATATGTATTTTTAAAAATATAACATTAATGAATAAACAAAATTATCTTTATATTCATCATTTTAGACGCGTTTTTTATCATTTAAATCAAGTCGGATATTAAACCTGTTAAATATTTATAAATCCTCCCCTCTCCCCCAGCAGTCGCTGATATCAAAATAAGTACATTGTATAGTGTTAAATTAAAAATGGAATGTGGTGAAAACGTACACTGTTCAAATAATATTTCACTCTGTTACGGTACTTTAAATTATATACTTTTGAATTTTAACACTGTTCGTTATCACCACATGTCATACATCTACATGTACATTCTCTTGCACGGCTAAGAATGTTGCCATGATATAGTTACATAGTTTTAATAAGAAAAAAATATATCGCTCTCTCTCTCTCTCTCTCTCTCTCTCTCTCTCTCTCTCTCTCTGTTTCTCTCTCTCTCTCTCTCTCTTATGTTGTAACTATCTTCCCAAATGTTTATGGACAAAGGTCACGAAGGCATAAACACCCCCTGCATCACAATTTAATTGTAGCATCTCTTCAATTATAAACGACATTTCATTTAATAGGCAAACATATTTATTTTCTCCTTCCGTAAAATGTAAATTGTGTACAGGTCGGATAAATGAGAAAAATATTTTTATTATTCAGTAATTGAAAATACGCAACTTATATTTGAATCATGTTTAATGTTTGTGACCTAATAAATTCCACAAAGATGAATGAGCATGCATCCCAAATCATGCGTATAAAATTTTCTTTTTAAAACAAACTTATGAGCTATAAAAACTGTATTTACTGGTTATACAGACAGTTGGAACTTGTTGCACGAAAACGTCACTCCATTGAGAACGAACGCCATTAGTTGTCATCGTATAATGGCTGCCTTTACATTCAACATTCTAACTGATCGTGTGGTTTTTTTAACACAATAATATTTGTTAAAATTAACGTCTTAATCAATGTCGATTGCTAAACACAATGTACCGAGTTAAATTTGGGGGGGGGGGGGCAGAATTACATGTAGTTTAGCAACTTTTGCTTTACACACTTAGAGAAAATCCGGACGACACGTAATCGCTTCATGTTGTCTTTAGAACAATAAGATAATCAAACAAAGACCAATTCTGACTAATCATTTATATCTTGTGTAATATTTGCTTCCAGTGTATAGTGATTATCAGCGTTCACGACCGCATGCGGGTAGACTTCCAGCCCCGGAGGCTTTCACACCTCTAGAAATTAAGCCTCACCTGAGATTTACCACCCGGTTAAAATGTTCGGCCTTTAAATTGATTTTTCGTTTTTTTATCTTTATTTACTGAAACCAGTATATTGGTACATTGTATCATAGCAAACAAGATAATTTCTCTCTCTCTCTCTCTCTCTCTCTCTCTCTCTCTCTCTCTCTCTCTCTCTCTCTCTCTCTCTCTCTCTCTCTCTCTCTCCATGCTAACGTACACATATTTCAGTATTTGAATAAAGTACCACCGGTAACATGTATAGTTATGTTGACAGCGGCTAATTGTACATGTTGGCATAAAAATGATTTCTAGTTACGGGATAATGTCCATGGATTCAAATAATTTGAATTGAAGTTCGTTATTGAATGATTGTCATTTAAATTCTTAATGAATGAAAGTCAACGCTAAAAAGTACTGAGTAATTTTTAATATCGACGATGCATGTATTGTCTCCTTCCTTGTGTATGTCTACAGATAAAAATCTTTTGTTTGTCTTGGAACAATGAAAAACTCGGAACAAACAGAAAAAGGCGCAGACTATACACACGACCGGCTGACTGCGTCGAGGTGTGAAAACTGACCACCTGTGTATATGTGCTGTAGCCTAGGTATAAATAGATGTAAACGTCGGGGAAATACACTGTTAAAACAAAAATCTGAATTTTCACATTTGATTAAAAGAACCATTACGGTTGCCGGGTGCCTTAGGATCATAATTATTTAGAATCTGTCTTAAAAGATTTTTTTATTTACTTACAATTAGGTCTACTTGCATGTAATGCTTACAAAAGTGGGATTTATTATATCTATTTAATAGTTATTCCACACCGAGGTCAAAAATAAACAAAAATGCATAAAAGACAAATTCTATTAACATAATATTCATGCTTAACATGAATCGTTTCGACATAGCACAGTACTGCAAGGGGTATCAATTTGCAAGTGGATGAGGAAAAAAAGGGGGGATGTATTTTCTGTACTACATTTTATTTTTCGACTTAAAGTTTGCAGATTTTTTTTTTGAACCCAGGAGTTAGTTGGCAGAGATAAACTCGAGACTTAAGAAAATAATCGGTATGTAAAAGAAGCAGATTAATAGACAATCAATTTCTTACCCCAATCGATTTCTGATTAATCTCTCTCTCTCTCTCTCTCTCTCTCTCTCTCTCTCTCTCTCTCTCTCTCTCTCTCTCTCTCTCTCTCTCATGAATTTACTAGTGCTAAAAATTGAGGCCCGGAGTCAGAAAGGAATAAGCACCTTAAAATTCCCCTACGGCATCACAACCACCAGTTCCAGCATAGATTTTATAATGAAATTTTCTACGACTACATATGATACCAATACAATAGTCAGAAAGTGATATACATGCAAGGGGTTTTGCAATTAATAGACAATCAATTTCTTACCCTAATCGATTTCTGATTAATCTCTCTCTCTCTCTCTTTCTCTCTCTCTCTCTCTGTTTAAAATTTAAAATGCATTCTGCATTATATGTTATTTTGCAAAATTAAAACCCAACATTTGCAAAGAAATTTTAAATATAATTTTAATCAAAAGAAATCAACATATGAGCTCGAAACTCGCCCGCTTTCTTCAAAATGTACCTGTGTAGTCAAGCGCGCAGTCATGATACACGGACATGTGTACACGAACAAGCATGAATATATTTTGTGGATTCAGTGTTTAATTGACTGTTTTTCAGTGGGTTAAAGCGACTCATGAGACACAGAGAATTAGGAACCCGATCATTTAAACAAGGGCTTGTCGTATATCATCAATGATAAGGAATGATAATGTACCTTGCTGGTTGGCGGGTGGGGGCGGGGGGGGGGGGGGGTATTTTCCATTGACTGGCAGAATAAACATATTGACATGCACTTTTTTGATAATCAGATTCAACATGTAAAATTCAGAACTTTCACCTGATAGCTATGGGCATTATCATAATTTTGTGACCGTAACATTCAATAACAATAGACGTTAATAGATAAAACATACTAAATAGATTTAACGACCTGTTGCATTCTTCTGTCAGTTTGTATCTATGCATAATGTGAATGCTATATACAGCATAATTAAAATAAATATTGAAGAAAAAAAATATCCTGAAGATTTAAAAATCCGATTTTTTCTCAAATTAATAGTACAGTGGCGTACAGTGGGACACAGTGATGGTCAGTGCCCGGTACAGTGGCGTACAGTGGGGTACAGTGGAAGTCAGTAGGACTGTACAGTGGGATACAGTGTTGTTCAGTAGAAATGTACAGTGGGGTACAGAGGGGTACAGCGGAAGTCAGTGAAATGTACAGTGAGGTACAGTCAATGTACAGTGGATGTCAGACAATGTCAGTCAATTTTTGGGAATATCAGTGGATTTTGAATTCAGTAGTGATGACAATACCAAGGAAATACTTCGTACAAATGAAAAAACTTATACCATCATGGTATTTTATAGAGAAAGTTTAGATCGATATACCCGGTATCATCACCAAAAGTTTGAATTTGAGTTTTGTTCCCCACGGTGTGTACACATGAAACTTGCCTAAATCGCTGCTAACAACCATCTACTGAGACAACAGGCAGTACATGTAGTATATATTTTCTTTGTTCACAACTTTACAATTCGTAATAGAAATGTATGATGTAGATATCCAGATTTGGTATCATGTTTTAATTATAATTACACTTTGAGTATCGAGCATCGGATTTTACCTGACCAAACGCGCGTTATCATACCCCCCCCCCCCGACTCTACATTGCACTTGTTTCAGAATGAAATCGTCCCAAAAATCTTATTTCCTTACTTTCGATAATAAATAGATCAATATCGAGATCTTTGCATAAAAACACAGAGAGAAATCCATGAAAATGTAAACAAACTAATTGCGTACTTACATGTAATACATTAACATTTGCTGTAACATGTTCTTAAACCAATGATAAACCAATGATAAATCTATCATAAAAATCATCTTAAAGATATAGTATCTATAATTCATCCATTAATCGAAATAGTTGAAAATGAAGCTTTTATGTCAAAATTAAATTTGATCTGAAATAGTTGAAATTAAATACAACGTAAAATTATAATGATAAATTAAAAAACTTTCAATTTGAAATAAAAATTTCTTACGAGTGTCATAAAAATAAGCCTTATTACTCATTAAATTAGATGTGAATTTGTTTCGTTTGCGACAACACTTTTAATATGATAATATTATTCATTATACTTTCATGTTAAATACTGAAATCTGATTTGTTTAGACGCAGTTGATAATCCGTTTTATTACATGTACCTTCAGCGTTAGCAACACACTTGGCAAGGTGTAACACAACGAATTGTTACATGCGCGTAAATTATGTGCGTACGGTTACGCCATAGAATTCATCTCATTCCTATATAAAAGCAGCATTTTTTCTTTAAAATGAGATATTCAGTATGATAAATAGTGCCTGTTTTGGAGGGATGGAGTTGATATTGACACCCATCGAAAACCATAACGATTGTCAACACCCGCTTCGCGTCAATTGACAATGGTTTTCTCGGGGTGTCAATTTCAACTCTTACCCACCCCAGGCACGTGGCATCGATTTTGAAAGTGTTGAAAGGGATGGGGGGGGGGGGGGGGCAGACTCATCCAAAAATTCTGACAAGCAAAAAAAAAAAAGCAACTTCCCAAAATCTTCAAAATCCTAATCCAGGAATTTGGGGGGGGGGGGGGTGGTATAACTATAACTTCAATTTCACTCTTCATTCCCAATTTTTACATACTCCAAAAAAGTGTGGGGGGGGGGAACAACTCCATGATAATTCAATTTTAATATGTAAATTTTAGAAAATTAGTTGGTGCGAGAAAAAGTGGGGGGGGGGGGGGCAGCCCCCCCCCGGCCCCCTCCACTGATGCTACGTGCCTGCTCCTAAACAGGCACTATTTATAAAATGATACCCTTTGCAGAGCCGAAAGGCGATATATAATAGAATGGACCCTCCTCCAAGCATCCTTTAGGATGTAAAGGATGAGGGTCATCTATGTTATGAGTCTGAGCCTTAAAAAAGTATCATATTCCCGCCCTTAATATGTGTTATGTAATGAATTTAGTAGCCCACCCTACATGTTGTAAGGTTGTCACAAACATTCGTTTAAAAATGGTTCGACATTACGGTGGAGCAAGGATTTATATACGATAAATACCCAGGTAATACGTACGTCATATGGACATTTTTAGACTCTTGGGAATAAAGTTTGCTTTGCTGGCTCGAAGTAAAATGCAATATGATACCTCAGGCTCATTACATAGAATGGCCCTCATCCTTAACATGCGAAAGGATGCTTGGTGGAGGATCCATTAATAATCTTTAAACTTATATGTGTAGCTAGCATTTTAGAAAAACATATTAATGATTATATAAGAAATATTAAAAGGCTAGCGCTTATATTTAATTTCATGTGGAATAAAACAGATATAGGATCAAAAGAAATACGATCATAGGTAAAGTACATGAGGAAGGAATATGCCTTGTCGATATGGAATCAAAATTTAAAATCTAAAATATTATAAACTCTAAATAAAACAAATATTTAACGAAATTTGAACGCAAATATAATACATGTGCATGTATATATAACAATGTTTTTAAATAATCCCATATATACAAACAAAACAAATGCCAAAACCTTCCCATCAACACAACACCAAGACTTTTTATTCAAGATTGATAAAACGTAAATTTCAAACACCAATTTAAATTAGAAAAAAAAGATTTTAAGTTGGAATGCAAAAATGTTTGGAAATCAATATACAGAAAATTTAAAATGCTAATTAAAGACAAAGCCTTAGCGGAGTTGTATTACAAACTACTGAACAATCTTTTATGTGATAATTTGTTAGTGAACAAATTGAATAAAAACATTTCTTCTATAAAATGCAAACATTGTAACGAATTTAATATTTGAATGTGTAAATGTAGTCAAGAACAAATTTGGAAAGCGGCAAGTGTGTGCTTAATAAATTTGATATTAAATGGGAAAATATTGTAGACTTAAAATTTTACTCGAATCAAGTTTATTCATAAACAAGAGGCCCATGGGCCACATCGCTCACTTGAGCAACAATAGATAAGATAAAATCAGCTTAATGGAGTCATAATACAAATTATCTGGACAATGTCGTATAATGCATGTAGATTATGTATAAATAAAAATCCATTTCCCCCTTAGATATTCTTATGTTTAAAATCAAGTCCCTTTTTCTAACAGTATGGTTTTATTTTCGTATCACATGTTGAGCAACGCAGTTCTCAACAAGATCCCAGACAATTGATTATATATTGGATATAAACCTACATCAAACTCTGAACCCTTTGTGATGCCGAAGAATCGCCCCGGAGCCAAATTAAAGATTCAGCAATTTGTCAAAATGCTTGCATGTAAGTAAAACCATATATTATAACATTTTAATTTTTGTGAATTAAAATGTTTGCCTTTGTAAAACTGTCCCCATCCTACTCCTTTTGATTTTAACGAATTTCAATCTACAAAGCCTCAGGTTGCTTTCACTAAACAAACAGCTTTTCTAGGCAAACGGGTTTTAGAAGAGTTTTCAAGATTTTTCTCTACATATTTCTTTGTAAAAATCTGCCCCCCCCCCTCGTTGCCCATCCTACCCACAGGAATCATGATTTGAACTTGAATCAACATGAGGATGCTTCCACTCAAGTTTCAGCTTTTATGGCCAATTGGTTTTTGAGAAGAATTTTTAAAAATATTTTTCTCTTTATACAATGTACTAGTATTCTTATGTGTGGATTCATAAACTGAACAAAGTTGAATCTAACACTACCTGCGGATGCTTCAACACAAGTTTTAGCTTTCCCGACTGATTGGTTTCTGAGAAGACGATTTCTAAAGATTTAATCTATATTCTCCTATGTAAAATATTCAAAAACACAACACCCCCCCCCCAATTGTTGCCTCACCCTACCCCCGGGGTCATGTTTTTCACAACTTTGAATCTACACTAACTGATGATGTTTTCACACAATTTTCAGCTCTCATAGCTCATAAGTTTCTGAGGAGAAGAAGATTTTTAAAGATTTACTTTATATATTCCTATGTAAAAATTCGACCCCCCTTGTGGTTCCCACCCTACCGCAGGGGGGCATGATTTTCACAACTTGGAATCTACATTACCTGAGGATGCTCCCACATAGGTTTCAGCCCACTGGCCATTTGGTTCTTGAGAGGAAGATTTTTGTAAAAATTTCCAAAAAATGTCCAATTATTTTCCCTTGAAAAAAGGTGTGGTCCTTATTTTTCACAACTTCAAATTTCCTTTGCCTAAGTGTGCTTTGTGCCAAGTTTGGTTAAAATTGGCCCAGTGGTCACGAAGGAGATGTTAAAAATGTGAAAAGTTTACGGACGGACAGACGGACGACAGACAGAATGTGATCAGAAAAGCCTCACTTGAGCTTTCAGCTAAGGTGAGCAAAAAACTCATTCAAGGAATATTTTACGGCATCGTTCTGACGATGCTTAAAAAATACAAAAGACAAGGAACTTTCTCAACTTTAGATATCTAAACTTAAACATTTTCTATTACCCATATGGTAATTCTTTTCAAAATAATAGTGTACCCGATACACATGTTAAGGCCCTGTCACACCAAGCTTTGTCCCCACGGCGTGTTCACGGCGTTGTAAAATTCATGGAATCGCCGTAGGATCGCAAGGAAAATTCAGAAAAAATGTACAATTTTATTTGAAACTTTTACTAGATGAGATGTCACTGGGTTTTAAGGACTGCACCTGTGATTGGCGCTTTACCTGGGGATGTAGTGATGGACTTTATGTAGATGCTTTGTCGGGTGAGCCAGGAGTTCAACTTATCTTAGAACATAAAGGGATTAACTTTTTTTTACTCGCTTGTAATTATGTTTTCATGTATGAAGCATTGTTGGTATAATAATGTTTTCATATACGTATATGCTAATACTTATATTATGATTTGAATTGAAATTTTTGTAGTTTTTTTTATATGAAAATGAAAAAAAAACATTGATCGCACATACAGAATTGTTGATAAATGATTTAGATGATAATTTGGTAGTATGTTCTTGAACATAGATTGCTGAAGCAGGTATGTGCTCTGGTCGTCCGAAACAAAGCCTGGGCCCTGCACCGCCATCGCTCGCTGACGCCAAGTTGGACATTGTTTTGCTGATTAAAATTTTTTGGCTGCCTGTGCATTTTCTGGCATAACTACGGCTAGATCCTTCGTTTGACGGAGTTCTATCCCTGGGTCGGTAAGGTCCTAAGTGCCTGTATGCTTGTAGCTCTGATGCAGTGTGCCGTGTACCTTTCTTTACATTTCGCATTCCTAGATAAGTCGCACATAAATTTTAAAAACTGGCGATCTAATTAAAATTAGACCTTTCATCTCGCTCTCTATTATATATGGGTATTCACGAACCACGAACGATAACTATACATAACAAAAAGCGAGATGAAATGTTTGATTTTCATTTGATTGGAAAAGTGATATTTTTTCATTGTTTTTTTTAAAATACCAGGTATCCTCGTTGAGATTATTAATCGCTTATTTTGTGCAGAGATCGAAAAAGTATTTGCGTTCGGATCGGTTTTGTAAATGAGAAGTTTTAATGATGCAACCACTGGCGGATTTAAGGGGGAGGCGTGGAGGGCGCACGCCCCCCTAAAATTCTCAAAATATGCATGACTGTAGATAATTTGATAAATTTTACATAGAAAAGTTAGCACTTTGTGTTTCACTTTATATATAATTATGCCTGACTCAATGTTACACCTCGTTGATACACCAGTTGTGTTATGTTGAATGTAATTCTGCTGCTCTATAAACATCTATAAACATCTGATCCTAATGCATGTTGATAGGTTCTGATAACAAACCAATTAAACTGTGTATAAAACAAGCAGTGTTGGTCATTTCATTATGGTGGCTGCATCATATTCCCCAGGGCCCTGAACTTGGGGCTTCGACCAAGAATCGACTGGAAATCTCAGCAGTTTTGTTTTAAGTGTAGACTGCGCTGTCATTTCCCTATTGCGATGAAAGCAAAAATTTCTGAATATTTTAAAAGCTTGTCGAAGGTAAATACATGTATATAATTGCATTTAAAACCAGATGGTCTATGTGCAATCATTAATTAATAACTGTATATTTTTTGAAATTTTTTTCTAGGTAAATAGACTACCGGTATTTTAATATAAGAATACTGATCGAAGATTTAATGCATCAGATATTTCTAATAGCTAATAGGGGGTCGGATACCGTAACGTCATTAGAATGTTGTAACTTTGATAACCTGGTTAATTTTGGGAGCCTGGTTTTACCTTCAAAATACACAAAAACCCAGGAGCTTCCGGGGGCTTCGCCCCTTGGACCCCCCCAGGGCTTTGCCCTGGACCAACCGGGGGCCTCAAGGCGGCCCCCAGACCCCCTGCCTCAATAATTTTATCCACGCCCCCCCTAACTACAAATCCTGTATCCGCCCCTGGCAACTGAACATTTTTCGGTGTTAACGTCATGCATGCTTGATTTTTTCCGTGGTATTCTTCTGATATTCAGTATTTTCTGCTTCAGCAAAAAATTTGCATATTTTGGAGTTGAGGTCGGCAGCATCAATTGTGAAAAAAAATCAATTTCAAATCAAACGTTTCTCAACTCCATTCGAAACAAGAGGCCAATTGGCCTTAGCGGTTACCTGAGTAGCATATAACCCATACACAAACTTGTCGATGAGTCTCATATATGCATTTTATTAATTAGGTTCCTTCCTGCCTGAAATCTTTCAAAAAAACTGTGAAACCTATAATTTTGGCGAAAAACTTAAAGATCTGGTCTACAAAATCATGAATTCAGTTTTCCTTTCAGGTGTGCGGGAGTAAAGAAGATATTTTTTAAATATTATATGCATTAACACCTATATATCCATTTTGGCCCTGCCCTAGAGTCAAAACACATACTCCAGGGGACATGAAAATTATAATTTTAGTAGAGGACTTCCTAGTAAACAATTTTTAAACATTAAATGCATTAACACTATATTGCCATATTGCTCCCACCCCCATGTCCTGAACCTCTAACCCAGGGACCATGACTTTCACATCATAACCATGTATTCAATTTTTTTCTACATGTGTGGGAGTAGAGAAGAAGATTTTGTTAAGTTTAATTCATTTTTACTTGATGGCCATATTGGCCCAACATCTTGAGCCTGAACCCCTGACCCAGGGGGCATGAATTTCACAATTTTGCTTGAGGGGTTCATGGACATCATAACCATGTATTCAATTTGTTCCCACGTTTGGAAGAAGATAAGATTTTTTAAAGTTTTAATACATTTTTACTAAATGGCCTTATTGGCCCAACATCTTGAGCCTGAACCCCTGACCCAGGGGGCATGAATTTCACAGTTTTATTAGAGGGCCTCATGGGCATTATTACCATGCATTTAGTTTTTAACAAATATACATAATGTATATGGTAGTAGAGAAGAAGGTTTTCTTAGATTAAATACATTTTAACTATTTGGCCATATTGTCCCCACCCTAGAGCCTGAACCCCTGACCCAAGGGTCATGAATTTCACAATTTAGGTAGAGGGCTTCATGGACATCATAATCATGCATTTAGTTTTTAACAAATATACATAATGTATATGGTAGTAGAGAAGAATGTTTTCTAAGATTTAATACATTTTTACTATATGGCCATATTGGCCCCACCCTAGAGCCAAAACCCATGACCCAGGGGCCATGAATTTCAAAAATTTGGTAGAGGGCTTAATGGACATCATAACTATGCAACCAGTTTTTTCCTCACATGTGTGGGAGTAGAGAAGAAGATTTTTGAAAATTTAGCCTTTTTTGCATATTTGGCCCCACATGTGGCGCCCCGGGGGCGGGAGAGCCATAAATTTCACAATTTAGATTCCTCTTACCATAGAGATGCCTTACACCTAAAAATGGTAACAATCAGCATTGTAACTTTTAAGAAGTTAAAAATGGTTTTAACATCCCTTTTTGTGCTACGTTTTATTGAATCTGTTTGCTATATAGCATATATTTTCCGGAATAGAAATACATTCGTTTTCAGTCAATGAAAGACTTTATTTTTATCAAAATACGACAAATTTCCCCATCCCTACTCACACCTATTTGATTAATTTTATATATTTTGACTGATGCAAACAAATAATTTCAATATCCCCCTCTCTCTCTATTTTTTTACAGAGGGGAGGGGGGGTATTGATTGCTTGTAGGAAATGGCCTGAATTAATCAATGATACCCCTTTTATAGGTAATATTATGGCGTATTACTGAGAAATTTTTGTTACCAAAATTAAAAAAAAGATCTCTCTATTTGTTTCGTTACTTTATACAAAGATGACTTTTCTATAAATTACACAATTGGATCAATCGTGTTTCAGAAAAACAATATTTCAAAATATATATTTACCAACTCAGCCAAAAAAGATGGAGTAGATTAAAATCACTTTAACCACAGAAACGTGAGGGTATCTGAGTTTAAAATCCTTGGAATTTTAATTTGAGCGTACATAAGGCATATATATACCATGTGTATTAATTCACACACAATATCTTATATAATTTTTTCCAGTCCAGATACGCCAATTTATTAAGTTTAATGAATATTACGCTTCTTTTCAATGTAATGAATTAAAATGGCATTAAATAACGTGACCATCATGTTATTAGAATGTTTATTACAATTATATATCTAATTCATTTATATTAACTGGCACCATCACTAAACATTGGAAATAAACAATGTTCACTAATTGATAATGCATAAACAATAAAGAAATGAAGTATATCAATAATCATACATCATATTAATAAATATATTAATAGCTGTAGTCATCTATGTGCAAAATTCATTTTTAATATTTTCTGACAACATAGAACATAGTCTTTAAAAAACATAGTTGCAATTTTTACCATTTAAAGAAGGTTGATAAAAATTGTAAGAAAGTATTACATCAATAATAATGTTGAAATTTCCATTCATCCTATTAACAACAATGTGAATAAAGTACTTTCTTTGTAATAAATATTTTGCAAGATTGAAATACATATATATTTCAGGTGTCAATAAGCATTCCCATTATTAATTTGTTGATATAACTATTTTTAATGAGATAATTTCTAATTTCTTTAATGGCAATGGCCAAGGAAGTGAAGTTGCTTGTAAGTACATGTACTAGACAGGTCTAATTATTAGTGATTACAACAACTACACTCTATATAGTCACCAATGGTAAAACGTACACTATTATAAATGTTAGGTAAATAGATACTAGGTCACTCCACTGGATCCCCCCACATAAGGAGTTTTATTTCACCAATGGTAAAACGTACACTATTATAAATGTTAGGTAAATAGATCCTAGGTCACTCCACTGGATCCTCCCACATAAGGAGTATTATTTCTTGGTTCCTGACTTAGTGTAAGTATAATACAGAGTCTCTAATATAAGTACTAACACAGGGGCGGTCTACTGGATCCTAGGTCATTCTACTGGATCCTCCCACATAAGGACTACTACTCCTTGGTTCCTGACTTGTTGTAAGTATAATAATAGTCTCTAATATAAGTACTAACACAGGGGTGTCTACTGGATCCTAGGTCACTCTACTGGATCATCCCACATAAGAAGTACTTTTCCTTGGTTCCTGACTTAGTGTAAGTATAATACATAGTCTCCAATATAAGTACTAACACAGGGCGGTCTACTGGATCCTAGGTCACTCTACTGGATCCTCTCAGATTAGGAGTATTATTCCTAAGTTCCTGACTTAGTGTAAGTATAATACAAAGTCTCCAATATAAGTACTAACACAGGGGCGTTCTACTGGATCCTAGGTCACTCTACTGGATCTATGTATTGTTTGAAGCAATCTTTGCATGTAAAATGCTGCACTGATGACATGTTAGAAATTTTGTTTCCCACACAGTAATTTTTTTTGTGGAATTTCCTCTTACAAATACCACAAGGAACCTAAAAGCAGAAAAAAGGAGAAATTTATTCCAGGAATTTTTATCAATTCACTTTCAAAATTTAAAGTACATATAGTATAGCTGATATAAAATAAGCAACAATATACCATTCTTACCAAATCACTTTTAAGGTCATCTACCTTAAATCCACTACAAGGACAACAATCAGCAATGTGTTCTGTATAAAAAAAATCTTATACTATCACAGTTTTCATGTTCATGAAATATATACAATGTAAAGAGGAATAGCCACCAAACTTTTAATCATCTATTGAAAATGTGTTCATTTTAAAACCTACCTTCAAACAGCAGAAGAGTAGTTCCTACTTCTGTCCTTTTCCTTAGAACATCTTCCTTGGTTATATTTAAGAGAGATTCTCCACTAAGGTGTCTTTCTGCAAACTTTAGATAAGGAATATCAATTAATACAATGTGAAAGGTAACTTTAATGATTACAAATGTACAATGCCTTGTACATTGTTATGTAAACAAGGGAATTTCTTTTGGTGCTTTTACCAGTACTTACCATTAAACAACACTCCACAACTAGAACCATCTTTCCGCTTTGAATGTTCGTTCACTTTCAATTCCCATTGAATACTTAACAAAAGGTTTCTTCCCATGTAATTTATAAAATGATATAATAATCTGTAAATAGTGTCAATTTCATTTCAAAAACTGGAATACCACGAAAACCTAGCACCTGAAAAAAGTTTATTGCTTGCTGTATTTTTCAGCAATTTGGAGAGAGTATGTGTACAAAAAAAAAATTTTAATCCAAGAAAATTAATAAAGAAGAAGTAAAGATTTTATGAAAACGTGTACCAGCAAACCTCCAGCCATTGAGTACTTGTCTGCGCTGAAATGTTGTCTCTCCAAGTGGGTTGTAGAAGTAGACTTTGAACGAATTTGGTTCAATTATCTACAAAGGTAAAATAAAATTGAATGAAAGAGAAATCATTTAAACTTCTTCTTAATAAAATGAACCAAATATCCAGTTATTGCAATGTCAGTAAAATTTGATGTGACATTTCTTTTGGATGAATTTGAAAACTTGCCACTAGATCCCAATGTCATCTTTGATGATACACACCAATGATGTAGTCATATTCCAGAACACGGCACTGAATAATGATGTTGAGGCAGAAATCATTCAACATTTTTTTTTTAATTCATAACAAATGTTTAAAAATTAACGTTGTTTTGAAATAGTTACTTTTTGTTCACTTATAAAACTCATCATAATCATTGGTCAGCTGATGCTAGGTTTTACAGGCTATAAATTATTTGGATCAAGAATTTTTGGTACCTTTTTTTCTGAAGACTGGACATGATCATTGATGATACTTTTCATCTTGGATACACCCAAATGTTTTTCTTTTTTCCCCTTATCCCATTCTTTCTGGGCTAGGTATGACAGGTATGCATCAAGTACCTATAAATGCAAAATTGTGTCCTAATCAATTTATTATTCATTCAAAATGTGATGATAAAAGCAATTTAGGCATGTGACGTGCACTTATACAATAATAATTAGTGTGGTGATGAACCAATTTCCAATGTATCATGTAGACAAAATGCCAAGAAAAACGGCAACAAAAATGTTCTCAAGGGCTGAAGAAAATACTGCACATTACAGTAAAACTTGTTTAGTACGAACACGAATATAGCGAATTCTTAGATATTGCAGAGCTTTTTTGACTCCCCCTGCAAAATTCTTAACAAATCTTTGCAAAATTTTACGGTTATAACAAATTCGGATATAGCGAACTGATTTTGAGTCCCGTAGGGGTGAATAATAACGAAATTTAACACTTTTATAATGAAGTTCTTTACAGTTTAAAAAGTTTGCTTTACTATTTAACATGATTGTTTGAAAGCATTTATTTTCATGTAAAATTTTCAATTCTTGATCCGATTATTAAAGGTATCGAAGGAATGTATATTTATTTTAAGCCTCAATTAGCAAAAATTGTAGTCTTGCAAAAGAAAACATGTATATACTATATAGTGAATTCACTATACAAATGTAGTTATTATTATGTATTATATCTGTATTTGTTATACAGATATAACGAATTAAGGCTATAACGAAGTAAATCCATTGGTCCCTAGGACTTCGCTATAACAATGTTTTACTGTAACATGAAAAAATAAATACCTGATCAGTCAACCAGTTTGGACTCTTTTTGAGATCAGCATCATTAACATTATTATCCATAAACCCTGGCTTTAATGTAATTTGTCGCCCTTTCCTGATTCCATATTTTCATAAGTTTGTTTGTAGCTATAAAAGGGATTAATACTAAAATCAGATATATTCAGGCCAATGTTATTTTAAAATTAAAACAATAAATACTTACAATCCATGTTACCTTTCTGTGAATCAATGTCAATCCAGGTTGTTCCAGTGCATTGTGTTGCTGATTCACCTGTTTCCCACTGTACTTTCTTTTTCCCTTTTTTCTTAGATTTGGTTGTCATTTCAGATGCTTTAATTAATAGAACATAAGATGAAATTTTTAAGGGAAAGATACATTAATTATCAATTACATGCATACATGCAAAAAAGAGTCCATTAAACACTGTCCTGAATTTGATTAATTTAAGCGTTGAATGCTTATGATGTTGTCGGTCCTATAACACACCAAGCAGATCAGACAAAAAAGTTTGAAAGTTTCATTTAATCTTACAATAATAAATATACTCAAAGCCCGTGATAACGTTATATTTGTGCTCCTGATGCATAAATTAGCTCACTGTATTCACAGGAAATTGAACGTCGCATATTTCCCATGCAAACATAAGGGGAAATACACACTGAATATAAATATATAATATTTTTTTTTTTAGTTGCATATCTATCACAGCATCAGAGATTCTTTTGTTAAAAGGCATTTGATAAAAACAAAATATAAAATTCAAAACCTGTATCTTACCTTCTGAGGTAGGTTCTGATCTGTTGAAACCTTCCATCTGAGCCAAAGCATCTATGCATGCTTTTTCAGCAGCTTCCCTCTCCTTGCGTTCCTTCTCAAAATTTCTTTTCAAACTGAATTTTTTTGTCTCCACTGAAAAAAGCATTATGTTAAAATTACTCATGGATCCATGCACATTAAATTTCGATTATTTTTACCTCTGAAAAGTAGAATATAGCATTACCGAGTTTATGTAGCATTAAAAGTGCCTTTCTATATTTCTGAGCATTTGTCATATCTTTTGGGCAATGATTATCAGAAATGGTCTTCATTGCCTGAATATGATCATCTTTACAGTACTCCTCAAGTAAAGATACAGCAATTTGGGATATTTTATCTGTTGATGTTCCAGCCTCTTTAGTGGACCTGACTATAAGTGCCTCCCATTCAATTATTGGCATCTGACTGACCATTTCTGGAAAGAAAAAAAAACAAAGAAAAATTTCATATCTGTTAGGTTGATAGTCTTACTGGTAAATTGGTTTCTTTATTTTTGGAAGAAAAATACCTCCAATACACTCAAGAATTGATTGTGGCACAGATGAATGGCCATCAATTATTATAGTGTCCTCGAGCTCCTCTTGATCTTTTTTTAGATCTTCTAACTTGATGGTTTTTGATGTTGTCTTTCCATATCTTATACTTCTGTTTGCTTTTCTCTTTCTTAATTTTAGACATTTTTCAGATTTTGTTCCAAATTTTGGTTTTTTAGCAGGCTTCGGTTCTTCAACAACTTTCATTTTCTTAGGAGGTTCTGGAATGAGGCCTTCCTCCTTGTGTAGCATGTTGTTCATGTAGGATGATGCTTCATTAAGTAGAACACTTAGATGTTCTAGTGTACTTTCCTCTTGGCAAAGATAAGTGGCATTTTGAATAATTGACAGACTTTCTCTGCATTTAATGGCTAAAATTTTTAACTTTGATCGTGGAGGTTTTTTTTGCAAGTTTGTAAATTTGCATCAGAGAGCACCACATTTTTATCAGTGATATCATCTTCTACATCCTCCTCATCGCAAAGATCATCTTCATTTGATACGAAACCTGATACTGGAATGGACATTACATCAAAATCTAACGTGAAAAAAGGCGAGTTGCTGTAACTTCAGGGGATGTTCTTCCATGTATCTCCAGGAAATCTGCCATTAATGACCGCAAATATATGTTTGCATGGGAGAAGAGTCCAGGTCCATGCATGGCACCCACAACTCGGCATTCCATGGCCATTATCCAATAGCACATTGTACTCTACTTTTTTTCTAGAGTCTGAGACACTTTTAATCTGCAATAAGATATTCCATATACACATTCAAATTATTGTTTTTTGACAGTTTTCACTCTTCCATCTTTCAAAATTCCTTTCCTAAATTTATTTTAATATAGTTTGTTAATAAATTACATGTTTCTGGGCCTTTCATCAGAAAGTCGAAACATTGGTTAACACTGGCCATTTTTACTTTTTATTTTCAAGGAGAGAATCTGAAGATCCAGTCGACGGATTGGTAAGGATTCATCATTATTTTAGACATTTATCTAGAACAATATGTGTTTTCAAAGAAAGTACCACGTGTGCATGTTTAGCAATCTTGCGAAACTGTCACCATGGTATTAAATTTTATTCACACATGAAAGGTTTTTTATGAAGGTGGCGACATTGCAGAAAAAAAACATAACCCACTGACGCGGATTATGTATTTTTTTTCTGCAATTCTCGCTACCTTTAAATATGTCATTTAAACAAATATTATGATCGTTATTTTTGTCATACCGTTTTCCCGTCAAATTGAAACTGGACTTGCAGAGTTTTCATTTGCGTTATTCTATGAAATTGAATTTTTATAAAAATACTCTATAATAGTAATTGATGATAAGAAATTGTCATTTGCTTTTGTTTTTGCCCGTATATCTATCAATATATCCAGCCAAATTATGCTTCTATCGCAATGAACCGAAACTAGGAAAACTACACGTGGTTCTATTTGAAGTCGTAATTTCATTCAAAGCTCAATTATTATTTGATATGATGCATAATCTTATTAAATGGATTATAATTACTAATTATTCACTAAATAGGGGTCAATAACCAACTTATTTTCATAGTTAGGCTGAATTATTTTCACACTTTCGTTTTTTTCTGCCTTGCACTTCCGGCAGCTCATATCTGGGTCGCCTTTTTAATTTGTAAACAATACCGTTAATAATCGTGCAAATGTCAAACAACTTCACACACTGATAGAATATTTATTTCTGTTTTATAATTACCTAGCTAGGATTTTTGAAACCTGAACTTCGTCTTTCACCAATGATTTTTTCTAAAAATTATTCTATACTAGCAAATATTCGTTACCGATAAAACGACTATATAGGATCAAAATAAATCTGCAGATAGAAAAAATCAGCCTGAAAAAGAAGTTTTACAAGTTTTTGTAGCATAAACAAAGCACGAGCCTTGTTTACGTAGAATTAAAAGTTTGTATACTACTAGTGTATCTTTAAATTTGCTTTAAATTTGATGACCAACACTCAAATTTTGGTAGATCATTAGATAATTAGATATGCATTACTAAAGCATTGTAAACCATCCAAATTCAAAAATAAAATCCAGCCAAAAACGTGACCACGTATATTTAGACAATAACCTGCATTTAATCAAATAACGGAAAAAACTATAGTAAATTTCATTTTTACCACCAAAAAAATGTTACTTTGTGTGTACATACTTTGACATACTTTTATTACCTATATAATTTCAGGTCCCAAAGAAAAAACCAGAGCAAACATCTCCCAGCTTTCGATACAGAGTTAAAAAGATCTTTGGATTCCAATGATTGATTCCTCACATCCTCACATGTCCACGCATAATCTTCTTATTGAAACAGGATGACATAAAAATATACCAAGAGACAAAAGATTTTGTAAAACTTGTATTACAGACATTGAAGACGGATTTCATTTTATACTTGTATGCCCACTGTATTTAGCATTACAATCAAAACTTATAAAAAAGTATTACTGGTGTAAACCATCCATGTACACATTGATACAGTTACTAAGTGTTAACAATATCAAAGAAATGTGTAATTTAGGAAAAATCATTTACAAAGCCCTCACACTCAGAATGGTTTGAACTATATTGTGGTTTTTGCTGATTTTAATTATTAATACTATATATATATATATATATATATATGTGTGTGTGTGTGTGTGTGTGTGTGTGTTATTTTTGTGTGTGTTATTTTTTTGTGTATATTTTTTAGTATAAACCTGTATGTCATTCTCTAAATACAAATTATTCTGTTTCTCTATTCTATTCTAAAAAAATTAATTAATAAAATTCCTTTTTTTTAAATTAAAAAAAATTTGTGAACTGGGCATTTTTTCTTAATTTTGCTGATTTTTAAATCATTATTTTGTTAAGACCCTTCTCTGATTTCCACTTACGTACGTTTTGTTTATATTTTGTCATAATTTTGAGTAAAGTTTCTTTAAAATAGATATTCAAAATACACAAAATATAAATTTTAACTACTGAGTATGGGATTTATTTATAAGTTTTTTAAATTCAAAAATATGATAAATTACGCACTTTGTATGGTTTTAACATCCCTTTTTGTGCTACGTTTTATTGAATCTGTTTGCCAGCCTGAAACATTTTAATATCTTCATCGGTAGCTGTTTTTAACCCTTTTAACGAAGTGTTCCCAAGATTTTCCTCATAAGTGTTCTTTTCATTACAACAGTTAATCTTTTGGAATATTCGGACGCACCATCGTTTGTTGCGGAATAGCGGTCAATCATTTTTTCATTAACGAATTCGTGGTCATTATTTCTAGAAAAAAACCCGCATGCATATGATAGAGAGAGAGAGAGAGAGAGAGACTGAATTTTTCTTTAAATTCTCTGTGTAGATCATCCGATAAGGAGACGTTTATGATGTATGCCGTTTTTCATTTATTGCGCATTTGCAAAAATCTTTTAGAGCTATTGTTCTTTGTTTTGGAGTTATCGTTCTTGACATAAATTTTATTATCTATTTTAGATTTGCCTTTAATTCGAAGGTTTAAGAAAATATATTAACCAAGTTTACTCAATATATAAAATTCTTAAAAATTATATGAAATGATTTGTTAAAATGTCAGATTTTCGTAGTTTTTGAAAAAAAAAAGAGAAAAGAAATTAAGGCTAATGCAAATCTTAACACTACTCATTCATCTGTAATGTTTTTGTGCGGTATATGTATTATTCGATGACAATGACTAGCATGTGATATTGACTAGAATGTGATATAGGAAGATAAGAGTACATAGATCCTCATACACATCATGTTTCCTCGTTGGACGATTAATAAAAATCATACAGCAGAACGGTTCATATATGTCATTCACCAAGGACTCATTCCTTCGGGTGTATATAAATATTCTGAAAATGAAATATAAGAGAAGTAGGAGAAATACATGTACCACAAAGATAATACAAATGGGATGTCGAAGATTCATATATTACACAGATTGAGCAATTAATTATCCTGCAAACAGTGTTATTGCGCTAAAATAAACGTGTGCAACTTCTTTTACTCTACGAAAAAAGATAAGAATAATTCCTAATTACCCAATTCATGATGGAAAGATCTTTTCAATTTTGCAGCCGCGAAGCAACCATCAAAGCGCTCGAGATTGTAAGTATAACATTTTCGTATAACTTTATACTCCGTAAACTATATCCAAACGTTTCGTGTGAAATACATCCAAACTAATTTCATATGATTTTCAGCAACAGTCAGGGCTAGTGACTAGTGTGTAATATTTTTGACATATTTATTACACAAAAATCTGAAATGATGATACTGTAAACGCTGTATTTTACTCACGTAATGAATTATTTAATGATGTTGTGATTAGTTTACCTGATATTTATACACTATTATTATATTACATGTACTTTGCTATTTTAAGGTAATTGCTGTTTTTTGGTAAATTAAGATATCAATTCGAAGAATCATACGACTTTTTTTTCTCTCTCTGCAGGAATCATCATTTGAACTCAATTTTGCTCGGACTGAAGTGCAGAAATTTAACAGCAGAGTGGACGTAAGTACATGTATACATGGTATGCTCATTGAAGACGATATTTTCACATCTTAATTATGACCAAGGAGATATTTTATTTATTTATTTTTACACAGAGAGCCTATGCGCGTGCTTTAAACTTGAATAGAATGACTCAGGAGTCTTTCACAAATATGATCCCAAAAGACATGAACAACAACACGCCATCTTGTTCTGGGTAAGGTTTTATCTTATGCATGTATATCTAGAAATTCGTTTTTAAATAGTTGGTGAAATACATTAATTATATTTTACAAATACATGCAAGGATATGTTTTAGATATGATTGCTTCAGGAATTGATTTTCCAATCAAGATTTGAATTATTATTTTTAAATTGGTGTTATTGTTTCATTCCCTGTAATTGGTGCATTGCTGGGTCTTTCAATAGAAAGTCGAAACATTGGTTAACACTGGCCATTTTTACTTTTTATTTTCAAGGAGAGAATCTGGAGATCCAGTCGACGGATTGGTAAGGATTCATCATTATTTTAGACATTTATCTAGAACAATATGTGTTTTCAAAGAAAGTACCACGTGTGCATGTTTAGCAATCTTGCGGAACTGTGACCATGACATTAAACTTTATTCACACATGAAAAGTTTTTTTATTAAGGTGGCGACATTGCAGAAAAAATACATAACCCACTGACGCGGATTATGTATTTTTTCTGCAATACTCGCTACCTTTAAAACCCGCATGACCCATAAAGAAGGGTCCGTTTTTCGGGTGCTAGGAATTCCAAATGTTTTTATTTTTTGTTTAAATCACGTTTCTTTGTCCTTCTAAACTGTAGTATCAAACTTCTGAAAATATAAAGGATGAATTATGGAGATAGTAATTACACCCCTTCCATAGATTTCCTAGTTTCGAATTCGTATTCCAGTATTCGTATTCAAGCGTCCTGTATTACTTCTGACTGAATATTTTGAGGCGAATTAATTTCAAAAATATACTAGAGGTACGTGTTAATAGACTTATAAATGAAGAAGGAAAAATAATTGTGGGAATATGTCATTTAAACAAATAATATGATCGTTATTTTAGTCCTACCGTTTTCCCGTCAAATTGAAACTGGACTTGCCCAGTTTTCATTTGCGTTACTCTATGAAATTGAATTTTCATAAAAACACTCTATAATAGTAATTGATGATAAGTAATTGTCATTTGCCTTTGTTTTCCCCGTATATCTATCAATATATCCAGCCAAATAATGCTTCTATCGCAATGAACCGAAACTAGGAAAACTACAGGTGGTTCTATTTGAAGTCGTAATTTCATTCAAAGCTCAATAATTATTTGATATGATGCATAATCTTATTAAATGGATTATAATTACTTATTATCCACTAAATAGGGGTCAATAACAAACTTATTTTCATAGTTAGGCTGAATTGTTTTCACACTTTCGTTTTTTCTGCCTTGCACTTCCGGTAGCTCATATCTGGGTCGCCTTTTTAATTTGTAAACATTACGGTTAATAATCGTGCAAATGTCAAACAACTTCACACACTGATAGAATATTTATTTTTGTTTTATAATTACCTAGCTAGGATTTTTTGAAATCTAAAAATTATTCGATACTAGCAAATATTCGTTACCGGTAAAACGTCTGTATAAGGATCAAAATAAATCCGAAAAAATCAGCCTAAAAAAAAAGTTTTACAAGATTTTGTACCAATGTAAACATAAACAAAGCACGAGCCTTGTTAACGTAGCAAAGAATTAAAAGTTTGTATACTAGTAGTGTATCTTGCTTTAAATTTGATGACCAACACTCAAATTTTTGGAAGATCATTTGATAATTAGATATGCATTACTAAAGCATTGTAAACCATGCAAATTCATAAATAAAATCTAGCCAAAATCGTGACCACGCATATATAGACCAATAACTTGCATTTAATCAAATATCGAAAAAAAACTATAGTAAAATTTATTTTTACCACCAAAAAAAATGTTACTTTATGTGTAAATACTTTGACGAAGTATTACCTATATCATTTCAGGTCCCAAAGAAAAAAACAGAGTAAACATCTCCCAGCTTTCGATACAGAGTTAAAAAGTTGTTTGGATTCCAATGATTGATTCCTCACATCCTCACATGTCCACGCATAATCTGCTTATTGAAACAGGATGACATAAAAATATACCAAGAGACAAAAGATTTTGTAAAACTTGTAATACAGACATTGAAGACGAATGTCATTTTATACTTGTATGCCCTGTGTATTTAGCATTACGATCAAGGTTATAAAAAGTAATGCTGGTGTTAACCATCCATGTACAAATTACAGGCACGTAGCATCAGGGGGGCCTGGCCCCCCACTTTTTGTCGCAGCAACAAATTTTTTAAAATTCACATATAAAAAATTAAATTATCATGGAGTTGCCCCCCCCCCCCCACTATTTATGGGAGTATGTAAAAAATTGATATGAAAATAAGAAAATGAGGAGTGAAATTGAAGTTATACTACACCAGCCCCCCCCCCCCCCCCCCCGCCCCACGGATTAGGATTTTGAAGATTTTGGGAAACTTTAAATTTCCCCTTTTTTTTTTCTTTTTTTCCTGTCAAGATTTTTTGGATGAGTCTGCCCCCCCCCCCCCCCACTTTCAAAAACGATGCTACGTGCCTGAATTAATACAGTTACTAAGTGTTAACAATATAAAGAGGAATTGTGTAATTTAGGAAAATTCATTTACAAAGCCCTCACACTCAGAATGGTTTGAACTATATTGTCTCATTTGCTGATTTTAATTATTAATACTATCAATATATATATAATATATATGTGTTATTTTTGTGTGTATATTTTTCAGTAACCTGTATACATGTACACATGTCATTCTCCAAATACAAATTATTCTTTAAACATATGAGTGCACGCAAACTGCAAGATTTGTAAGGACTGACCGTCCATTTTTGCCTATATTTTTGTAATGTTCACCTTATAAGTGCTATAAGACGTATGTCTTTTGCAATAAAGAAATTGAAATTGAATTGATTCATTATCAATTTGTTTTACTACTTGCAACCAGCTTATGTTACGGAATTTAAATACACCTATATGTGACATTTAAAAAAAATATATGTTAAAGCATTTCTGTTGTGTGTTTGTCATTTGTTTGAAAAATTATATAGAAGGTCTAGGATATTATGTAATTATGTAATATTACATTATATCTGAAAATCTCCCATAGTCATCGGGGTGTTTATTGACATCGCTGCTTTCATCTTTAAAAAAAAGAAAATGATGAACACTAGCACTATATTCCTTGATTGGATCGGAAACATGAAAAGAGTTACATGAGTTTCCGACGATTTGTGCAATTTGACAAAATGGTTTATTCGAATGAAATAGAATGTAACCCATGAGAGAGAGAGAGAGAGAGAGAGAGAGAGAGAGAGAGAGAGAAAGAGAGAGAGAGAGCGAGAGAGAGAGAGAGAAGAGCGTTTATACTGGGGTACCTTTGTAGCACTTTATTATATAAACAGTAGATTTTTAAAAAAAATAATAGTCCATTTAATGATCTACATATGATTAGCGTTTTCCTTTCAATGTTTGCTAATGAAATGGCATCATAGCAGAGTCTTAAAAGAGCCCGGGTAAAAGAGCATGTTAATAAACTATATATATACATCTGTTGATAATATCATCTAAAAAGACCGATACACTATAATGGGATATACATATACCACAAAATCTCTGAACATTTGGAAAATGCAAGTACATTAACTTATTCACTAGTCTGGAAGTTTATCGATAAGACGAGTACATTCCGTTGAAATTCAAAATAGTTCAAATACATGTACTAGTAATTGCAATGAAATGTCAACATGAATTACATGTGTAGTTTGTGTAGATGTATTTGTACTACCTGTAGAACTATATATAGTTTGCATAAAATATTGTAATTTCATTTATGTAAATCGGTTTCATTTCCCGTCAAATCCCCAATCCCTTTTTCCCCGGAGAAATTGACAAATATAAAAAAAAAATACATTAAATTTGAAGAAGAAATTCAAAATTATATAAATAGTAATTTCTCTAATCATAACTCTTTTTAGTAACAAGAGCGATAGACATTATATATTCTTTAAAAAAAAGGGGTGAATAGAATAATTTTCTAGTAACGCACAGCTGCAAAATGAAGAAGAAATTAGAAACTTAGATTCCATTGTCTACCGATTTTAATATGAAATATTGTTTTTGAATACATTAGGTCCTACGAAAAATTGCTGCATATCAATCAAGGTAGGAGTACAGTATGAATGAGGTTTTTGTTTTTCTAGCACCACCTTAGAAAGCTGATATAAGGAGGGCTCCCGTGAAAATTTAAATAAATTAATTCATATAATAAAATGACATGAGATACGCCTCTGAACCTTTAATTCCCTCCCACGGGTCAAGCAAACTAAATTATCTTTTGAACCCCCCTCCCAGCGTAAAAAAAAAAAGAATTTTAGATCCACGCACGAACCATACAATTGTATGTTCTTTTCGTTGTCAGACACCTCTTAACCGAACAATTTAAGGAAGACTGATAAGAATCCCAGACATCGCTATTGCATTCTTTTAAGGAGCGTAATGAACGACAACTGCGATTTTTAATGACGTAAATGATAATCAAACCACGTGATTAAACGCAACAAATACAGTGACGTCACAATTATCACTACAACAAAGAGTGAGTGGCAGAATACAGCGAAGTATTATGGAGAGACTAATAGAGTATTGCAAAGCAACAACCAAAGAGATTGTAAGTATACCTTAACTCGTATTAATTTGCCCAATTTTCCAGTTGTAGCCCGTGTGCAATGCATCAAATATCATAAATGATTTTCAGCGACAATTAGGGCTACTATATAATATTGTAGACATATTTATTTTAAAAAAATCTTGCGTAATTTTGTATGCCTTTACTTAATTCATCATTTTTTTAAATTCGTGTTAAATTCTTGAATGAAATAGTAAAATCCTCATCATGAATTTATGATTATTTTGGAAACGCAGTTTTTAAATCACGTGTGTTTGGGATATAACTATGATGTGTAAAGTTCTGCCTTACATTATACAATTATTGGTTTTCATACATAATATTTCTGAGATTTTCATGAGAAGTTGTCTCTTTATCTTACTTTGTTTGTTAAAGGTGGTTGCGTTTTTTATCAATTCAAGATATCATATCTGAGAATCATACCTCTTTTTTCTCTCTGCAAGAATCATCCTTTGTACAAAATTTTCCTCGGACTGAATTGCAGAAATTTAACAGCAGAGTAGATGTAAGTGTGCATCGTAAGCTTATTGTGGACAATATTTTCACATCTAAAGGACAAAAGAGGTATATTTTTTGTTTTGTTTTACCCAGAGAGCATATGCGAATGCTTTAAAATTGGATAGAATGACCCAGGACTCTTTCACAAAGATGTATCCCAAAGACATGAACAACAACACGCCATCTTGCTCTGTGTAAGGATTTATCTTATACATGTACATCTAGATATTTGTTTTTTAATAATTGGTGAAATACATGAATTATATTCAACAATTATATGATATGCAAGGATATGTTTTTAAATAAGACTGCTTGATCTAAATTTAAATCTTGATGCGAAAATCAATTTCTGAAGGCTTCAGAAATTAAATTTTCCAATCAAGATTTGAATTTTTCAAAATTGTGGTTATTGTTTCATTCCCTGTAATTGTCAATGCTGGGCCTTTCAATAGAAAGTCGAAACATCGGTTAACACTGGCCATTTTTACTTTTCATTTTTAAGGAGAGAATCTGGAGATCCAGTCGACAGATTGGTAAGGATTTATCTCTCTCTCTCTCTCTCTCTCTCTCTCTCTCTCTCTCTCTCTGAAATGAAGATATCGTTATACTGCCAAGTCAACTTAAAATATTCTTAATTAGCTGGCATCTCTCTTTTTAATTTGATAGAAGAGTCAGGGACGAATTTTGGGGTTTCTAAAGAGACATGGAAAAAATATTAGAGTAAGAACAGTTTTTTTAACATTTTATTAAGTACAATGTATTTTCAAAGAAAGAAAAAAAACGTCTAAATATTTAGCAACATTGCGACAATGTGACCATGGTATTAAGTTTTACTGACATTTTATAGTTTTTTTCCCCTTTCTGACAGGAATCTGATAATAACACTAGAAAAGAAATTGACTTGCATGAAGAAAACTGGTTGGATGCCATAGAACACAAAGAGATAGACGTACATGTATGCGAGGACGACGACGGCCATTTTATACCAAGGAAACTCCTTCTGTTTAAAGTGGAGAAATTTAAGGTATACTTAGATTATACATGTACATGTGAAGCTGATTTACAGTCAGTCAGTTAACTGTGATCAATCTTTAATCAACGAAGAAAGGCTCCTCCAAGTCCTGACTATAAATGTTATTTTGAAACTATTATTGGTACATGTACTTTTAGAAATGACTGATAGACATGTAACATATATATATTTTGATTGTCTTTTTTGATAAAGGGTGAAAGCGATGGAGGTCTGGGGGTCAGAAAAAGTACTAAGACATTCCGCGCACCTGTCCCAAATTGTGCACGCAGTACAGCAATAGAAGACTAAGAGGCAAGGTTAAAAGTCCATTCACTAGAAAATTTAAATTTGATTTTATTTTTAATTTTTAAACTGCAATTGTTTTTATTAATAAACGTACTAATTAACAGTGTATTGAAATTATTATTTTTAAGAATGAACGCGATGGAAGACACAGGGTCAGGAAGAGCACCAAGACTTTCCGAGTGCCTGATCCAAATTCTACACGCAGTGCAGCAATAGAAGACTCATGGGTAAGGTGAATATATTAATATAAAAATTAAGGTAGTCAACGATTTAGTTAATTTTCAGTCATTGAAACTTCAACCGCGGTCTTTAATCAACAAAGGCAGGATATTGCATGACCTGATTAACGGCATTTTGTAATTACCAATGATACTTTCAAAGATTATCTGATATACATGTACATGTACTTTGATGAATTTTATGGGTTTTTTTTTCTACAGATTGGAGACAAGGATCCAGACGGGTGATCAGGAAAAGCACAAAGACATTCCGCGCCCCTGATCCCAAGTCTACGCGCAGTAGTAGAGTACTTAAATGTAGGTATATGTAGTTTAAAATAAAATTATATTTTATTTTGAGGGTATCAATTATATATAGATATTATCGATAAAGCAGTTCGAGCCTTTTTTTTATAATCGCTTGCTCACACACAAAAATCTACACGCATGGGTAAGACAAGTATGGAAAACAACTTGCATTTAATTAAATATCAAATTAAAAAACTATAATAAAATTTATTTTTACCAACCAAAAAATGATACCATAATTTTGGTCCATATGGGTACATAGTTTGACAAGGTTTGTCCATTATTATTTCAGGTGGATGATGATGTAAAGGATGAGGGTCATCTATGTTATGAGTCTGAGCCTTAAAAAAGTATCATATTCCCGCCCTTAATATGTGTTATATAATGAATTTAGTAGCCCACCCTATATGTTGTAAGGTTGTCACAAACATTCATTTAAAAATGGTTCGACATCATTGTGGAGTAATGCGATAAATACCCAGGTAGTACATACGTCATATGGACATTTTTAGACTCTTGGAAATAAAGTTTGCTTCGCTGGCTCGAAGTAAAATGTTACATGATACCTCAGGCTCATTACATAGAATGGCCCTCATCCTTCTACATCCGAAAGGATGCTTGGTGGAGGGTCCAATAATAATCTTTAAACTTATATGTGTAACTAGCATTTTAAAAAACATTATAATGATTATATAAAAAATATTAAAAGGCTAGCGCTAATATTTAATTTCATGTGGAATAAAACATATATAGGATCGAAAGAAATACGATCATAGGTAAAATACATGTAAATGAGGAAGGAAAATGCCTTGTCGATATGGAATCTAAATTTAAAATCTAAAAATTTATAAACTATAGATAAAACAAATATTTAACGAAATTTGAACGCAAATATAATACATGTGCATGTATATATAACAATTTTTTAAATAATCCCATATATACAAACAAAACAAATGCCAAAACCTTCCCAACAAAACACCAAGACTTTTTATTCAAGATTGATAACACGTAAATTTCGAACACCAATTTAAATTAGAAAAAAAGATTTTAAGTTGGAATTCAAAAATGTATGGGAATCAATATACAGAAAATTTAAAATACTTATTAAAGACAAAGCCTTAGCGGAGTTATATTACAAACTACTGAACAATCTTTTATGTGATAATTTGTTAGTGAACAAATTGAATAAAAACATTACTTCTAAAAAATGCAAACATTGTAACGAATTGTGTAAATGTAGTCAAGAACACATTTGGAAAGCGACAAGTGTGTGCTTAAAATATTTGATATTAAATGGGAAAATAATGTTGTTTGCTTCTACCCAGAAGAAACACGGGACATCGAATTATAAAATGATTTTTCGTCATGTATTGCATATAGAATAAACAAATGTAAAATGTATTGTAAACTTAAAATTTTACTCGAATCAAGTTTATTCATAAACAAGAGGCCCATGGGCCACATCGCTCACTTGAGCAACAATAGATATGATAAAATCAGCTTAATGGAGTCATAGTTGAAATCATCTTGACAATGTCGTATAATACATGTAGATCATGTATAAATAAAAATTCATTTTCCCCTTAGATATTCTTATGTTTAAAATCAAGACATAATGTGATCAGAAAAGCTCACTTGAGCTTTCAGCTAAGGTCAGCAAAAAACTCACTCAAGGAACATTTTACGGCACCGTTCTGACGATGCTTAAAAAATACAAAAGACAAGGAACTTTCTCAACTTTTGATATCTAAATTTAAACATTTTCTATTACCCATATGGTAATTCTTTTCAAAATAATAGTGTACCCGATACATATGTTAAGGCCCTGTCACACCAAGCTGCGTCCCCACGGCGTGTTCACGGCGTTGTAAAATTCATGGAATCGCCGTAGGATTGGAAGGAAAATTCAGAAAAAATGTACAATTTCATTCAAAAATTTTACTAGATGAGATGTCACGGGGTTTTAAAGACTGCATCTGTGATTGGCGCTTTACCCGGGGATGTAGTGATGGACTGTATGTAGATGCTTCGTCGGGTGAGCCAGGAGTTCAGCTTATTTTAGAACATAAAGGGATTAACTTTTTTACTCGCTTGTAATTATATTTTCATGTATGAAGCATTGTGGGTATAATAGTGTTTTCATATACGTATATGCTAATACTTATATAATATTATGATTTGAATTGAAATTTTTGTAGTTTTTTTATATGAAAATGAAAAAAAACTTTGATCGAGCATACAGAATTGTTGATAAATGATTTAGATGATAATTTTGTAGTCTGTTCTTGAACATAGATTGCTGAAGCAGGTATGTGCTCTGGTCGTCCGAAACAAAGCCTGGGCCCTGCACCGCAATCGCTCGCTGACGCCAAGTTGGACAATGTTTTGCTGATTACAATTTTTTGGTTGCCTGTGCATTTTCTGGCATAACTACGGCTAGATCCTTGGTTTGACGGAGTTCTACCCCTGGGTCGGTAAGGTCCTAAGTGCCTGTATGCTTGTAGCTCTGATGCACTTTCTTTACCTTTCGCATTCCTAGATAAGTCGCACATGAATTTTAAAAACTGGCGATCTAATTAAAATTAGACCTTTCATCTCGCTCTCTGTTATATATGGGTATTCACGAACCACGAACGATAACTATACATAACAAAAAGCGAGATGAAATGTTTGATTTTCATTTGATTGGAAAAGTGGTATTTTTTCATTGTTTTTTTTTTAAACACCAGGTATCCTCGTTGAGATTATTAATCGCTTATTTTGTGCAGAGATCGAAAAAGTATTTGCGTTCAGATCGGTTTTGTAAATGAGAAGTTTTAATGATGCAACTGAACATTTTTCGGTGTTAACGTCATGCATGCTTGATTTTTTTCGTGGTATTCTTCTGATATTCGGTATTTTCTGTTGTTATACCCAATGGACGAGCTTCAGCATAAAATTAGCATATTTTGGAGTTGAGGTCGGCAGCATCAATTGTGAAAAAAAAAATCAATTTCAAATCAATCGTTTCTCAACTCCATTCGAATCAAGAGGCCAATTGGCCTTAGCGGTTACCTGAGTAGCATATAACTCATACACAAACTTGTCGAGGAGACTCATATATACGTTTTATTAATTAGGTTCCTTCCTGCCTGAAATCTTTTAAAAAGAACTGTGAAACCTATAATTTTGGCGAAAAACTTAAAGATCTGGTCTACAAAATCATGAATTCAGTTTTCCTTTCAGGTGTGTGGGAGTAAAGAAGATATTTTTTATATATATTATATGCATTAACACCTAAATATATATCCGTTTTGGCCCTGCCATAGAGTCAAAACCCATACTCCAGGGGACATGAAAATTATAATTTTAGTAGAGGACTTCCTGGTAAACAATATGCATTAACACTACACATGTATTGCCATATTGCTCCCACCCCCATGTCCTGAACCTCTGACCCAGGGGCCATGAATTTCACATCATAACCATGTATTCAATTTTTTTGTACATGTGTGGGAGTAGAGAAGAAGATTTTTTTAAGGTTTAATTCATTTTTACTATATGGCCATATTGGCCCCACCCTATGTCCTGAACCCCTAACAAAGGGGTCATGAATTTCACAATTTTGGTAGAGGGGTTCATGGACATCATAACCATGTATTCAATTTTTCCCCACGTGTGGGAGTAGATTTAATACATTTTTACTAAATGGCCATATTGGCCCAACACTAGAGCCTGAACCCCTGACCCGGGTTCATGAATTTCACAAGTCAGGTAGAGGGCTTCATGGACATCATAATCATGCATTTAGTTTTTAACAAATATACATAATGCATATGATAGTAGAGAAGAAGGTTTTCTAAGATTTAATACATTTTACTATATTTCCATATTGGCCCCACCCTAGAGCCAGAACCCATGACCCAGGGGCCATGAGTTTCACAAATCTGGTAGAGGGCTTCAGTTTTTAACAAATATATATGGGAGTAGAGAAGAAGGTTTTCTAAGATTTAATACATTTTACCTATTTGGCCATATTGTCCCCACCCTAGAGCCTGAACCCTTGACCCAAGGGTCATGAATTTCACAATTTAGGTAGAGGGCTTCATGGACATCATAATCATGCATTTAGTTTTTAACAAATATACATAATGTATATGGTAGTAGAGGGAAGGTTTTCTAAGATTTAATACATTTTTACTATATTTCCATATTGGCCCCACCCTAGAGCCAGAACCCATGACCCAGGGGCCATGAGTTTCACAAATTTGGTAGAGGGCTTCAGTTTTTAACAAATATATATGGGAGTAGAGAAGAAGGTTTTCTAAGATTTAATACATTTTAACTATTTGGCCATATTGTCCCCACCCTAGAGCCTGAACCCTTGACCCAAGGGTCATGAATTTCACAATTTAGGTAGAGGGCTTCATGGACATCTTAATCATGCATTTAGTTTTTAACAAATATACATAATGTATATGGTAGTAGAGAAGGTTTTCTAAGATTTAATACATTTTTACTATATGGCCATATTGGCCCCACCCTAGAGCCAGAACGCATGACCCAGGGGCCATGAGTTTCACAAATTTGGTAGAGGGTTTCATGGACATCATAACTATGCAACCAGGTTTTTCCTCACATGTGTGGGAGTAGAGAAGAAGATTTTTGAAAATTTAGGTTTTTTTGCCTATTTGGCCCCACATGTGGCGCCTCGAGGGTGGGAGAGCCATGAATTTCACAATTTAGATTTCTCTTACCATAGAGATGCCTTTCACCTAAAATGGTAACAATCAGCTCTGTAACTTTTAAGAAGAAGTTTAAAATAGTTTTAACATCCCTTTTTGTGCTACCGTAACGTTTTATTGAATCTGTTGCTATATAGCATATATTTTCCGGAATAGGAATGCATTCGTTTTCAGTCAATGAAAGACTTTATTTTTATCAAAATACGACAAATATCCCCAGCCCTACTCACACCTATTTGTTTAATTTTATATATTTTGGCTGATGCAAACAAATAATTTCAGTATCCCCCTCTCTCTCTATCGTATATTTTTTTTCAGAGGGGAGGGGGGGGGGTATTGATTGCTTGTAGTAAATGGCCTGAATTAATCAATGATACCCCTTTTATAGGTAAAATTATGGCGTATAACTGAGAAATTTTGGTTACCAAAAACTAAAAAAACGATCTCTCTATTTGTTTCGTTACTTTATACTAAGATGACTTTTCTATAAATTACACAATTGGATCAATCGTGTTTCAAAAAAACAATATTTCAAAATATATATTTACCAACTCAACCAAAAAAGAGGGAGTAGATTAAAATCACTTTAACTACAGAAACGTGAGGGTATCTGAGTTTAAAATCCTTGGAATTTCAATTTGAGCGTACATAAGGCATATATATACCATGTGTATTAATTCACACACAATATCTTATATAATTTTTTCCAGTCCAAATACGCCAATTCATTAAGTTTAATGAATATTACGCTTCTTTTCAATTTAATGAATTAAAATGAATTAAAATGGCATTAAATAACGTGACCATCATGTAATTAGAATGTTTATTACAATTAAATATCTAATTCATTTATATTAACTGGCAACATCACTGAACATTGGAAATAAACAATGTTCACTAGTTGAAAATGCAAAAACAATAAAGAAATGAAGTATATCAATAATCATACATCATATTAATAAATATATCAATAGCTGTAGTCATCTATGTGCAAATTTCATTTTTAATATTTTCTGACAACATAGAACATAGTCTTTAAAAAACATAGTTGCAATTTTTACCATTTAGAGAAGGTTGATGAAAATTGTAAGAAAGTATTACATCAATAATAATGTTGAAATTTCCATTCATCCTATTAACAACAATGTGAATAAAGTACTTTCTTTGTAATAAATATTTTGCAAGATTGAAATACATATATATTTCAGGTGTCAATAAGCATTCTCATTATTAATTTGTTGATATAACCATTTTTAAAGAGATAATTTTTAATTTCTTTAATGGCAATGGCCAAGGAAGTGAAGTTGCTTGTAAGTACATGTACTAGACAGGTCTAATTAGTGATTACAACAACTATACTCTATATAGTTACCAATGGTAAAACGCACACTATTAAGATGTTAGGTAAATAGATCCTAGGTCACTCCACTGGATCCTCCCACATAAGGAGTATTATTTCACCAATGGTAAAACGTACACTATTATAAATGTTAGGTAAATAGATCCTAGGTCACTCCACTGGATCCTCCCACATAAGGAGTATTATTTCTTGGTTCCTGACTTAGTGTAAGTATAATACAGAGTCTTTAATATAAGTACTAACACAGGGCGGTCTACTGGATCCTAGGTCACTCTACTGGATCCTCCCACATAAGGACTACTACTCCTGGGTTCCTGACTTGTTGTAAGTATAATAATAGTCTTTAATATAAGTACTAACACAGGGGTGTCTACTGGATCCTAGGTCACTCTACTGGATCATCCCACATAAGAAGTACTTTTCCTTGGTTCCTGACTTAGTGTAAGTATAATACATAGTCTCCAATATAAGTACTAACACAGGGCGGTCTACTGGATCCTAGGTCACTCTACTGGATCCTCTCAGATTAGAAGTATTATTCCTAAGTTCCTGACTTAGTGTAAGTATAATATATAGTCTCCAATATAAGTACTAACACAGGGGCGTTCTACTGGATCCTAGGTCACTCCACTGGATCCTCTCCGATTAGGAGTATTATTCCTAAGTTCCCGACTTGGTGTAAGTATAAAACATAGTCTGCAATATAAGAACTAACACAGGACGGTCTACTGAATCCTAGGTCACTTTACTGGATCCTCCCACAAAAGGACTACTACTCCTTGGTTCCTGACTTAGTGTAAGTATAAAACATAGTCTGCAATATAAGTACTAACACAGGGACGGTCTACTGAATCCTAGGTCACTCTACTGGATCTATGTATTGTTTGAAGCAATCTTTGCATATAAAATGCTGCACTGATGACATGTTAGAAATTTTGTCTCCCACACAGTAATTTTTTTTGTGGAATTTCCTCTTACAAATACCACAAGGAACCTAAAAGCAGAAAAAAAGGAGAAATTTATTCCAGGAATTTTTATCACTTCACTTTCAAAATTTAAAGTACATATAGTATAGCTGATATAAAATAAGCAACAATATACCATTCTTACCAAATCACCTTTAAGGTCATTTACTTTAAATCCACAACAAGGACAACAATCAGCAATGTGTTCTGTATAAAAAAAATGATCTTATGCTATCACAGTTTTCATGTTCATGAAATATATACAATGTAAAGAGGAATAGCCACCAACTTTTAATCATCTATTGAAAATGTGTTCATTTTAAAACCTACCTTCAAACAGCAGAAGAGTAGTTCCTACTTCTGTCCTTTTCCTCAGAACATCTTCGTTGGTTATATTCAAGAGAGATTCTCCACTAAGGTGACTTTCTGCAAACTTTAGATAAGGAATATCAATTAATACAATGTGAAAGGTAACTTTAATGATTACAAATGTACAATGCCTTGTACATTGTTATGTAAACAAGGGAATTTCTTTTGGTGCTTTTACCAGTACTTACCATTAAACAACACTCCACAACTAGAACCATCTTTCTGCTTTGAATGTTCGTTCACTTCCCATGTAATTTCTAAAATTATATAATAATCTGTAAATAATGTCAATTTCATTTCAAAAACTGGAATACCATGAAAACTTAGCACCTGAAAAAAGTTTATTGCTTGCTGTATTTTTCAGCAATTTGGAGAGAGTATGTATACCAAAAAAAAATTTTCATCCAAGAAATTAATAAAGAAGAAGTAAAGATTTGATGAAAACGTGTTCCATCAAACCTCCAGCCATTGAGTACTAGTCTACGTGAAATGTTGTCTCTCCAAGTGGGTTGTAGAAGTAGACTTTGAACGACTTTGGTTCAATTATCTACAAAGGTAAAATGAAATGGAATGAAAGAGAAATCATGTAAACTTCTTCTTAATAAAATGAAACAAATATCCAGTAATTGCAATGTCAGTAAAATTTGATGTGACATTTCTTTTGGATGAATTTGAAAACTTGCCACTAGATCCCAATGTCCTCTTTGATGATACACACCAATGATGTAGTCATATTCCACACCACGGCACTGAATAATGATGTTGAGGCATAAATCATTCAACATTTTTTTTTTACTTCATAACAAATGTTTAAAAATTAACGTTGTTTTGAAATAGTTACTTTTATAAAACTCATCATAATTATTGGTCAGTTGATGCTAGGTTTTACAGGCTATAAATTATTTGGATCAAGAATTTTTGGTACCTTTCTTTCTGAAGACTGGACATGATCATTGATGATACTTGTCATCTTGGATACACCCAAATGTTTTTCTTTTTTCCCCTTATCCCATTCTTTCTGGGCTAGGTATGACAGGTATGCATCAAGTACCTATAAATGAAAAATTGTGTCCTAATCAACTTATTATTTATTCAAAATGTGATGATAAAAGCAATTTAGGCATGTGACGAGCAGACTTATACAATAATAATTAGTGTGGTGATGAACCACCTTCCAATGTATCATGTAGACAAAATGCCAATAAAAACAGCAACAAAAATGTTCTTAAGGGCTGAAGAAAATACTGCACATTACAGTAAAACCTGTTTAGTACGAACACGAATATAGCGAATTCTTAGATATAGCAAAGTTTTTTTTGAGTCCCCTGCAAAATTCTTAACAAATCTTTGCAAAATTTTACGGTTATAACAAATTCGGATATAGCGAACTGATTTTGAGTCCCGTAGGGATGAATAATAACGAAATTTAACACTTTTATAATGAAGTTCTTTACAGTTTAAAAAGTTTGCTCTACCATTTAACATGATTGTTTGAAAGCATTTATTTTCATGTAAAATTTTCAATTCTTGATCCGATTATTAAAGGTATCAAAGGATTGTATATTTATTTTAAGCCTCAATTAGCAAAAATTGTAGTCTTGCAAAAGAAAACATGTATATACTATATAGTGAATTCGCTATAGTTATTATTATGTATTATATCTGTATTTGTTATACAGATATAACGAATTAAGGATATAACGAAGTAAATCCATTGGTCCCTAGGACTTCTCTATAACCAAGTTTTACTATAACATGAAAAAATAAATACCTGATCAGTCAACCAGTTTGGACTCTTTAGAGACATGAGTTCAGCATCATTAACATTATATCCATAAACCCTGGCTTTAATGTAATTTGTCGCTCTTTCCTGATTCCATATTTTCATAAGTTTGTTTGTAGCTATAAAAGGGATTAATACTAATATAATCAGATATATTCAGACCAATGTTATTTTAAAATTAAAACAATAAATACTTACAATCCATGCTACCTTTCTGTGAATCAATGTCAATCCAGGTTGTTCCAGTGCATTGTGTTGCTGATTCACCTGTTTCCCACTGTACTTTCTTTTTCCCTTTTTTCTTAGATTTGGTTGTCATTTCAGATGCTTTAATTAATAGAACATAAGATGAAATTTTTAAGGGAAAGATACATTAATTATCAATTACATGCATACATGCAAAAAAGTTTTTTGATTAATTTAAGCGTTGAATGCTTATGATGTTGTCGGTCCTATAACACACCAAGCAGATCAGACAAATAAGTTTGAAAGTTTCATTTAATCTTACAATAATAAATATACTCAAAGCCAGTGATAACGTTATATTTGTGCTCCTGATGCATGAATTAGCTAAGTGTATTCACAGGAAATTGAACGTCGCATATTTCCAATGCAAACATAAGGGGAAATACACACTGAATATAAATATATAATATTATTTTTTTAGTTGCATATCTATCACAGCATCAGAGATTCTTTTGTTAAAAGGCATTTGATAAAAACAAAATAAAAAATTCAAAACCTGTATCTTACCTTCTGAGGTAGGTTCTGATCTGTTGAAACCTTCCATCTGAGCCAAAGCATCTATGCATGCTTTTTCAGCAGCTTCCCTCTCCTTGCGTTCCTTCTCATAATTTCTTTTCAAACTGAATTTTTTTGTTTCCACTGAAAAAAGCATTATGTTAAAATTACTCATGGATCCATGCACATTAAATATGGATTATTTTTACCTCTGAAAAGTAGAATATAGCATTACCGAGTTTATGTAGCATTAAAAGTGCCATTCTATATTTCTGAGCATTTGTCATATCTTTTGGGCAATGATTATCAGAAATGGTCTTCATTGTCTGAATATGATCATCTTTACAGTACTCCTCAAGTAAAGATACAGCAATTTGGGATATTTTATCTGTTGATGTTCCAGCCTCTTTTGTGGACCTGACTATAAGTGCCTCCCATTCAATTATTGGCATCTGACTGACCATTTCTGGAAAGAAAAAAAAAACAAGAGGCCCATGGGGCCACATCGCTCACCTGAGCAACAATGGGCGTTCAAAAGATATTGTGCCATATGGTCCCTCGGTAGAAAAACAAAAAATAAATATTGTAAAGTATTCGAATTTTACACTTATTTTTGTATACATGTAATCTTTGACATTGTACCTTCATGAAATATTATTTTTTACCAGAATAAGAAAATTCTACGCAAGATATAAAACTAAACATTTGGTAGAGGTAAACTGTTAAGTTGTTAACTTCCAAATCCCTATATTTTCGTTCTGCCCCCCCCCCCCCCCTTTGTAAAGCGATCAAAATATATGAGAGCATATAGGTACATTTTTTTCATCAACTTCTCAGTACTTACTAGTTATTGTATTAAAAAAAATAGTAGTTATTGTTTTTTATTTTAAAAACCCTACATGTATAGATGTGAAGAAAATTGTACCTCAATGTGCTCAATTCCTCAAATTAAAAACATTCACAAATTTTATTTGTCTTCTCCATTATAATTAAATGACTGTTATTTACTTTGCGTACAAACCAGGATAATTTTCCGCTGTAGTATTCTTAGGAATAGCGATAATTACTTTATCCCCGCAACAGAAATGTGTCAGAAATATGGAAACTGTTTTAAAGATGTCGTTTTTATTTACTCGTGTATGAAAAACTATCAAAATTGATGTAGATTTCACATTATTTATTGTATAAAGAGAGGGCCCCAGAGAGTAGATATATACAGAATATTGTGGAATCATTAAATTTCGTGGGGGCCAATTTTCGTGGATGACTTAAATTTTACAGGTTCGTGGGGACGTAATTTCGTGATGGATGTTATTTCGTGGATGAGAGGTACCTACGAATGTCACGAAAAATGAGCCACCACGAAATCTAATGATTTCACAGTATCATTCTTTTATTTTGTTTGTACAAGTATTTAACATGCTCTAATTCATAGCAATTTCAGCGGCAATTGTAGAATTATAAGCAAGATACAGAGCTCACAGTTCGCCTAGCTTTGATTCACATTTTGTTCACATGAGTTTATTACATTCAGCTTATGATTTTTAACTTGGTATTTCCTATTCAGCATTTAAAATGGAAAAAAAGAATGACCTAAGATTTTATATTCTTTTATTAACTCAAGACCAGTTCAATGGTATTTGAGGTTCAAAATCAGTGTATACAAATGTACACAAACACAGTGAAGGATCACATGTACAGTAGGTGTAATAATGACGAAAAATGTTAAGTTTACAATACAATAAGATGTTAAAGTTGGTTTCTGAACGAACAGACTTTGAAAATTTTCTTAATAAATATTGACAAATTTTTTACTTTTTTAATCTTTAGTTTTTAAGATCTGTGTACAAACATAGAATTGTGAGCAAATCTCTGTATCTTGCTTATAATTTTAAGCTTAACACTCAAATATGGTTAGTAAATAGAAATTGAAAACAATTAAACACAAGAAACATTCATTATAACAAATAAAGAACACAATTTATTTTTTCGAAATGAATCATATATATACATGTATATACCTACATACTTCCGTCAGCAATGTCAAACTTTATTTAAACTGAATAAACTCGAGAAAAATGCCGAGCATCGCAACAAAACCTATTGCATTAATCTACCATTACGCAAAAGATAATGCCGATCGAATTACCGATAGAATGAATTGTATTTCATTATTTTTTGATACATCAGATTTTGCTTAATTTGCGCAGGTAAACAGTTAACTGTTTGATTTACCAAAGTCTCTGTTTGATTAGATACGTAAAAATCACAGAATAATACAGACGATAGTTCCCAGGTTACAAGCAGAAATAATGAAAACGATACGAAAATCGGAACAAGCTAACACCAACGTCATGTGTGAAAACTGTCAACGCATTGAAATATATAGCCTCAATTTACTTCACAAAATCGGCAACAATATATTTTGCATGTTTCAAAAATTTCCCTTCATACGCGAACTGTTGCACAACAAGCAAATTCATCATAGTCAGATCGACCCTTTTTCGTATAATGTCATGGCTGCTTTAAACAAAGAACCTCGTTTTAGAAGTATGGAATACGAGTCTAGGTAAAATGGGTATGCAAACCCGGGCCGTGGCAAAATAAAAGCCAAGGCAGATCGACAATCGTCAATTCCAAATACGCATTATTTTGCAGCAATATTTACAGCGAATACAAATATACTACTCCATCAAATATCCTGAAATTTTAATGAGATTGGCAGATTTATAACTGCCAATCTTTGTTTTGCCCAGACCAAGTCTTGCCTACCCATTTTACCGGATGCCGGATAACCGGATGCCGAACCCGAAGCTATTAAACTGATTGAAACACGCATTTCCTTTATTATTATTTTCGTAATAACTCAGATTTGAAACAGAATTAGCACTTAATTTTTGCAATTTATATTTTCCTTCCCATAAGGATAATTTATGCTTAACTACGTTGAATTGGAATCAGTAGTTCTTGAGAAGAAGATTTTTAAAAATGCACCCCCTTTTTCTACAGTTTCAAGGTTTTCTCCGCTTTGAATACAGATCGGACTTTCATTTTTGCAATTTATATTCGCCCTCACATAATGATGCTTTGTGCCAAATTTGGTTGAAATTGGATAAGCGGTTTTAGAGAAGAAGTTCAAAATGTAAAAAGTTTACAGACGGACAGACAGACGGACAGACAGACGGACAGACGGACGACGGACAAAATGTGATCAGAATAGCTCACTTGAGCTTTCAGCTCAGGTGAGCTAACAAAGAAAAATTTCATATCTGTTAGGTTGATAGTCTTACTGGTGAATTGGTTTCTTTATTTTTGGAAGAAAAATACCTCCAATACACTCAAGAATTGATTGTGGCACAGTTGAATGGCCATCAATTATGATAGTGTCCTCGAGCTCCTCTTGATCTTTTTTTAGATCTTCTAACTTGATGGTTTTTGATGTTGTCTTTCAATATCTTATACTTCTGTTTGCTTTTCTCTTTCTTAGTTTTAGAAATTTTTCAGATTTTGTTCCCAATTTTGGTTTTTTAGCAGACTTTGGTTCTTCAACAACTTTCCTTTTCTTAGGAGGTTCTGGAATGAGGCCTTCCTCCTTGTGTAGCATGTTGTTCATGTAGGATGATGCTTCATTAAGTAAAACACTTAGATGTTCTAGTATACTTTCCTCTTGGCAAAGATAAGTGGCATTTTGAATAATTGACAGACTTTCTCTGCATTAAATGGCTAAAATTTTTAACTTTGATCGTGGAGTTTTTTTGCAAGTTGGTAAATTTGCATCAGAGAGCACCACATTTTTATCAGTGATATCATCTTCTACATCCTCCTCATCGCAAAGATCATCTTCATTTGATACGAAACTTGATACTGGAATGGACACTACATCAAAATCTGAAAAAAGGCGAGTTGCTGTAACTCCAGGGGATGTTCTTCCATGTAACTCCAGGAAATCTGCCATTAATGACCGCAAATATATGTTTGCATGGGAGAAGAGTCCAGGTCCATGCATGGCACCCACAACTCGGCATTCCATGGCCATTATCTAATAGAACATTGTACTCTACTTATTTTCTAGAGTCTGAGACACTTTTAATCTGCAATAAGATATTCCATATACACATTCAAATTATTGTTTTTGACAGTTTTCACTCTTCCATCTTTCAAAAGAGGTGAAATACAATTCCTTTTCTTAATTTATTTTAATATAGTTTGTTAATAAATTACATGTTTATAGTATTAAGTATAAAGTATCAAATTAATTAAATAATATATATATATATATATATATATATATATATATATATATATATATATATATATATATATATATATATATATATATATATATATATATATATATATATATATATATATATATAAAAAAGCTCATGTATTGAATTTCCAGTTAAAGCCAAAACAAGTTCATGTATGTACCTTAAAACAGTTTGTAGATAGCTGTATGATATCAGTCTCTTCCACTGTTTCTGCGAAATCAATTTTTGTCATGCAGTGCTGAATAAAAGGTGCTGGTCTGTTCTTCAAGAAATCTGGTATTGCTGCAATGTAAGAACGACCGACTCTTTCTGAGGCCAACACGTTGTCACGAGTATACCTATCCAAAAAGAAAATATCCATAGAATACAATTCAGAGTAACAAAAAAAAGAAAGAAAGGGAAAAACTCTGGGATACAATATATATGAAAATAAATCTTTATCAGAAAGCATGCTTTCCAACTACAAAGCCTTAATTAAGTTGAAGTATTATATAACATAGTCATTAAGAATTATGAGAATTCAAAAATGGTGTAGAGCAACAGCTACCAAAGAGTTTTCATTAAATAAATAGAGCTGTTATGTGTGCAAATTATCATTGTAAAAATACCTTGTTTTTTATACGGAAGAGATATAATAATAATTGTTTTGTCATATAACATGAATCCATACCTATATACTATATACTAAATTAAATTATGATATGTAAGCATATATTAAGTTGTAAGATACAAGAATTTCATGTATTTTTTGTAAAGTGATAATTTAATTTACATGACTATGTCGGCTATTAAAAACAGAGTATTTCAAAAGTAAGACAATTTTCACACAAAAATCAGATACATAAATAAATTAGGAATAATAGAAATAGATGGGGTAACCAGTCAGTAAACAAATTTTTGCAATTGACCAAACAGTATCTAAGGAATGCATTAATATACAGTACCGATCAGACCCAACCTAACAGAAAGTAAACCCCAACTAAACCCTGGGTTAACTTTCTGGGTTTGCTCTGGGTTTACTTTGGGTTTACTAGAGTGGACCCAGAGTAAACCCAAAGTAAACCAGAGTGGACACAGAGAGTAAACCCAGTCAGAAGTATACACCTGAAAGCAGACGCTAACTGTGTATTCGGAATATACAAAGGGTAGGAATTACAGGCAGTAGGATGGTAAGATAAAATACTAGTCTGCTTCACACTTCAGTGCATACAGTTGACCTCAAAAGCAATTTCAAAGTAAACCCCGAGTGGACCCAAATTTTCAAAAAGTAAACCCAGAGTAAACCCCAAGTAAACTCAAAAAAGTAAACCCGGGGTTTAGTTGGGGTTTACTCTGGTGTTAGGTTGGGTCTGATCGGTACTGTATGATACCCAAATCAAGGTTGCTATTACACCCATCTTTGATTGCAAGTAAAAAACAAAAGGAGCACTTTTCAGGGAAAGAAAATCATTTTAGTATTATACATGTTTGAAAATTATTAACCATTTTACTTCCATTGAAAAAAAAATATCTGGTAAATTATTCATAGACTACGATGTAAATCTTCCACCTTCCATCACCAGTAATACATGTATTAAAATTAAATGTTATGAATAACTGGTACGTACTCTACTTGCGAACATTTTTAAGTATAGTAACTCGATGAAGCTGACTATTTAGTAAGTTTCAGTTTTAATTAATTTTTCCCAAAATTATTGTGGACTTTAACTATATTTTTATTAAATAGTTTTCCCATCATGATCATCACAAAATAAAACTGCTTTCCACTCAACAGAGTTTGTGAGAGACTCTAGTGCAACTTCAAACTGGTCCTCTGAGCAAGAGTGTGCACACCTTCTCAGCATGGCAAAAACTTTATCCTTACTCTCACCAACACCATTGTCAGTTTTGCTGACCCATCTCGTCCAGCTTTGCTCACGGTGAAAGTCGCAAAGGAATACAAAACTCTCTATAACAAGAAATATATCACAGTGTATCAGCTATTACATAAAAATGAAATATTCAGAAACTGATAGCAAAACAGACTTAAGAATAAAAATAAAATTAATACAGTAATTTCAAACACTGTTGCAGTTATATGCAGCTTACACCTATAATCTGTCCCTTAAATCAAACTACCTGAGAAAGTCTCCTCTATGGCAACTATTTCTCGCTCACAGAAGTCTGCCATAAAGAATTTGGGCTTCCATTCCCATCCCTCTGGTTTGTCTGGAGCCTCATTTATCCAGTTTTTGATAGTTTGGAGACCCTGTACAATTAAGTTTTTGGTCTCATTCTGGACAACAAACTCTGCCACAACACTAAAACCAATATTTGTCTTCACAGCCAAAAAGAAAAGAAATATTTCGTGGTTCTGTAGGTGGCATCCAATAAGCAAAGAGAGTTGCCATATCTAAAATAAATAACTGAATAATCACCTTACTGCATACACTGTTAAGTATTTAGAATTTAATACAGCTACAATTTAAAATTTCTTTAAAACAAAATGAAACAATACATCAATTTGTTTAATATCAAAACTCAACAAAAAAGGCACCACATACCATATGGAGACAGTAATGTAAGACATATCAACATTACAAAAGAACTCACCAATAATTATGCATGACAATCTTACATAGAGTACATTACCTATAAAGCAAATGCCTCTGGAACTCTGATTGATGACAGAAGAAGAAATTGGTTGTTGTAATCAACTGAGAGAAGACCTCATCTTCATCATCTTGCTCAAAACACTGCACATCATTGATGTTATCTTCATCCAGTGGCTATTTCTCATTTGAGGTAGCCCGCATGAAATCAAAATTATCCTTTGGGTAGCTTTCTTGCCATTGACTTACCAATTCCATTAGATTTTCCTGATCTATTTTGGAATACCTGAGAAAAAACATCATCATATATAGCTATTGTATAACTATTGTAACTGACTTTTTTTTACAACAGCTAATGGCAAAATAAATGTTCCTGTCCTAATACTAGTATGTTTTCTTAGGTACCAAACTCGTACCTCAGGCGAAGTTGTACTAAGTAAATGTGTTTCCTTATTGTCACATCTGATGGATAGTATGCAGCGTCTGTAAGTGACGGCTTGCTGGCACTGGGGAACAACTGGGTATCTACATAAACTTTCAAATGGCGTCTCATTTCTGAAACACTTGTGACCCCATGTCCCACCATCTCATACAGTTTTTCTCTCACTTCTTTGTTCACTAGATTCATAAAACTTGTAATCTAAGTATATTAAACCAATAACAATATTTGTTGATTTATATCACAAAGTACACAACAAATATGCCTTACAGATTGAAACAAACTCATTAATTATACAAACCTGACCAAGAAGATGCATGTCTTGGTGTTCTTCATCCTTGGGTAAGCTTTTATAAATCTGATGTTCTCTCTTTATGTTGCTTCCCATAACTTCCAGGTCTTCTCTGAGCTTCTCGCTAGCTATTCTCCTGGCCTTCTCTGTATCTTGTTTAGCCTGCAAATTTCAATTATCTCTATAAAAATACATATTTTTCTTATATCTTTTACTTTACTTATCTTTGCTCTTATTTTAAATTCATTATGGAGTGGTACTCAAAGAAATAAACAGAGAGGAGCAAATCTGTCATCTGTTTAAAAATTAATTTTAAAAATGTGTATATTTAGAATTAAAAATAAAAGTATTCCACAAAATATAAGTACCCGGTATTTCTTGTGTATTCATTAATAAAAATGAATTTTGACTTGATTTGTTTTGAAATGTCAGATACCTTATATTCTGGAAAAACAAGAACTTCCTTTTCAAAGATGAAAGGTGATCATCCTAAAAAAAACACAAATATGAAAAAGTATTTTTTTAAACATGTTTAATAAGCTGTAAGATCCAGTAGAGTGACCTAGGATCCAGTAAACCGCCCCTGTGTTAGTACTAATATTGCAGACTATGTTTTATACTTATAACAAGTCAGGAACAAAGGAGTAGTAGTCGTTATGTGGGAGGATCCAGTAGAGTGACCTAGGATCCAGCAGACCGCCCCTGTGTTAGTACTTATATTGCAGAGTATGTTTTATACTTACACCAAGTCAGGAACCAAGGAAAAGTTCTTCTTATGTGGGAGGATCCAGTAGAATGACCTAGGATTCAGCAGACCGCCCCTGTGTTAGTACTTATATTGAAGACTATGTTTTATACTTACACCAAGTCAGGAACTTAGGAATAATACTCCTAATCTGAGAGGATCCAGTAGAGTGACCTAGGATCCAGTAGACCACCCTGTGTGAGTACTTATATTAGAGACTATGTATTATACTTACACTAAGTCAGGAACCAAGGAAAAGTACTTCTTATGTGGGAGGATCCAGTAGAGTGACCTAAGATCCAGTAGACCGCCCCTGTGTTAGTATATGTACTTACATTGGAGACTATGGATTATACTTACATTAAGTCAGGAACCACAGGCTAGTACTCCTAACCTGGGAAGATTTAGTAGAGTGGCCTAGGATCCAGTTAACAAAATCCAGTAAACTAAATCTATGCTTTATTGGTACCTTGTTTTAAATAATTGTTTGCCAAAGTATGAAATGGTTTTTTAAATTAAGATTCTTGGTACTCTTATTTACTTACTTATAAAGCTTGTCTTCTTGAATTCTGATATCTTTCTTTCTTTTTCTTGTTCTAAACAAGCAATGGCGCTCATATTTGGACACTATGATAAATGGCATGCCAGTGTATATTTAATTGTTTCATTGTTGCCAATGTCGGTGAATCTCACTCAAACGGAATTTATCTGGAAGATCTGAAATTACAAGAGGCCCATGGGCCACATTGCTCACCTGAACAGCAGTTCCTTGTTACATTACATTTCGTAGCATATGCTTTTTTATTTTAAACATTGAACCCCTTTCTGGGGACCCAGTATTGGTCCGAGGTTTATGGTTGGCTTGAACAACATAAATAGTAACATAGGAATGAAAATGTGTAGCACTGCGGTGGGACCGCACGTACACAGCCTGAAAAACTGAACGTAGAAGAGTTCCACTTCAAGAGGAATAACTCTCAGACTGTACAGAACATCAAGAAAGATAACTCTTGGTTCCACTACATTAGAGTTTTCACAATTTGAGGATCCTTGCATAGTAATCTAACAAACTCTAGCATTATAGTTCTCGAGAAAAACTTTTTAAAAACATTTTCAATATATCTTTCTATGTTAAACTTTGAACCCCTCTTGGGGCCACAGTATTAGTCCATTGCTAAAGCTTTAATTATTTGGTATCTACAGTATTTAAATATGCTTGCATAGTAATCTCACAAGCTGAAGCATTATAGTTCCCTAGAAAAAGATTTTTCAACATTTTTCCTATGCTAAACTTTGACCCCCTCTTGGGGCCCCAGTATTAGATTGAGGTCACGGCTTTTATAATTTCGAATCTACACTATTTGAGGATGCTTATGTAGGTATCTGACAAATTGATGCATTGTAGTTCTCGAAAAGAGAACTTCTACATTTAACTTTAAACCCATCTTGGGTCCCCAGTATTAGTCCAGGAGTCACTTTTTTAAAACTGTCGAACCTTCATTATCCAAGGTTGTATGCATGATAGTAATCTCACAAATCGAAGCATTGTAGTTCTCGAGAAGAAGATTTTTTAACATGTTACCATTATATTTCTATAATAAACTTTGACCCCCTCTTGGGGCCCCAGTATTGGTCCGGGGGTCACGATTTTACCAATTAGGAATCTAAATAAGCGAAGGATGCATGTATAGAAATTCCACAAACTATAACATTGTAGTTCTTGAGAAGAAAATTTTTAAACTTTTCCTTTATGTTTTTTAAAATATTTAAATTTTGAACCCCTCTTGGTGCCCATCAATTGTCTGGGAGTTACGATTTTTACAAATTAGAATCTACATTATTTAAGGATGTACATGTATGCATAGTAATATCCCAAACAGTTGCATTATAGTTCTTGAGAAGAAGATTTTAAAACATTTTCCTATATATGTTAAAATCTAAACCCCTCCTGGGGCTCCACTTTTTGTTCGGGGGTCACGATTTTTACAATTTAGAATCTTCACTATATATACAACCTTTTGTGTAAATAATGGCATTTTTGGTGCAGTAGTTCTTGAGAAGAAAATTTTTAAACATTTTTCATATTTAGTTCTATGTTAAACTTTGAACCCCGCCTGGGGCTGCAGTTTTGGTCTGAGGGTCACGATTTCTACAATTTAGAATCTTCATTATACATATCAAAGGCCGGAACGCCCACAAAGGCCTCGAGCTGACATTTTCTTTAAAATAGGTATCATTAATTTAAATTTCTGTACCAATAGTCGTATATCAAATAATATCAGACTAAAAATATTTTGTGTAACTATATTAGTACATATTATAGTATTTATTTCCAAGCAGACAACATAAAAATACACATAAAACATGGGTTCATCAACAAGATTTCACAATAGCCCTCGCCATGCACCGTCCTCGACCAGGGATCCCGCGAGATAGAGATCCATGCACGCGCTGTCTGAGTTAGGTCGTACGTACAATAAGTCCATTAATACCACAATATGCAACTATATTTTTATATGCAATTTTAACATTACCATGTGATTGTATACTCAGTATAAAATACGTAGTGATGCATTTGTAATACAATGAATCATAACTCATCATGGTTACAAAAATCGAAGAAATTTCAAAGTTCAAAAATAAATTATCTTCTTTCTGCTTTAAACACTCTTCGAACAAATTTTACGGGTTCATCATTTGTATACGAGGGAAACACATTAACAGTGTTTCCTTAATCATAATAAACCATACTTTTTTTAAAATTTAATTCCCGTGTGAAACAAGATTATCTATGGTATGGTTGTTTATAAATAAATCCACACCCAGTGCGTTGATCTGCCGTTTCTATAATGCTCAACCAAACTAGCTGCAATATTGCAACAAAATCACAAGATAAATTTATCGCTTACATTTATTTTGGAGACCATGCCCGATAACAAATCAATTTACACATTAATTTTTATTTTTATCGGGCACGGTATCCAAATTAAATGTAAGCGATAAACTAAAATAATGTTTAGTGAATTTTTACACCTTATCGTATTCATCCGTCATTTCTTGATTAAACAACCTTATTATACTTATGCAATGAGTTGTCAATAATCAGGGAGAAACAGTTGGGTTTTTTGGTGCACAATTTAGTTGAATAAATGGAATAAAAGTCATGAAAACATTTTTCCTATGTATTTCTATGTTAATCTTTGAACCCCGCCTGGGGCCCCAGTTTTGTTCCGGGGGTCACGATTTTAACAATTTAGAATCTTCACTATTTATACAAGCTTTTGTATAAAAATTGGCATTTCTGGTGCAGTGGTTCTTGAGAAGAAGATTTTTCAAACATTTTCCTATATATTTCTATGTTAAACTTTGAACCCCGCCTGGGGCCCCAGTTTTGTTCCGGGGGTCACGATTTTAACAATTTAGAATCTTCACTATTTATAAAAGCTTTTGTGTAAAAATTGGCATTTCTGGTGCAGTGGTTCTTGAGAAGAAGATTTTTCAAACATTTTCCTATATATTTCCATGTTAAACTTTGAACCCTGCCTGGGGCCCCAGTTTTGGTCTGAGGGTCACGATTTTTACAATTTAAAATCTGCACTATATATACAAACTTTTGTGTAAAAATTGGCATTTCTGGTGCAGTGGTTCTTGAGAAGAAGATTTTTAAAGACATACACCCTATACTCACTGTTTCACAATTATCTCCCTTTTGAAAAGGGCTGTGCCCTTTATTTTAACAATTTATAATCCCCTTTCCATACTGGTACTGTACCAGTTATCGGCTAAGACCAGTTATCGGCTAAACTAAGAGTTCGGGTTTATAGCACGCGACAATCCAAGATTTTTTAATTCAGTCGTCTTTTTCGAATAAAGAAAAGTAAGTTTGCTTGAAAACTTTCTTGAATATGTTTTATTCATGAGCTTAAACGATCATTCTTTACCGCTTATTTTACATCTTTGCACTTTCAGCAGTGGGGGAAGTGACGTAATAAGTTAAAAATAGAATATTACCTCTTTGTGATACGTTATTATATCCCTGCTTTGATTTGACATATAAAATCAATACATTTAACATGTATAAACAAAAGGAATTCAAGAATTTCCGAGGGATTCGTAGCACAATTGAATGCATGATTGCACAATTATGTATTGAATAGTATACGATTTGGTGTATTACCGTATGATAATAAACAAATTATTTTATGAGTTTTGTTTATAATTTATCATGACCCCGAATACTTTACTTTGACCTCACAAGGGGCATAATTCAAACTACATTTAGCAGAGTATAAAATCAACATGAACACGGATTTTTACTATGTTATTATCACGAAGCCGATAACGGGTACAGTAAATCGTAAAAACTCGGCAAATTCGGGGCGTGCTTAAAAGCACAAAACAAGATGTTTTGGGTTCTAAATAATGATATAAACTAACAGATTGATAAATTAATGTATGTCAAGTTTTATCCAAAAATATCATTAAATAAGGAATTACGAAAAGAAAACGTTAAATTATAGCCGATAACTGGTACAGTGCCAGTAAGGATGCTTTGTACCAAATTTGGTTAAATTTGGCCGAGTGGTTTTTGAGAAGAAGTTGAAAATGTGAAAGTTTACAGACGGACGGACAGACAACGGGTGATCAGAAAAGCTCACTTGAACCTTCGGTTCAGGTGAGCTAAAAATCAGATTGAATTAAAAAGAATTATCAAATAAAAGTTGTTTCCAATTTTTTAGTATGATTAAGTCAAACTGTTTGCCTTCAGTATAACCTCAGGCAAACAGTATTGTGGCATTTGAAAACAAATGTTACCATCATTTACGAAGATGTGAATATTATGAACACATGTGTGTATGAAAATACCTTAACTTAAGCGTAAGTCATACATTGCTTTCTACATATGTGAAGTAAAAAAAAATAAACAGAACAATCTTGTGAAAAATTACTAATAGATGACTTTATTCACTAATAAAATTAAACCAAGTTAAAGTAAATAATAAATATGACTTGAACGAGTCATCATTGTGTTTAATCAGTACAGTAAAACTCGGTTATAGCAAAGTCCTAGGGACTTATGGAATTACTTCGTTATATCCATAAGTCGTTATATCCGTATAATGAATTCGTTATAATATCTATAGCCAATTTACTATATACATGTTTTCTTTCACCAGACTATAATTTTTGCTAATTGAGGCTTAAGATAAAAATACATTACTTTGATACAATTAGAAATCAGATTGTAAATTGAAAAAATTATATGAAAATATATTTTTTCAAACTATTTTTTAAACTTTTTTAAACCATAAAGAAATTCGTTATAAAGGTGTTAAATTTCGTTATTATTCACCTCTAGGGGACTCAAAATCAGTTTGCTATATCCGTAAATATATATCATTTTGCAAATAGTTGGTAAGAATTTTACTGGGGACTCAAAAAGACTTCGCTATATCCGAGAATTCGCTATAACCGTGTTCGTACTAAACAAGTTTTACTGTAATATATAACAATCAAGTTATTAATTGTTGGACAATAAATTTTCAAAGTGTGTGTGTAATTGTGTGTGTGTGTGCAAATTGAGCTGCATGTTATAATATATATTTAATATGTAATGTATGACTATCAATCATATATATATTATATAACAATTACTATACTTTGTCCAGAGCTAGGAATCAGAAATCAGATATGTATATGCATGTATATGCCTTCCGTGGTAAAACCTAAACTCACAGAGATTTACTAACCTTTTAATTGCGGTAACATGCATTATCAATCTCAACAGTAATTGATCTATACAAACCATGGCCGGGATTGCCGAAATCAGCTTCCCCGTTTCCCTGACACGAAAGTTAGACTTTTCTCCACCTCAAATTCCTTCCGAACTTGTTCTGCTTCTGCTAAGGAGTTGAAGTATCCACAATACCCATCTTCTGTGACACAAGTCCATAAATTTTCCCATCTGTGCTTCCTTTCCATCATTCACATTTCTTTCTTGTGTTACGAGCACGTGGAATTCAAAACGAAAGTAAAATAATGAATATTCATGAGTATGACGTAGACGGCCTAACGGATCCTCTCTATTGCGCATTTGCCAAACTATTTTAGAGTTAATGTTCTTTGTTTTGGAGTAATCGTTCTTGACATAAATAATTTATCTATTTTAGATTTGCCTTTAATTAGAATGTTTAAGAAAATATATTAACCAAGTTTACTCAATAAATAAAATTCTTAAAATTTGTTTTAAATGGTTTGTTAAAATATTAGTTTTTTATAGTTTTTTTTTTAAAAAGAGAAAAGAAATTAAGACTAATGCAAATTTTTACACTACTCATTCAATTGTTATGTTTTTGTGCGCTATATATATAATTCAATGACCAGGAAAGTCACTATAATGGAAATTAAAATGCAGGTGGCTTCTCTATTCTAAACAACCTTTTCATCGGTAATTATCTTCAAAACATTATACACATATTTCATTAACTGAATTACGGTATATTTCAACGTAGTAAATAATGTCAGGTCCTATGGACCCATATCATGATGGAAAATTCTTATCAATTTCATAGCCGCATAGCAACCATCAAAGCGCTGAAGTCTGTAAGTATTACTTTTTACTTCGTATACCTTCATACTCTTACCCAAACTACATCCATTTTCAGCAACAGTAAGGGCTAGTGTGTAATATTTTTTACATATTTATTACACAAAAATCTGAAATGATCATACTGTAAACGCGGTATTTTACTCACCTAATTAATTATTTAATTATGTTGTGATTAGTGTACCTGATATTTATACAATATTATTGGTTTTCATACATGATGTTTAGGAGATTTTCATAAGAAGTTGTATCTTTATATTACTTTGCTATTTTAAGGTAATTGCGTTTTTTGGGGTAAACTGAGATATCAAATCGAAGAATCATATGACTTTTTTCTCTCTGCAGGAAGTGCAGAAGTTTAACAGCAGAGTGGACGTAAGTAATGTATACATGGTACGCTCATTGTAGACAATATTTTCAAATCGAAATTATGACCATTGAAGTATTTTATTTTATTTTTTACACAGAGAGCCTATGCGCGTGCTTTAAACCTGGATAGAATGACTCGGGAGTCTTTCACAAAGATGATCCCCAAAGACATGAAGAACAACACGCCATCTTGTTCTGGGTAAGGATTTATCTTATGCATATATATCTAGAAAATTGTTTTTCAGTAATTGGTGAATTACATGAATTATATTTTACAAATATATGCAAGGATATGTTTTAAATAAAATTGCCTCATGAATTGATTTTCCAATCAAGATTTGAATTTTTAAATAAAATTGTGGTTATTGTTTCATTCCCTGTAATTGGTGCAGTGCTGGTCCCACACCTCACAGCCTACTCAATATTCAGGGTCATGAACCCTGGGGAGCATTCATTATTGTCCCCAAGAGAGACAACTCTTGAAAAGGTGCATTAACTATAGTCCGTTTCTTAATCTTATTAAAATAAATAAATTGAGAAAAGTTTTCAAAGTATTTTAATTAAAATAATACATATAACAATGAGTAAAAGGCATGAAAGAAGTACATTTATTTTTATCAAATATAGTAGGCTGGTACATGTACCTGGTGAATATTAAATGTATATTGCTTGTAGGTACATGTATAAATCTACACAACTGCATTCAATTAATACACTGTGTTATGTAAACTGAAAAAAAAAATACACAGGTTGTAAGAGATCTTTTTTAAAATGGATTTTCTTAAAATGAAAAATAAATTAATGAAATTGCATATATCATTCTAAAAAAATCATAATACTAATAGACACGAAGTTCAACATAAATAAAGTGATACATTAGATGGATAGGATATAATGTACAGCAATTTAAGATTTAGATGTCATTTTTCATATGAAAGGTAATTAAAACTCCATACCATTCAAACAATGAAAAGGTTGCAGAAGGCCTATTTGTATCTAGTTGAATATAATGATAATAAATTAATGACCTTGTATACATCATTTTAAGGAAAAAAAGTAATAAACATGCTGTTCAAGAAACTAAAGTGATATATTATAGGAATCAATAGGATATACTGTACAGCAATTTTAATTATATATTGGATTTGTTTCCAAACATTGGAATAAAGGAAAAAAACTTTTATAACTTATTTTATAGATTAAATAATATTCTTAAAAAATATTAATATTTGTATTTCATGGCTAAAACTGAATATTTTTCTGTCAATTTCTTCTGTTCATGAACAAGACCTATACTTTTCTCAGACACTTTTATATATATTATGTCCATTTCCCATTGTAACTAAGTATTTTTGTTCTGTTTGTATACAAAAGAGTATAATAAAGGGACTTAGACACGATTTGAGCTTAAAATTCAAAATTTTATATTTCCATTTTCAATATTTAGAATGGTTGATATGGGTATTTTTAATGCTTTGTCGAAATTTGAAAGTCAAATACTGAGTTAAAAGAAAGATAAAGAATTAAATATTCTTTGTTTTGTAAACAAAGCGCAAGTCTTGTTATTATTTACATATGTGTTTTATTGGTGTAAGTTTCATTCAAATGTTGCTTTTTTCTATTAATAATATCATTTATGATCACATCGAATCAGTTTACCTTCTTTTCTATGAATCATTTTCTCAAAGAAGTGGTAATTATTTGTAACGAACATAAGACTCGAGCTTTGTTTACATAAACAATAAATTCTTACCCCTGTATCTTTCTAATAACTTGACTTCTAACATTCAAATTATGGTCAATTATTAAAAATGTGCAAGTAAACCATTTTATGCATAAAGAAATTGAAAACAAAATTTTGATCTAAAATCGTGTCCAAGTCCTTTTAAAAAAAACTTGTATAAAATAGTAAGGCTAAATTCCAATTTAAAAAAAATAGCTGTTTCCAAAAATGTTACATGTATATGAATATGTTATATAAAAACATATGTTAGATGGATGGGTAGGAAAAATACAAATTAACGAGGCCGAGTACAGAACGAGTATGCACGCTTTCGCGCAGCGTTTCATTTGTATTGTGACGTCATCTTTTTGCTTGTTTGACGCCATGGCGTGATAGTTTTATCTGCAGATATTCAGCGAAATTTGTTGAAAATGGCTCGTTTAATGCGTAAAATTAATGTTATATTGTGGAATAAACATAACTGTCTCGAAGTATAAGCTATATTTGGGCTCGGGTCGAAAAAGTGAAGAGGGTTCAGCAGGCCAAACCCTCTGTCACGTTTTCTTAACCCGCCTAAATATAGCTTAATTCATATATTTCAAGACAGTAACCATGTATTTTATATTAATGACCCTTAATATGTGATGTTATATATTTTTTTATTACTTAAATATGTCTGAAGGCTTTAATAATACTATAAAGATCACCTTTTCCGCCTTTGTCAAATAAAAAATAGCCATTATCTGACAAATCTGGGAAATTGGGCATACAAAAATCAACTTTGAAAAGACCCCTGGAACAAACCAGGAGGTAAAAGGTTTTTTTTTATATGACCATTTGATGCCTTTTAGCAATAACTTTAATATGTAGAACAGAAAAAGAAATCCCTAGGGCAGAAGTTTAAAAAAATGTGCAAAATTGATACATTTCAAGCGAAATCCCATAGGGTCCTATGTTAAAGATTAACAAACTTTGAGATGACCCCCTAAACAAACGGTGTGGTAAATGTCTTATTTTTTAATCTTAAAATAATAATTATATCAGTAGAAATTCAGGTAAAAAAATTCATTAAAAAATCTAGGGCAGAACTAATTAGACCCGGCCTCGTTAAGTGCACTCGATAAAAAGTTTGCTGGTATTCATTATGTGAACACAATTCATCCAGTAACATTTAAAGTTATGTAGCATAAATAAGAATGTTATGAATGATGTGTATAGAACAAATTCTTCTGTGGTTGGCTCCATAAATCTTGAAAAGATGGTGTGAGTTGGTAAAATGGCAGAATAAGGTTCCATTCTAATCCTCATGCATTCCATTCAAGAAATATTCATTAATGCCATGGTCTGGAAACTAAAAAAGAATAAACATAAAGTGGTAAGAGAATTACATGTAATTTTTGCAAACATTGTGCAGTCATCAAATACTAGCTTACATGTATATATATTCAATGAAGTTATTTATGGAATGTGCAATTACTAACAATGTAATCTTTTCTAATATTGTACATACATGTATTACATCATTTTGCCACTAATTTTAAACCCAGCTGACAGTTTCTTTTTGTTATATATACAGCGTCAAAAGATAGTTGCATCATGTGCATGTACTTTCAGTAATTTTAAAAGCCATAAAAACATTTCAGTACTACAAAACACTTTAAATTTGTCAAATAATTTTACAAATGAAATATGTACTAATATACCAGTAAGTCACAAGTGATATATACTTTTTAAAGCAGTACAATGTATCACTTATATGACAACATCAGGAAACCTGGCTCAATCAATTCTGCACACACATGATAAATGTAATGAATGTGTAACTTCAATGGTGTAACTTCAAAGATATTTAGATATCCAGTGGACAGAAAGATATTAAATATATTGAACAAAGATCCAAGTCATAAACACTTATGTAACACTTATGTAACATATGATTGTCTGTATGAGTTTCAACTATCAACATTCAATGTACACCAAAATATGATTGCGTCAATAACAAAAACTAATCTGCAAAACATATTTCCAGCATAAGAAATTCATGGGATTTCTGCAAATCCCATTTTCTCAGAGAGTGTAAAACACATCTCTTAAAGTTTATAATATTTTCAAACTCCTGGTATTCCGTTTAGAGGTTCCCACCCCTTAAATTACAGATAATCAAGCAGATTTGCAACAAGATGCCCATATAAACCTTTCCCTTTTACACAAGACATTGTAGCTATTTAGATGACCTTACTTGGCTTTCAATCAGCTTAAACCAAATATATATACATATGGAGGACAAGTTGTAAGTTTATTACATGACAAAGAAGTACCTTCTGGGCTTCAGCAGACATGACTGGGTCATTAGCAATATCAAATTGACAATATTTTCTATATTCCCGATCTTCAGATCATCTGGAAGCCGCAGGTAAATCTGTAGATTAGAAGAAAAAAGATATACTTGCTATCATTACAAAGCTAAATGCTGTCATTATCAAAACAAAAGGGTGTGTCCTAGATTACACTTTTTTATGGGCACATGCAGTATCTGAGACATGGTCAAAACATTACCATGATAACAGCTATAACAACTCATTAAGTGGGAAATGACATATAACTATAAAATTTGTTATGGCTTTTCATACTCGCTCTCTCTCTCTCTCTCTCTCTCTCTCTCTCTCTCTCCATGATCTCTCTCAACATCTTTGTCAGCAATATTTCTAGTGCAACGTGGCATTATTGAAATATATATATATATATATGGTTCATGGAAGCAAGGCAATCAATAACAATTACATGTACACTGTAATTACTCTCTCTCTCTCTCTCTCTCTCTCTCTCTCTCTCTCTCTCTCTCTCTCTCTCTCTCTCTCTCTCTCTGAGTCTCCCTCTCTCTCTCATACTCTCAATCGTATAATGTTATATTTACATAACAAATGCAGACCCTTGAATCATAAACACTCTCATCGTTAATAGATAAATAAGACATAAAGTTAACAGTTTGAATGAGACACAGATATCAAAACCACATGTACAGTGTACATTGTACGTGTCGAGGAAATTCTGTATGGAAATGACTGAAAGCATGATTGACACAAACTCATTATTCTAGGAAAAACATACACTATTTTTTTAGCGTATGCTACGTAACAATATGTGTAAAAACTGACTATAATACACCTGCATACACATTTCATACTAAAACATGTCTTTAAAGTCACATTTCACAACGACCATTAATTACCGACATTTTTGTAACATGTGTACTAGACTTAATGCATTGTAGGCTTTTAAAAGAGTGTTTGAGTAGTTTAACAATGTAAGTAAGTATGTTCTTACCGACGAATGACTACTCCTTAGCACGTTTTAGATTGTTGACAAAATCGAGGATTGCTGTTCAGACTGTTTCATGCTGAACAAAATTTAACGAGATAAGGCTAATCACCCCAAACTTTGACTTCACATTAATAAACAATTGTTCTGCAACTTTAAATAATTTAAAAGCTTGCCAATATAAGAAACAAAAACGTTTACTTACTTTTTCCATTTAAACTCCTCTCTCGATTTTCACGAGTATTAGACTGGTCTCGTTAAAATCCCGAGATATACGAAGTTTTGACTTTCTCGGGTTTTTTCATTCTTTAGTGAATATAAAAACCAGAAAGGTTCCGATTATGCTAATAAGGCTGTGAGGTGTGGGTCCGATCCTTTCAATAGAAAGTCGAAACATTGGTTAACACTGGCCATTTTTACTTTTTATTTTCAAGGAGAGAATCTGGAGATCAAGTCGACGGATTGGTAAGGATTCATCATTATTTTAGACATTTACATGTATCTAGAACAATATGTGTTTTCAAAGAAAGTACCACGTGTGCATGTTTAGCAATCTTGCGAAACTGTGACCATTGTATTAAATTTTATTCACACATGAAAGGTTTTTTATGCGGTTTCGTCGTGCATGCGACTATTATTATCGGAATTCCAAATGTTTTCATTTTTTGTTTAAATCACGTTTCTTTGTTCATCTAAACTGTAGTATCAAACTTCCGAAAATATAAAGGATGAATTATGGAGATAGTAATTACACCCCCTCCATTTTCCTAGTTTCGAATTCGTATTCCAGTATCGAATCAAGCGCCCTGTAATACTTCTGATTGAATATTTTGAGGCGAATTAATTTCAAAAATATACTAAAGGTGTGTGTTAATAGACTTATAAATGTAGAAGGAAAAATAATTGTGGGAATATGTCATTTAAACAAATAATATGATCGTTATTTTTGTCATTCCGTTTTCCCGTCATATTGAAACTGGACTTGCACAGTTTTCATTTGCGTTATTCTATGAAATTGAATTTTCATAAAAACACTCTATAATAGTAATTGATGATAAGTAATTGTCATTTGCCTTTGTTTTGCCCGTATATTTATCAATATATCCAGCCAAATAATGCTTCTATCGCAATGAACCGAAACTAGGAAAACTACATGTGGTTCTATTTGAAGTCGTAATTTCATTCAAAGCTCAATTATTATTTGATATGGTGCATAATCTTATTAAATGGATTATAATTACTAATTATCCACAAAATAGGGGTCAATAACAAACTTATTTTCATAGTTAGGCTGAATTGTTTTCACACTTTCGTTTTTTCTGCCTTGCACTTCCGGTAGCTCATATCTGGGTCGGTCGCCTTTATAGGTTGCACAACACTATTAATTTTTACTATATATTCTTACCAAAATTACGCAACTTTAGATACGGGTAGCAAGTTTATATCAAACTTCTGGGAAAATTCCTCTTTACAACTTTTAAAACAATTGTTCCTAACCAATTTAGAAGCAAAAAACACACAGCCATCCACAAAGGCACGAGAGTTTGTTTACATCAAAGTTACACATGTGCTTGAAAATCATGTCCGAGCCCTTTCACCCCCCTGCCTAAACAACTGGCATCAAAAATTCAAGTGACCTCGTATTTTTACATAGGTGGGAAAATCAGGCATTTTACATGTTATTTTTTATCTCATAAAAAAGTACAGCCCCTGTCGCTGGCGGAAAACTCCTAAAAACGAAGGGGAATTCGGGAATTATTTTCACTCAGCCATGTTTTGACGTGAACCTTCGAAAAAATAGTGTTGTGATACCTGCAAGTAATCTATTATTTTACACTCGCAAAAATAAAATCTGAAAACACAAAAACATTTATTGTGGAACACATGTGGAAAGTTTTACTGAATTCTGTAGCTATATCAAAAAGTTATGAGCGATTATTAAAACCATGGTGCTCGCGGTGGCCTCTGATTTATGAAAATATGTTAAAAGTTATACTGTATGTAATTTCACGGCGTGTTAATTTTGAATGAATTTCTTGGTTCTAATTTGTGCAAATATGCATGTCTATTCACAAGACAATGCAAACTTGTTTATATCATGACGACCCGAGAATATATACATGTACAAGTTTAGGGGACCCTGCCTTTTGGGGGAGGGGTTGAAAAACTGCCGTTATATTATTCAATTTTTAAGAATTGGCGTGCATTTTCATATAAATTAGCATTGGCAGGTTCTAATAAATCTAATGCGGGTGCTGAATCATAGCTAAATTCATATTTCACTTTAATATTGGCGTTTTAGGGGCATAATTTTATAGATTCTGTATACCATACAAGCGTCTAAATAACTCATTTTACACAAAATTCGTATTACATAGAAGCTTTTTTAATTTACGACGATAAAACCAACTTTCTGGATAAGCTGCTGTATATTTTTGGGGCAGTTTGGACGGTCCGATACACTATAATCGGGTCGCTGTTTGATGTTCTACGAAATTTCAGAGGAAATCTGGGCTAATTTTGTATGCGCCATTGACAGCAAAATAAGAGAGGTGCCGGCCACAAAGGCTCATTGTTGGTGATTTCTAATCTACACACATCGATAGAACGCCAAAAAACTCCACTTTATGACTTAAAACACATCATAACAATTTTCCTTCAGGTTGCACAACACTATTAATTTTTACTATATATTCTTACCAAAATTACGCAACTTTAGATACGGGTAGCAAGTTTATATCAAACTTCTGGGAAAATTCCTCTTTACAACTTTTAAAACAATTGTTCCTAACCAATTTAGAAGCAAAAAACACACAGCCATCCACAAAGGCACGAGAGTTTGTTTACATCAAAGTTACACATGTGCTTGAAAATCATGTCCGAGCCCTTTCACCCCCCTGCCTAAACAACTGGCATCAAAAATTCAAGTGACCTCGTATTTTTACATAGGTGGGAAAATCAGGCATTTTACATGTTATTTTTTATCTCATAAAAAAGTACAGCCCCTGTCGCTGGCGGAAAACTCCTAAAAACGAAGGGGAATTCGGGAATTATTTTCACTCAGCCATGTTTTGACGTGAACCTTCGAAAAAATAGTGTTGTGATACCTGCAATTTGTAAACAACAGTACGGTTAATAATCGTGCAAATGTAATTTTTATTGAACGATCATCTCATCAATGAATGTTTTATTTCGCTCAAACCATATCAATGGTAAATGAGGTAGTAAAAAACAAAAATATTTACAAATGTACAAATACAGAGTCAAGTTAGGAAGAGTACAGTGTCAAATAAATCGAGCTAATATTTTTTTTAATAAATATGGACAGTTTTTTTAATGAATCAATGTCACTGGTATTCATAAGGTTCCCAAATTTATAAGTGTTAATATTTGTTGTATATTTTTCTTCAATTAATTTGTTGCGGAATAAAGAAAATGCCTGACATTCCATAATATAGTGGTCAGGCTTGGGGCGAATTACATTGTAAAGTAATGTATTACATTACCATTACTTCATGAATTAGGGCATTAAATTACCATTACCATTACTTAATTTTCTTGAAGTAATGCATTACATTACCATTACATGAGAGAAGTAATGCATTAGCATTACCATTACTTTGTGAAAAGTCAATAAGTTTTAAAAGAGTAATTTAAAAGCTAAATAAAGAGTTTTTGTAAATGTTTCATAAATAAAACATGTGTAAACATATTTATAGGTTCATGTTCACTATATCCGATAGGGTTCAAATTTAAAGCAATATGAGCTGCAATTTTCATGCTGAATTTTTTCGTTACGAAAATGTTATTTTCTTCTAAAATGACAAATGTACATAGTTCTTAAATTTCTGCTAGCCTTATTTTTGTGGAAAAAGCCGTTTAGACGCCTAAATTGAAGCAAAAATAAATTATTGTCGTCCTATACAAAAATTGACCTGCTATATCTCCTCACAAAAATTAATGTTCTCTCCAAATCTTATTTATCTTAAAAGTTTAAGTTACATGCAGCCTTATTATACTAGCAGGTTTTTGCAGCAAAATAAATTGTAAAAAATACAGATCATATTGCTTTAATGATTTATACATTTATAATGTTGCTATATTTAAGATTGTACATGATTATATATTAGCTACCAAAAGATTTAAGTTTTAATGCATTATTCACAATGTCACTCAAACAGCTGAACTGCTAGCTTTCTACAACTATTTTTCATTTTGTACATAAATAATACCCGGTACCAAGCATTTTGATTCCACTTATTTTTATTTTATTTTTTTCCTTTATTTTTCTCTACTATATTCTATTGTTACATTGTACCATCAATGTTTGTCAAATTGACTGTTAAAGGAGAGGGCTCAAATAGGCAGATTGCCTGCTGCCCAATCCTATTATGTGATATTTTTTACATAATAAAATATTGTTTAAACTAAAAAAAATGATTTATACAAGATTGCTGTTGCACTACGTGATCAAAGTTTCACAGGTTTATATTAATCTTTCAACTGCATCCTGTCGGATGTGAAAATCTACGATACATGTATATAAGTGTTCAGGTAATAATAGAAAAAAATACATGAATCTTGTATTTTCTATCAGTTCAAACTATTGTACTTTAAATACATGTATACAAGAGAGAGAGAGAGAGAGAGAGAGAGAGAGAGAGAGAGAGAGAGAGAGAGAGAGAGAGTAAAATTATTTTCAAATGGGTTTAATACTGAAATAATTTTTAAGCTTCAAGAGATCATGGTTGGACAGTTCATTTTTTTTAATGCATTCATTTTTGCTTTTAAGGGTGTATGTCTGTTCTCCATTCTAATGGAACACGAACAGCCAATAGAAGGGTGGTGATTGGGGGTGTTTAGCACCTCTTTAAACAATAGAATGTTTTGATACTTAGAACAACACTGTGTACTGTTGACCCATTCTTCACAGTAAAGAATTCATTGAATGGACAACTAATCGGAGTATATTTTTCAAATGATTTGAAATTCTTAATAAGACACTCTTAAAATGTTATTAAATTGTGTTGATATAGCCAATTATATTGACAATTTAAGAATGGTTTTTAATTTTTTTTAACATGCTTAATCACACAACTAAAATATTTTTATCTCAAGAATTATTTTTCTTCTTTAAAAACAATTTTTAATCAAATACAGTTTCAGTTATTCAATTCATCACGATTTTACAAATAAACATGCATAGAAAAGCATTGTAATGCAAAGTAATGCCATGTGATGCCAGCATTACACTAGATTTTTGGAAGTAATGCATTACATTACCATTACTTGTAATGCTAAAATTGTGGCATTACACATTACCAGCATTACTTTGAAAATATGTAATGCATTGCAATGCATTACCATTACATTTAGCATTACCCCAAGCCTGATAGTGGTATTCGTCACCCAAAGTGTTTTTATTACATATTTTATGGCATCTTTCTATGTTATTCCATCTTCCAGTTTCAATTGGTAATTTATGGTTACAGGTTCTAAATTTTGTATAAATGAATCTTAAGTCATTTGGAAGGATTTTTTTTAGATAAGTTTCTTGTCCAAAGCTTTTCTTAAATATTCTGTAATTCAAACATTTGGGTGCATTTTCTACATTCCTGAACCAATCTTGTAAAAACTGATTTATGAGCGTCTCTTTAACAATAGATTTTAGCCAGTTAATACTAGAAAAACTTTGATTAATCCAGACATAGGAAAGACCACATGAGTTAAGAATATCTCTAACATATTTCAACCATGGGTGAATAAACGAACCCTCAGAAAAACATTTATAAAAATAGTGATACATTATATGCGTAAGCTTACAATCATGTGCCAGTAAAAGTTAAGCCCAATAAGTTATTATTCGTACCTTGATAAAAATAATCAAAGGGTATCGTCCAGTTTCCCCATAAACCATACAATTTGGAGTACTGGACTTAATAATGTCAAACAACTTCACACACTGATAGAATATTTATTTTTGTTTTATAATTACCTAGCTAGGATTTTTTGAAACCTGAACTTCGTCTTTCACCAATAATTTTTTCTAAAAATTATTCGATACTAGGAAATATTCGTTACCGGTAAAACGACTGTATAAGGATCAAAATAAATCTGCAGATAGAAAAAATCAGCCTGAAAAAGAAGTTTTACAAGTTTTTCTACCAATGTAAACATAAACAAAGCACGAGCCTTGTTTACGTAGCAAAGAATTAAAAGTTTGTATAGTGTATCTTGCTTTAAATTTAATGACCAACACTCAAATTTTATTAGATAATTAGATATATATGCATTACTAAAGCATTGTAAACCATGCAAATTCATAAATAAAATCTAGCCAAAATCGTGACCACGTAGATATAGACAATAACTTGCATTTAATCAAATATCGAGAAAAAGAACTATAGTAAATTTCATTTTTACCACCAAAAAATGTTACTTTGTGTGTACATACTAGTACTTTGACGAAGTATTACCTATATTATTTCAGGTCCCAAAGAAAAAAACAGAGCAAACATCTCCCAGCTTTCGATACAGAGTTAAAAAGTTGTTTGGATTCCAATGATTGATTCCTCACACCCTCACATGTCCACGCATAATCTGCTTATTGAAACAGGATGACATAAAAATATACCAAGAGACAAAAGATTTTGTAAAACTTGTGTTAGAGACATTGAAGACGGATATCATTTTATACTTGTATGCCCAATGTATTTAGCATTACGATCAAAACTTATAAAAAGTATTACTGGTGTAAACCATCCATGTACAAATTAATACAGTTACTAAGTGTTAACAATATCAAAGAAATGTGTAATTTAGGAAAATTCATTTACAAAGCCCTCACACTCAGAATGGTTTGAACTATATTGTGTCATTTGCTGATTTTAATTATTAATACTATCAATATATATAATATATATGTGTCATTTTTGTGTGTATATTATTCAGTAACCTGTATGTCATTCTCCACTTACAAATTATTCTGTAAACATATGAGTGCACGCAAACTGCAAGATTTGTAAGGACTGACCGTCCATTTTTGCCTATATTTTTGTAATGTTCACCTTATAAGTGCTAGAAATTGAATTGATTCATTATCAATTTGTTTTATTACTTGCGACCAGCTTATGTTACGTAATTTATATACACTTTTGTGTGACATTTTAAAAAAATATATGTTATTAAAGCATTTATGTCGTGTGTTTGTCATTTGTTTGATAAATTATATAGAAGGTCTAGGATATTATGTAATTATGTAATATTACATTATATCGGAAAATCTCCCATAGTCATCTGGGTGTTAATTGACATCGCTGCTTTCATCTTAAAAAAAGAAAATGATGAACACTAAATTCCTTGATTGGATCGAAAACATGAAAAGAGTTACATGTACATGAGTTTCCGACGATTTGTGCAATTTGACAAGGATTGATTCTAATGAAATAGAATGTAACCCGTGAGAGAGAGAGAGAGAGAGAGAGAGAGAGAGAGAGAGAGAAGAGCGTTTAAACTGGGGTACCTTTGTAGCAATTTATCATATAAACAGTAGATTTTAAAAAAAATAATAGTCCATTTAATGATCTACATATGATTAGCGTTTTCCTTTCAATGTTTGCTGATGAAATGGCATCATAGCAGAGTCTGAAAAGAGCCCGGGTAAAAGAGCATGTTAATAAACTATACATATACTAGTAATATATATATATATACATCTGTTGATAATATCATCTAAAAAGACCGATACACTATAATGGGATATACATATACCACAAAATCTCTGAAGATTTGAAAATGCAAGTACATTAACTTATTCACTAGTTTGGAAGTTTATCGATAAGACGAGTAAATTCCCTTGAAATTCAAAATAGTTCAAATACATGTACTAGTAATAGCAATGAAATGTCAACATGAATTGCATGTGTAGTTTGTGTAGATGTATTTGTACTACCCGTAGAGCTATATATAGTTTGCATAAAATATTGTAATTTCATTTATGTAAATCGGTTTCATTTCCCGTCAAATCTCCAATCTCCTTTTGCCCGGAGAAATTGACAAATATAAAAAAAAACTAGACACGATCTCGTTGCGAGCAACGAGGAGGTCTTCCGTCCGATTTTTAGGATATTGAATGACCTTACTCTTGATCTTCGTCAACGAAACGTATCAGGAAAAGGAGGCGGGATCTAAGAGTAATCGGTGAAAGACTATCTATACCTTTGGTGTACCTTATTTGAAGGATCAGCTCCTTTCCATTCATTTTAGTTAAAAGTTATTTTTGTGAACCGCTAATAAGTGTTTAGAAATTGGTAACCGTTTTTGAGATATCAGGGAAAATCGTTTTGATATCCGGTCCTAAAACTCATTTAAGGATCCAGATAAGAAACAATATATGGTTGTACATTTTTAAGCACATTATTTTGAGCATCTTTTGTTAAATACTGCTTTCCAGAACTTCCCTCTATTTCGAGATATTGAGGATTAAAGTGATGGACTTCTGGCCCCTTAAATCCCCTAATTATGTAACATAGGAGTAAATGATTGCCATGCATAGGTGAATAACGTTAGAATGAACATAATTGCTTCTATAACGTATCACAAAATATTTCACAGTAAAAAGTTATCATTAAAAGACTTTAGAGCCCCTTCAGCCCCTTATTGGAAGGGCCAGCCCCTTTTTCTTGATTTCAAATGAAAGCTCTTGTCAATTCAAACACATTTTGTTCAAAAAGTAATAACAAATTGTATGCCGTTCTCGAGATATCTTCAAAGGGTCGTTTTAGGGACCGACCCTGTAACTCCCTTTAAGGACCGCATAACAAAGAATAAATGGTTGTACATTGTTAAGCTCAATATTTTGAGCATCTTTTGTTTAATATTGCTTATCAAAATTTTCCTCAATTTTGAGATATTGAGCATCAACGTTTTGGACTTCTGGCCCCTTAAATCCCCTAATTATGTAACATAGGAGTAAATGATTGCCATGCATAGGTGAATAACGTTAGAATGAACATAATTGCTTCTATAACGTATCACAAAATATTCTACAGTAAAAAGTTATCATTAAAAGACTTTAGAGCCCCTTCAGCCCCTTATTGGAAGGGCCAGCCCCTTTTTCTTGATTTCAAATGAAAGCTCTTGTCAATTCAAACACATTTTGTTCAACAAGTAATTACAAATTGTGTGCCGTTCTCGAGATATCTTCAAAGGGTCGTTTTAGGTACCGACCCTGTAACTCCCTTTAAGGACCGCATAACAAAGAATAAATGGTTGTACATTGTTAAGTTTAATATTTTGAGCATCTTTTGTTCAATATTGCTTATCAAAATTTTCCTCCATTTTGAGATATTGAGCATCAAAGTTTTGGACTTCTGGCCCCTTAAATCCCCTAATTATGTAACATAGGAGTAAATGATTGCCATGTATAGGTGAATAACGTTAGAATGAACATAATTGCTTCTATAACGTATCACAAAATATTTCACAGTAAAAAGTTATCATTAAAAGACTTTAGAGCCCCATCAGCCCCTTATTGGAAGGACCAGCCCCTTTTTCTTGATATTAAATGAAAGCTTTTGACGTTATAAAGATTTTTTATTCTACATGTTATAACAAAATACTATCGAGGAAAGAGATATTGAAAGAAAACCACAAAAAATCACGACGCTTTTTTAACCGTAATTTTCGAGCTCGGGCGAGCTTCGGCGCTTTTGGTCACAGGAAAATATATATACCACATGTCAGATCTACAACCTTTTGTCTACAATCCCTGAAAATTTAAACTCAATATCTTAAATCGTTTAGGAGTTTACCCCTGGACAAGCCGACCCTCTGAAAATCGTTAAATTGTGAATAACTCAAAACCGGAAGTGACGTCATGGGTAAAAAAAATTTCCAATAAGGTTCAGATCACTATCTTTCAAATCTAAAAGTTTCGCGTAAATCGGTCGAACAGTTTCCGAGAAATCGCGTACACAAAATTTGTAAGAAAAAAAAAGAAAAATAATAAGAATAGGGAAAAAGAAACCGAACGAAAACAATAAGGTCTTCCGTTGGAAACGGAAGACCTTAAAAATACATTAAATTTGAAGAAGAATTTCAAAATTATATAAATAGTGAATTCTCTAATCACAACTCTTTTTAGTAACAAGAGCGATAGACATTATATATTCTTTAAAAAAAAGGGGTGAATAAAATAATTTTCTAGCTGCAAAATGAAGAAGAATTAGAAACTTAGATACCATTGTCTACCGATTTTAATATGAAATATTGTTTTTGAATACATTAGGTCCTACGAAAAATTGCTGCATATCAATCAAGGTAGGAGTACAGTATGAATAAGGTTTTTGTTTTCTAGCACCACCTTAGAAAGCTGATATAAGGAGGGCTCCCGTGAAAATTTAAATAAATTAATTCATATAATAAAATGACCAGAGATACGCCTCTGAGCCTTTTTAAAATTCCCTCCCACGGGTCAAGCAAACTAAATTATCTTTTGAACCCCCCTCCCAGCGTAAAAAAAAAATAGAAATTTAGATCCACGCACGAACCATACAATTGTATGTTCTTTTCGTTGTCAGACACCTCTTAACCGAACAATTTAAGGAAGATTGATAAGAATCCCAGACATCGCTTTTGCATTCTTATAACGAGCGTAATGAACGACAACTGCGATTTTTAATGACGTAAAGCATAATCAAACCACGTGATTAAACGTAACAAATACAGTGACGTCACAATTATCACTACAACAAAGAGTGAGTGGCAGCATACAGCGAAGAATCTGCATTTTTAATTGATTTTATAAAGATACGTACTATGGAGAGACTAATAGAGTATTGCAAAGCAATAACCAAAGAGATTGTAAGTATACCAATTTGCCCAATTTTCCAGTTGTAGCCCGTGTGCAATGCATCAAAATATCATGAATGATTTTCAGCTACAATTAGGGCTACTATGTAATATTGTAGACATATTTATTTTAAGAAAATCTTGCGTGATTTTGTATGCCTTAACTTAATTCATCGTTTCTTTAAGTTCGTGTTTAATTCTTGAATGAAATAGTAAAATCTTTATCATGAATTTATGATTATTTTGGAAACGCAGTTTTTAAATCACGTGTGTTTGAGATATGACTATGATGTGTACAGTTCCTCCTTACATTATACAATTATTGGTTTTCATTCATAATAGCTTTTTCATGAGAATTTGTCTCTATATATTACTTTGTTTGTTTAAGGTGATTGCGTTTTCATCAATTTAAGATATCATTTCTGAGAATCATACGACTTTTTTTCTCTCTGCAGGAATCATCCTTTGTACTAAATTTTGCTCGGACTGAATTGCAGAAATTTAACAGCCGAGTAGATGTAAGTATGCATTGTAAATTAAGCTTATTGTGGACGATATTTTCACATCTAAATGACCAAAGACGTATATTGTTTGTTTTGTTTTACCTAGAGAGCATATGCGCATGCTTTAAACCTGGATAGAATGACTCAGGAGTCTTTCACAAAGATGACCCCCAAAGACATGAACAACAACACGCCATCTTGTTCTGGGTAAGGTTTTATCTTATGTATGTATATCTAGAAATCTGTTTTTAAATAGATGGTGAAATACATGAATCATATTTTACAAATATATGCAAGGATATTTTTTAAATCAGACTGCTTGATCTAAATTTAAATCTTGATTGAAAATCAATTTCTGAAGGTTTCAGAAGTTAAATTTTCCAATCAAGATTTGAATTTTAAAAAATTGTGGTTTTTGTTTCTTTCCCTGTAATTGGTGCATTGCTTGGCCTTTCAATAGAAAGTCGAAACATTGGTTAACACTGGGCCCATTTTTACTAGAGAATCTGGAGTTCCACTCGACGGATTGGTAAGGATTCATCTCTCTCTCTGTCTCTCTCTCTCTGTCTCTCTCTCTGTCTCTCTCTCTCTCTCTCTCTCTCTCTCTCTCTCTCTCTCTCTCTCTGTCTCTCTGTCTCTCTTAATGAAATGAAGGATGAAGATATCGTTATACTGCCAAGTCAACTTAAAACATTCTGACTTAGTTGGCATCTTTCTTTTTAATTTGATAGAAGAGTCAGGGGCGAATTTTGGGGTTTCTGAAGAGACATGGAAGAAATATTGGAGTAAGAACAGTTTTGTTTTCTTTACTAATATTTAGTACAATGTATTTTCAAAGGAAAAAAAAACGTGTAAATATTTAGCAACCTTACGACAATGTCATCATGGTATTAAGTTTTACTGACATTTTATAGTTTTTTCACTTTCTGACAGGAATCTGATAATAACACTAGAAAAGAAATTGATTTGCATGAAGAAAACTGGTTGGATGCCATAGAACACAAAGAGAAAGACGTACATGTATGCGAGGACGACGACGGCCATTTTATTCCATTTTATTCTGTTTAAAGTGGAGAATTTAAGGTATACTAAGATTATACATGTACATGTGAAGCTGATTTACAGTCAGTCAATTAACTTTAATCATTCTTTAATCAACGAACAAAGGATCCTTCAAGTCCTGACTATGACTGGTATTTTGAAACTATTATTGGTACATGTACTTTTAGAAATGACTGATAAATATATAACATATACATGTATGGTTTGATTGTCGTCTTTTTTTGATAAAGAATGAAAGCGATGGAAGACTGGGGGTCAGAAAAAGTACCAAGACATTCCGCGCACCTGTCTCAAATTGTGCACGCAGTACAGCAATAGAAGTCTTAGAGGTAAGATTGTAAGTCCATTCACTTGAAATTTGATTTTATTTTTAATCAAACTGCAGTTGTTTTTATTAACAAACGTACTAATTAACAGTGTATTAAAATTATTATTTTTAAGAACGAACGCGATGGAAGACACAGGGTTAGGAAAAGCACCAAGACTTTCCGTGCGCCTGATCCAAATTCTACACGCAGTGCAGCAATAGAAGACTCATGGGTAAGATGAATATATTAACGTAAAAATTAAGGTAGTCCACGATTTAGTTAATTCTTTAATCAACAAAGGCAGAATTGTATGACCTGATTAACGGTATTTAGTAATTATAAATGATACTTTCAAAGATTATCTGATATACATGTACATGTACTTTGATGGATTTTATGGGGGGGGTTTTCTACAGATTGGAGATAATGGATCCAGACGGGTGATCAGGAAAAGCACAAAGACATTCCGCGCCCCTGATCCCAAGTCTACGCGCAGTAGTCTAGTAGAGTACTTAAATGTAGGTACATGTAGTGGCAGATAAACTTTCACAACAAAATAGAATGATGTCAGTTTAAAAATAAAATTATATCTTATTTTGATGATTTCAAATATACATAGATATATTATCGATAAAGCAATTCGAGCCGTTTTTGATAATCGCTTACACACACACAAAAATCTACACGCATGGGTAAGACAAGTATTGAAAATAACTTGCATTTAATTAAATATCAAATAAAAAACAAACTATGATAAATTTTATTTTTACCAACCAGAAAATGATACCATAATTATGGTCCATATGTGTACATAGTTTGACAAGGTTTGTCCATTATTATTTCAGGTGGTTCCAAACACAAAACCAGAGCTTACAACCCCTAGCCTTCGATGCAGAGTCAAAAAGCTCTTTGGATTCCGATGATTAATTCGGTGTGTTCCCGTTTTGCACACATTTGATAATTGGGTATATAACAATAGGTGTGATTTATGTTGTGATAACAATTATAGTCTGCTTTCGGTCAAAGATTTTACCTGGTTTTTTACCTGTGTTTTATCAGCACCTTAACGATAAAACAAGAAGTAATAGATATTTTGTTGTGTTTTAGGTCTAATAACTATCACCATTTTTTTCGTTTGATAAAATAAAGATAATGATATATTTAAAAAGTCTTCAATTTCCGCACAGTGATAAAAAAAATAATGATTAGATGATTTGACTTTCAAATTTTTGTCCATTTACCTTAAATATAAAACAAAATGAATCAGGAAAAATTGCTGGTCCAAAGCCAATTGGAAGCTGATTCAATGGATAATTATATGATAATGGGGAAAACTACATGGACAGTCTTATGGGTACTCGTGTCTCTTTTTACAATCGATTTGCAAATTATGTAAAACGCATGTTTATAATTGATTGTTTGGTATCAACAGAAAGAATATTATGAAAGAAAACAAGTCTTTATCACAAAATATTTCAATCTTTGAAGTAGCGACCTTGACAGTAGTTCTTATGACATCACCGCTTTAGTATATGGCGGGTCACTTTCTAGTTTTTCAAATTAGAGGTTAAATACATAAAAAATCTGAAAACTGAAAAAGGTTGAAAATGCATGAATTAGGTCGATATGTTTTGTGAAATAATCTTTACAGTTTTGAAGCATATAAAATTGCCGATTTATCATCATACAGTTTGTCTATTTCTCCGATTATTCAAGCCACAACATAAATGAAAAATATTAAACAGCGTTTTCACTAGACACATCTCCTCCATTTATGTCAGCAAAAGCAATAATTAAATATTAACGTATGATATTTTCTCTTCAAACTTTTAGCGTGTACATGTACCTCCTATAGGCAGTAAGTTAAACAAAGGTGCTACATATTCAACATGTTTGCAATAATATTTCTTATTTAAAAAAAATAATGAAATTGTTCATGACCAAATTGATGTTTGAAATCAAATTCATGAATATGGATGGTAATTATTATGTAAATGTGCTTTTATGCAAGTTATATTGTAACATAAAACAAATGTAAATATAAATTGCGAGTAGATATGTTTTATTTATTTTATTGTCAATTGCCCTTGCAGGTATTGGGATATAGACTATAGCAATTAAGCAATTATCTCACCTGGTCAAATTCCCGTTTCGCACACATTTTTTCGATACCTAATTTTGAAATGTGTGCAAAACGGGAACAAACCATTAATTCATTATCAACTTGTTTTATTAAAATACCATGAAGTTAATTAAGTTATTTGAATACAATTATGAGTGACAATTAAAAGAATATATGTAAAATAGTTCGTGTTGTGTATTTGTCATTTGTTTGATAAATTATATATCTGGGCGTTTATTTACACAACTGCTTTCATCATTAAAAAGAAAATTATGAAATTATATTAAATTCCTTCATTGGATCGAAAACATGGGAGAAATTATATGAGGGCTTCCTGGAAATCGTATCCATACATTCAACTGTGTGGGAGTAGATACGTGTATATGGATCTAGTCTACATGTATACTATATATCGTATGACATGTAACCATGGTAAACTGAAAGACATGAAGCATCAATCGTTAGAAGAATGGGCTATATAATCATGATAAGTTGTAATTATTTTAACGAAACATTAAAAAGTAAAAATAATTAAATAAATAAATAAAAAAAATAGACGATAGCCAGTCCATCAACCTTGATGCTATGTGCCTGCTTAACATTTTTGACACCCGAATATTACGGAATCCGGAATCGGTGTTCAATCATTCTTTATTTAGTTTAAACTGGCAAAATCCGATAGTGAAATTTGACTTGGTGGTATTCGGTATTCCCATTTTCCTGAAAGATATGTAATAAGCCTGTAATGCACGTGAAAAGCTTGAAGGTAAAACAAGGCAAAATGTTATGTACTGTAAAACATACACTAGCTAACTCTATACAATTTACAGTGTAGAATTATGTGTCAATTTTGAAGCACTTTGGCCATGTTGATTGAGTTTGCACAATGAATATGTATGGATGTTTTTTTTTTTTATCGCGCCTCCAGTCATGTCGAACATTTCGTTTTTAAATATAGTTCATGTTTCTAAAAAAGCAGTAATTGATAATATAAAAATGATAGTTTACAGCTGGTAATGTTTGAAACAAATATTCCAATAGTCGTTATACTCTATATTAAAATCGCATTCTGATAATTGTCTCATAATATTTGCAGGAATTCAACAAGTGTACAATGTCACTTTTTTGTGGACGGCAACTTGTGTTGCAACCCATTATTTCTCCCCTCTTAAGGCATAGATTCAATCCTATTACGCTTTGTGCACATCATCCATCGCCAAGAAATTATTTACAATATTTTTCGAGGTTGATTCTGCAACGCAGCTGTCACAGTGAAACACAACTAGAAGAATCTAAAAGGAAATGGACTACTGAGTTTGTAGATAGTACTTTGGTGAAAATCCGATCAGAAGACAAAACATTTTATTCAGTATCGTTGAAGGAAGTTATGAAAAAACTCCAATGTCTGTCAAGTGCTAACATTTCAGCAGATCAAATAGAAAATCTCATGAAAGAATCTCCGCATTTCCTGAAAGGCAAAAACATGGAACCCATTCTCAAGGTTTTGCAAGATCAGGGCTTCGAGGGTTCAGGCATTTATGAAATACTTCTGTCTTTCGGCAGGATCACTGATGAAGATCCAACAGAACTGTCCGCTTTGTTGATGTTTTTGAGATCAATTTACAGAACTGATCGTAAATTCACGAGAGTCGTCACAACACATCCGGAAGTATTATCACTGATACCAGCCAAAATTAATGCACGGGTCAACACACTACAAGAGCTCTTCAAGTCAGATGATGTGTTGGAACTGACCATAATGTCCCCACACATTATTTTTGAAGACATGGAAACAATACAAGAGAAGTTTGATTACGTGTTTCACACCATGGGTATATCACAGAGACAAATGATGTATTCCAACATGTTCAATTATTCGCTACTACATATTCAAACAAGACATGTTTTCTTGGAGAGAGCAGGGTTTTATAAGAAAACCAAGAAAGAAAAGGGTGAAATTAACACCAATCCTCTTCTTCAAGACATTTTAGGACTCAGTGATAAAGTCTTTGCAAAGAAATTTGGGAAAATGAGTGAACAAGATTATAAAACATTTGCCAAGTACTTTGCTCAAGAGGTAGAAATGTACATGGAATAAATTTTTGCTGTAGTGGTGTAGTGTTTGATTTTTTTTTTTAAATAAAGGAATTGATATTGCAGTACATATACTAATACATGTAATGCTATAATTGAATTGGTTTAAATTGAAGAAGTAGTAATTTACACAATAATTAATCTTTATTGGCTGAAAATAATCACATATTCTTCTGATTTAAAGAATCCTTATTCAGAAATGTTTCATTGAGTTTGAGAAATTTCAAAATATGCATGTGATGAGTTAAGTATGACTTATTTCATAGTGATTGAGATATGTTCAATTTCAGAGAGTTAACATCATAGATTTCAATCCACTATTCTCATTTACCGGTAGTTGCATTCACTTGCTGTATATATGACATAAAAATGATGCAATTTTTGGCTGTAGTTTTTCTAATCAAATAATCATTTACCACTTTATAGAAACAGATTTGATAATATTATGCATTAAACTTTTGTTAAAGCCTGTGCTCAAATTCTTACTGGAAGAAAAACTTTATCTGGTCCTCTGACGAATTTGATTGTCCCTAGTAAGTACCAGTAGAATAATTAAAATTTTCATTTAGTCCTCTAATACAATTACGTTAAAAGATTATTATAGAAAAAAAAAAAACAACAACAATCAATATCAATTCAATTTTGTATTTGTTTCATGAATTGTACAAAAAATATGATATATTTAAAATGGTACGCCTTAAAATAGGCAGCAATGACCTATTTTATCACAAGTTACAAGGAGAAAATGTAAGATCAACATACACAGTTTTTACTCTCTGTGTATTCAAATATATACAACCTTATAAAAACATGAATATAGTGATGTGTCTAATACTAACAACAACATTGAGAAATTCATTAAAATATGACAAATTTCTGTTCTTCGATAATAATTTGATATGTTTTGCAACAAAGATCAGCTCTATGCCCAACATATCAAATTTAATATACATATATATATATTTAATATATTACATAATTTCACTCTCAGTTTGCAAAAAACGTGTCCTTCAAAAGCCTTGTCAATGCATACAATATTCTCTATACATGTATATAGATTTCATAGGGAAAAAAAAAAATGTTTTAATGTTATTTGTATGTATAAAACTACATATTAGACAAATAGCACAGCTACAGACAACCTTTCTATTGCGCTTTCTTTTTATCAGTCATCTCTCTCTCTCTCTCTCTCTCCTCTCCTCTCTCTCATCTGTCTGTCTCTCTCATATAAAACATCCACATTTTAAGTACCACAGAAACGTTTAAGCAAGAAGACAGAAACGACACCCACCCTAACAGTTGGCAGTGTATTAACATTTTTTTGTGTGGAGTCAGCTGATCCGAGCTAGGCCATGTTAACTTCAATCAGACAAAAGATGTAAAACATTTGTTTTTGTCAATGCGTACATTGAAAGCTTAGTAAATAATAAAAAGGAGTAAAGCAAGAACAGGGAGTAAAAAACAAAAGAAAGTTTGTTTTTTTTTTTATAAAAATCCGACTCTCTGACCATCAGTGAACAACGAATAACAGCAAAGGCTCTAGGCACCAGCTAGAGATGTATTTGTTAAAAAAATTAACATCATTGAGAAAAATGGGGAATAATGTATGTAAATTAATTTATGGTAAACCACGTTGTAATAAAAAGGGGGAAAACCCCCCCAAAATAAGCATACTTTTTTCAAGGAATTATGCAGGCCTCAAAATATACCATGAGTTTGTACTGCTTTAGCCAAAAAGATTTGGTAGTATGATCATAAAGTAGTATTGAAAATTTTTATCTTTTACAACATAAAACACCAACATTTTCTAAGGAATTCAATGCCAGTACTAGTAATATCAAAATAAAATTTGCTTTGCTTTGTCAGCTGGTAATAGCCTTGATATTTTTAAGGCACTATTTTGCTAAATAATAGAATAACTCTTTCCCTTTCACTACCGGTACCATTATTATACTCATCAAAATAAAAATAAAAATATCAAATTTCAAAATAAGAATCAATTCACATACTCTGCCAAACCAAAGATTAAAAAAGGAAGAAATTGAGCCAGTTTAAAAATAGGTTGTTGTGAATATTAAACATTAGATTGAAATGGAAGACCTTGTTCTCCAAAAACAATCCTAAGTTTACTGCTACAAGTGATGGTGTTTTACCCAGCTTACTAACACAGAACCAATTTTTTCAAAGTGTAATTTCTCTATATTTTTCTCTCAAACTTCATACTAGTAAACCATTTAACAAAATTGCCCAAGAAAAGGGAAGGAGGCAGAAGAGAACAAAATTACATTTAAACTTGTCTAATCCGACAATTGAATACCTAAGAACCTCTGCACCAATATAAATTTAAAGTTTTTTGCAACAGTTTCAATGGGAGAATAATTTTAGAAGAATATATAAAGTATTATTATAGTGTGATTTTTTGTTCACTAGCAACAATCTACACCAGTTGTTTGCATGGTGATCATTTTTGAAAATTTCAAAAAAAACTCTACTACATTTGTATCATAATTTAAACTACCGGTACATCTTTTTCTCTTCTTTTGAGGACATGATCTTTCATAATTTTACGGTCTAACAGGGACTACAAAAAATTTGCTTCTAAATGCTCATCTTAGATTTCAGCATACAATTTTCATTTGAAGCATTGTTCATTGTAATTTTCTTTCAAATGTCAAAAGACATTTAAAATAGAAAAAAAAAATTAAATAAAATGTATAGCTTTATGGGTAACAAGCCAACAGATGGACATTAATTGAAACAGTTCAACCTTTAAGATTACACCTTCAAAAAAATAAATGCCATGTGTAAAAAAAAAAAAAAAAAAAAAAAATTGTATTAGAAGTGTATTTGACCAAAATAAAAAATTATTCCAAAAAAAGTTTATAATCTCTTCGTTACAAAAAATCTACAATCTATCAACCTAGATACAACTTTTGGGGAAAAAAATCATAAAAAGTTCACTTTTAATAGACACCAAGTGGAATTTTAGTATGGCACATCATTGGAATACACATAAGTACATAGGTATAAGAAACATTTGGTCATGTTAAGAATAGAACAATCAGATGTGGAGGATAACAGTTAAAACAATTTCCCTAAAACCATCTGTCTCATGTGTCATGCATGGAGAAATTGAGTGGGGGCATTCCAAACCCTGGGGGGTGCCCATGTCCGGGAAAAGGAGGGGCCACAGAGGTATTTATTCCTTGCGACATTCCCCTAGAATCAAAGCTGTGGTGATTATGGCCCAGTATGCTATTGATGTTCATGGCATTGTGGATGACGGATGATGGATGAGCTCGGTTGTGGTGGTGGTAGATGGATGAACCCTGTTGATGTGGATGATGAAGTGAATTTGGATCCATGCCTTGTGGAGGGAGCATGGTATTCGGATGAGGAAACTTGATGGGTGAGATATTTAGAGCATCATTCTGTGAAGAGTTATTGACGTCCGAGAAGATGTTCGTGAAGGTGAAATTTGACATGTGCGGAGTCACAGTGACACTTCCAGAGTGAGGGGTAATCTGGGGCGAGTTAGACATGGCACCATGGACACTATTCATTCCAAAATTATTAAACTGAAATCCAAGTCCATTTTGCGGACGGGCTTGGGGAAACAGTTGGTTGAAAGGACTACTGAGTTCAGAATTTTTGGACATAGAAGCACCTTGATGAGGTCCCGAACCAAACAAGTTTGCCGGGAATGGAGGAGATCTGGCTGGGGGTAGGGGAAACAGAGGTGTCATTCTGTTGGCCTCAAACATGGCAGGGTGTGGGGGTATACCACTCTCCATCTCCACGTAGTTTTGTTTTTTCTTTTGTGACTGTTTCGACGAAGACCTTGAACTTGAGCTTGATGACTTTGATCTGGATTGTTGAGAGGGCGGTTGAGAGAGTTGTTGCTGAGGGTTTGGTCTGTGGGAACCCTGGGGCTGAGCCTGTGGAGGTGTGGGCCCTGACCTGTGTGAAGGGGGACCGTTCATGGCTCTGTTAGACTGGCTTCCCTGCATGGGCTGAGAAGGCTGTTTGTTGGCCTTGGCCGTCTGAGATGCAGGAGGATTGGCAGACTTGCGGCCGTCCATCACTTGATTGGGAGGAGTGTGACTCAGCGGCTGGGTCCCCGAATCCCTCTGTGAAAAGGGTGGCATGTTGTTGCTTTCAAACCTATTACTCCCAAAACCTTGCTGGACAGGATTGTAACCTTGAGAGGGTGAAAAAACTGGGTCAAAGCCCCGGACACCCATACTGCCCTGGTTGTCACTCCCTAGGATGGGACGGTGGTGCAAAGGTGGAGTCTCCAAGGGGTTACTGGTGGAGTTGGAAAAGTTGGGAGGTGGAAAAAATGGCTGCATGTTGCTGTTCATACTGTAACCGACTCCAGATGACCTATCTGTCCTGGAGTCACCACTAGATTTGGAGGACATACTTCCTTGTCCAATGTCGTTCATTCGTTTGTGTGGATTAGATTTGCTCATGCCCATATTAAGTGGTCCCTCATGGGTTGTAACTGTGATATTTGGAAAGCTGGGGGGTTCTTCTCGCGGCATCGAAGTTGGCTTCCCTTGGCCTCTGTTCCTGGACAGAACAATTTCTTGACATTCCATAAGAATACTGTGACTCAGCCATGGTTGGCATGTGCTGGGACATCCTAGCATCATGCTCGCCACGAGAAGATCTCCGCTGTGACGGCTGTGAGGGAGGCATTTGCGAGTTGGAAGGCGGTAGATTCAAGTCAAAGTTTGAGAGATTGTTCACTGGAGGCCTTTGAGGCTGACTGGATGATATGTTGTTTGGTGCAGAATTTGTGTGCTGTGGCGAAGCTGATGTTGTTGGTTGTCGCTGGTGGTGAGACGGTGGTCGTTGCGGCGACTGATGTGGAGAATAAAACGGAAAGTTGTGGTTTCCTTGGTGTGTTGAATTTTGAGATTGCGATGAGGAGGACTGCATCATTGATGCCGTGGATGTAGTGTTGGTGGAGGAGACTGAAGATAACGTGAAAGTGAACGGTGTGGAGGATGAGGTTGAATTTGCAATCGTTGATATGATTGGAGACATTGTCAAACTATCCATGAAAGAATTTGCTGATGTGGTAGGGGTGGATAAATTGAGACCAATGTTATTGAAATTAAATCCATCGGAGCTATTTTCATTTTGAACGCGGGACAAGTTTGTCGACATCGGTGGACTTATCACATTAGGGGCCGATTTGGACGACTTGTCACTTTTAGCACTTTGCACAAAATTGTCAGCAGAGTATATTGATTTGGGTCTGACAGCACTTGAGCTTTCCTCACTGGACTTCATTATGGAATCAGAACCAGCAGACATCTTGGATGTCTGTTGCAAGTTACTGGAGTTTGTGTCTAAACTCCGGGAACTGTCCAAGTGTTTGGACTGGGAGCTAAACAGGGACTCAGCAGAATAGGAGAGTTCAGGATTGTTCGATATGGAGGATGAAATGGAGGTTCTGGACATAATGTGATCATTGGACATATGCATCTGCTGTTGATATGTAACGGCGGGTGAAGCCATAGGCGACTTCAGGGAGGCCGGGGAAGCAGATTTGGGGGTCTGCAGCTGTGGCGATTGTTGCACTTGTTTCTGCCTCAAGTTGCTTTGGTTGCTTGGCGAGAGCATGTGAGGGGACAATCCTAACAAATTGTTCACTGTGGATTCAATATCATTTGTATCCACAGTCAGATTGGTCATTGGATCAGCATTAGATCTGGGCATGGCAGACTTTCTGCTGGAGTTCAGATTTCCCTCTGTCCTGTCCAGTCTGTTCGTATCCATGTTTTGCGTGCCCACTGACACCTGTTGTTCCTTGCTCCCTTGAGATTCAAAAGCTACGGATGTAGAAGTTTTGCTGTTAGTTTGTTCACTAGGAAAAGATAAAGAATGCTGCCTTGTGTCAGTTTTATCAAAGAAACCATTGTCTTTCGAGGAGTACTCAACATCCATTTTTTCCATTGGATTATCACCGTTTTTCTTGGACACTTCACTGAATGAATTCCTATCACTCTCTATACTGGTCTCAGTATCCAGTCTATCCACACAATGAGAGTCTAAAAGATCACTATCTGATTTTTGGGAAACGGAATTTTCTGTCATTTTTTCTCCTCTGCCTTTCTGTTCTTTTTGTGCTTTCCACGCTTTTTGGGCGTCATAGGAAAGTCTTCAAAAAGTGGTGTTGTTGAGCTCGATTCTGTGGTTATCACCGGCATGGAGAAGAGCGGACTGGAGGAAGAGGTAGGAGCTTTATCACTGCCTGAAGCCTGTGGTCTGGTTCTTTGCATTGGAATTCCCACTGATGTTCCTAGTCTGGTGAAATGGAAAAAGAGGAGTGGAAAAGTCTGTATCCTCATCAAAGTCATACACTGATAAAGAGGCTTTGGCACCAGACGAACCCTGTTGAGATGGATCAGCCTCCTTGGATTTCTCTTTGGAGTGATTCTTTTTCCTCTTTTTATTGGCTGGCTCAGAATCAGTGGTTTCACTCCTGTCCTTTTTGGACTTAGAAGACTTCTTACCACCGACACTTACCTGTGGGACTCCCAAACGAATTTCCCATTTTTTCCACTTGGTTCAACACATCCTCAATATCATTTTCACAGAAAGTGATCTCTTCAGGCATCGAGATTAAGGACTCTTGTTCATCAACGGTCTCCTTTAAGGTATTTTCTTGTTCGTTTTTCTTTGATTTTTTGTTCGATTTTTTAGAACTTTGCGTGCTGGATTTTCCTTCTGAAACTATTTATTGCTGTCGAATTTTTTGCACTAGCATCATCAGCTTCAGCAGTGTTATTTCCTGCCTTGGATTTCTTAGATTTTTTGGATTTTTTAGCAGGTTCCACCGTTGTTGTCGACATCATATCAAACAAACTCTCGCTCACTTGATTGCTGGAACTGTTTCCACCTTCAGATGTCTTTTCTTGTTCATTGGACTCTGCTGCATTCAAAATATTTGTTAAAATGTCATTCTCATCCGGCGATTGCTCTTTAAGAGGGCCAGGATAGTCTTTTTTACTCTTGCTTCTCACATCGTCAGCATTAGATTCAGACATGTCTGAATCTAGCACTGCTGAATTGTCTGTAGCACCTACTTTTCCTTTGCTTGCATCCTTTCTGGGCGATTCACTTTCTTTTCCATCTTCCTCTCCTTCGCAAACGCTAGTGTCAATCTGTAATGGATTGTCTTCATTTGCCGGATTATAAAAATTCACAGGAGAGATATTAGAAAAGATAGGATTCAGCAGCTTTGGCCAGAATGTCTTGTTCTCCCATTTCCCCACTGCTGTCAGTCTTTGTTTGCACTTCCAGTTGGTTTTCTGAATTTGCTTTGCTGGCTTTAGACTTGGATTTGGATTTGGATGAGGACTTTTTGGTAACCGGAGCACTAGGAGCGGGCAACGCTTCCATGGATTCCTTGTCTGAATTCCACACACCTGATCCCACAGCTGAATTAGCCTGAGTGGGCAAAGTCACTGTCGTCCCAACAATGGGATTCATCACACTAGTCACAGCAGTTATAGCACTAGAAGTATTGGACACCTGGGGCTTGGGACAGATGGCACGCTGAGCATTCTTCTTGTTCTTCTTGCTGGGGGTGCTAGTGCCCACAGGGTTGCTAGGATTCAGGTTTGGTTGCTGGGGAGGTTGCTGAGTTTGCACAGTTCCTGCAACATAAGAATTTAACCTTTAATATTTCACACATGTACATGCAGAAAAGGAATGTTGATAATTTTAACTAAGAAGATATTACAGTATGACAAGTCAAAATAATGTTTTACTGTTATTATTGTATTCAGTACATGCCTATCCTATTTCTGTTGGAAAACATTTGTTTTGAGTCAACAACACAGTTATCACTATGTTAATCTTTCTATTTTGAATCCTTCTTAAGACAATAACATGAATTCTCCCACTCAAAATTGTCAATGCATCATCAGAACTCTCTTAACTGTTAGGAGATTACTTAGTTTCAAGCAAAAACAATGCACTGTATAAGCATTGATCTTCGACATAGGTTAAGGATTCACCTACACCTACAATAAGGTGCAAAATTAAAAAGTATCAGTTGCCTTACAGGTATGGAAAACTCGACAAACATCTAAATTTGAATTCCAGCTAAACCAGGATAACATGAGCAAATAACATTTCAAAATTAATGTGCTACATTTAGATTTTAAAATTTTTCTTATCACATCGTTACGTGTGACAGTACACATAACTATAGAAATTATTACTGAATGTTTAAATGTCTTAAAAATATCTAAATCTAAAGAAAAACTACTGTATACAAAAAAATCCCTCATTTTACTCTCACTTTATTTGCCACAATTGTCAGAGGTTTAATTTAAGACCAGGCTATTCTTAAATAGAAAGCAACAACTCTTAAAACAAGTCCCTCTAGCAACATTTTTAAAACAAAGTAAAATCTTTTACCTCCAATGTGGAATTAAGCAGTTACTAAATTTATCACAAAAAACATGATTAATGCAGTCATCAACTGGTTGTTTTAGAACCTACCTAAAACCTGCATGGTGGTTGGATCTACAAGAATACTAGTGGGCTGTCCGTTACAGTTCATTGTCAGTAGAATGGGCGCCGTTGACCCACCTAACTGTCCATGCAGCACACTCTGTAACTGGGGATTGAGAATCTTCATCGAAGCACTGTTGGGGTCAGAGGTCATCACTTGTGATGTCACAGTTGAAGAACTGTCTATTCCGGCTTGAACCAGATTTGCCTGGTTCTGACTCAGTAACACTTCTTCGGGAGAGGTGGTTGAACTAGCACTTGTTGTGGTCTTGACCTTTCGATTGGAGTTGACCCCTGGGGTCGAGGTCACGGTGCTGGTTATGACAGAGGTCGTCACCAAGCTGGTGGTTCCGGAGGCTGTAGAACTCGAGGAGGGAGACACCTGCGGAAGGATGGAATTTGTTGTCATTAGCAATCCTTGTTGCACTGCAGCTTGCCCTTGAATATTCAAATTATTCTGAGGAGCAACCTGTTAAAAAACAGTCCTATTTTGTTACACTGACCTCCAGATTATTTGTTTTACTAGCAAATAACTTACTGAGATTCAGCATAAAGAAATAGTCTGAAATGACTGCTAATTTAAGAATATTAAAGGTTAACAGCAAGTTTTTCAAATCAATTAACGTGTACAGTAGAAGCATTACAGTTTGAAGGAAACCCATTTTTATGGATCCTTCAGTGGTGTTCGTAAAATATTGACATATTATATTATACATGTATTGTCAACAAAATTAGTCTTCAAGAAGGAGAATAACTAAATTTTCTATTAATAACCACCAACTACCATTTTTTGCTATTCAATATGGCAATTAATTTATCAATGGTGTACAAATGAACATTATGAACCTTAACATTTCATTTTTTGGGTGCTGATCACCCCAAGTAACGGTATTGGATCCAAGGAATTTGAGTGTTTCCACAGTATATCAACAGTATCAATACACAAACACAGGGCCCGATTTACCTGAAACTGTCCAGTGCTTGTGACGATCATCTGGGAACCATCTGATGTCATGATGTTCTGAGGCATAGGTAAACGCTGGGGGATCCCGGCTCCCTGCTAAAATACAAGGGTCAAAATGAAAGACAATCTTTGAAAGTCTCCTTTAATTATCTATAATTATCTTAACCCCCCCCCCCAAAAAAAAAAACAATAACTGATTATATATGATAAAACTGCAAACCAAAGTTAACCAGTATGTATTGTTTTCTTTACAAAAAAACAAAACATGTCTCGACTTCTCCTTGGTTTATAACATGGGGCAAATTTTATAGGTAAAAAATATTATGTTAACTAGTCTAAATGTCATATCTGTGTATTCTGGTTAAGCCAAAATGTTTTTTTCAATCCAAAAATAGGTTGGGGTCAAATATTTTTGGTATGGTTCATCTCTGTTTTATACCATCCAAATGTGGTACAAGTCCTTAAATATTAAAGGGGCATGGTCACAATTTTGGTCAAAATATGTTTTTCCGGTACATGTATTAATATTTTCATGCTTCAGTTAGACATGTTTGATAGTTAACCAAAATTTGAGCATCACTCATCGAGTTATAAGTGAGATACACAGCTCACTATTTTTTGGTAAATAAACAAGGTCTGTGCCATGGTTTTGTTTACGTACATTGTTTCAATAATATGTAAAACTATTCTTTTTCAAGCAGATTTTTTTTATCTGCCAATTAATTTTAAAAGAATAAAACAGTTCCTCACATTTGTCACATTTATCACATTAGGTCTAAGCCCAGAAAATTCAAAATGTAAACAAAAACATAACCTTAGCTTTGTTTACATAACAAAGATTTCTAAGCTTTGTATCTTGCTTAAAACTTGACAACTGACACTAAAATTTTGGTGGACTATTAGAAATGCCCCTACTTAAGCATTGTTAAACCAGAAACATAAATTTTGACCAAAATCATGACCATACCCCTTTAAGGAATTCATATGTAATGACTAGGATAAATTTTTCATATCACAAAGACCTTGAGTTTCAAAATAAACCAAGGTCAAAATATTTAAGGATTAAAGATTTGCTATATTTTCTCTTCTTTATATCATCCATACATGTTTCAAGTTTGAAACCTTTCAATCAAAGGGTTAAAGAGTCTTCTGGACAACATTTTAGATTCCATCTTATTTGACCCTGAGATAAGATAAAGTTCAAGGTAAAAAAAATTTAACAACACTAGATATAAGTGTATTACAATTGTTTTTTGTTTCAAGTTTGAAGATCTCCTCTCAATGTATATCTATGGCTGAGAATGTTTTTTTCTTCCCTTGGAATAGAATGCAAGGTCAAGGTAAAAATTTTGGATAATATTTTCAGAATCATCAAGATCATCTAACTATGTTCTAAGTTTGAAGTGTTTAAGTCAAAGGATGTTAAAGTTATGGTCTAGAAAAAATAATTTCTTTTTCTTAATTTGTCCTTGAGTAAAGAAAAGGGTCAAGGTCAAATATCTAACATTAGTACATCTCAGTGTGTTATTATTGATCTTTGAAGAAGAAGAAGAAGAAGAAGAAGAAGAAGACTTTGACATTTACTGAAAATCATAAATTTTCTATAATTCATAGTTAAAAAAATGTGATTAAAGAAGGGTTATACAAATAAATAATGAAAATCACACAACTCTAATATATTTTTTTCAATAGGAAATTCTACTAACCTGCATTGCATTTGGCTGACCTCCTGGTGTAATCAGCTGATTGGGCGGGGCCTGACCCGGGGCAAACAAGTTTGGATTAGACACAACCGGTATAATTTGGCCGTTTGGTAAAAGCAAGGCCTGGGGAAGTTGATTCTGTGGATTTGAGAAATTGGGAACAGAATTAACAGTCAGAAGATTGCCAGTCTGGCTGGCAGGCAGAATAAGGCCCTGGGGGTTTGGGGGGTTGTTCAGGCCCTGAATTGAGCCCTGCATTGGTTGCATGAGTTGCTGGTTCAGGGCCAGCTGATTGTTCACAGGCTGTTGTACCATGTTGTTGGCTCCCATGGATACATTTGTCTGCCCTTGTTGAAAAGGCTGCTGAATACCCTGCATTGCCAGATTCATCTGTTGCTGAGCTAGAGTGTTGGCTAAAAGTGCCTGCTGATCATCCTTTTGTCCGGACACATTCTGAATCAACAAATTCCCACTTTTATCCATGCCCACAATCTGCTTCCCCATATTTGGAAGTCCGAGGGAAGTGGGGTCGATCCCCACTGGAACGTTTGCGATGCACGGAACACCCTGCTCATTGATGAACATAATTTGCTGCATGGCATTAGGCGTCCCAGAATTCATCACTTGATTGCCCTGCATCATGTTTGTTGCCATCTGCTGCTGTCCAAAGGACATATTCATCGTCCCATTCATGTTCTGCTGACCGGTGGCCATGATGGGTGCCATGGAGTTGACAGACTGGGTGGTGGTTGTGGTTGTGCCAGTCTGAATCAACGAAGCGTTTGATTGAACTTGACTCGCAGGGATCTGCGAAACGTTTGTCACATTCTGAGTATTTGAGGCTACAGATGCGAGGGTGTGAAGGGCGGATCCCAACATGCTCTGGTCATTGGCGCTGGATCGCTGACCTGAAGTGGTCGTCAGGGACTCTTCTGGCTGTGTAGAGTTACTGTTACTACTACTGGGGGTGATGCCAGCATCTTGCATCGCCAGTTGGAGTAACCCTGCTCCAGCCTCGGCAGCGTTTTTATCCGACTGCTGTCCCATCAAAGTCTGACCTGAAATGAGAAAAAAAGAAACTGGATCTGTAAACAAACTTTGTATAAAAAATGATAGTTTTAATAATTAATAACCTTTAAGATGGACAGTAAAAAAATGTTTTTAACTTTATCCTCTCTAAACCATTTCAGTTAAATTACTTTATCCTTTGTCCAAAAAAAAAAGGGAAAACAACCTACAATCAACAATTAACAAATATTTTCTAAGTGCTATATATCATGTTGATTTCAAGAAGTACTACCAAGAAAAAGATAATTTGACATCCTTCTGATTCATTTAAGTAGCATTAAGGGCTAGACAAAAAATAAATACATTCTTAATTTGAAGTTACTGTGGAAACATTTTTATTTGTGGGGTAAATGTTCGTGGGTAGCCAAAATTTTCCTGGTTCGTGGGGACGTAATTTCATTGGTAGTATAATCAGGATAATTTTAAAACAAATAAATTATTGTGTATAGGTTTGTGGGGATGTAAACCACAAACATTGGTCCCCCACGAACAATGGTGATTCCACAGTATTTGTTTTTCATGTTAATGAAAAACAGAGAGAAAAAATAAGTGAAAGGATGACGAGTGTTATTTTGAACTGCATATTGTTTACATGGAGTATGTTGAAACTCTATATTACTGGTAAAGAAAATGCAACCTGTGACAAACATTAACACCCTGTAGATTGAACTGTGTACACAAAAGCAGCTACATGACATACTTATTTACTGTGTATCAAAAAAATAACCAAAGGAATGGAAATTCCATAAATTATACTAATTAACAGATTCAAATACTCTGGACTAGCTAAATGCAAACATTTTGTGGAAAGGTCACAAAAACACGAAACTGAAAAACATATTTATTGCTTCGAATGTGAATCTGTGTTTGCCTATAAAATAAAAATTGGAAATGGTCATGAAAGCTTGTTTCTGATTTATAATTCATCAAATCAGAAAGTGTTTTTTTTTAAAGTTAATTCCTCCCAAATCCAAAAAATGGTAAAACAAAAAGCAATAGAAGTTACTACTGGTTCGATCACTTGAAATAACTTTTTCAGTGGCATTGGAAGCAAATTGAAAGTTGGGGGGGGGGGGGGGGCTAGACTGATCATCAAAAATCTTGCCTAATTAAAAAAAATAAAAATTCCTAATCCATGGTGGTGGGATATATAGTTGGATTCTCATGTATGGTGGTTAATGGTAGTAACTGTTATTATGAAAGGTGATAAATGTTCTATATTGGTTATCAAAACAAAACCCACCTAATTGTTTCTTAGCTTGGAAAGCCATTTTAATTTGCTAAAAGTTGCTTTAACAGTCTACACAGCATTTTGGGACTAAAATAATTAAGGTCGCTTAAGGAAAAAGGTCGCTTAATACAGGGTTTTTATATAGAAAGTTACCTTGGGTGGCCTAAATATGGTCGCGTTAGACAGAGAGAGAGAGAGATAGTCGCTTAATATAGAGTCACTAAGGCAGTCTAGACTGTACTTAATTCAATGATTCAAATGTTTTGCAACAAAACGCAAGAATATATATAAAGTTGCAAATGCAAAATATTTGTCATAGTTCCATTTAGTTGATATCTGGTCAAAAAATAAAAGCAAGATTTTAAAATCTGCGATATGTATGTAGCATTGTAGTTCTTTAGAAGATTTTTAAACATTTTCTCTTTATGAATTATCCCCTTTGAAAAAGGGTTTTGCCCTTTTTTTTTTAACAATTTAGAACCCCTTTCCATTGGAATGCTTTGTACTACGTCTGGATCTAAAGAAGAAGCAAAAAATGTGACAAATTTACAGACACAAAGACTGATGGGCGACAGACAACAGGTGATCAGAAAAGCTCACTTGAACCTTTGGTTCAGATGAGCTAAACTAAAAACAACAACCCCTCCAGCCCAGTCCAGATATCATTAGAATTAATTTAAACTACAATTAAATTACCAGCAATAGACTAGTACAAACAGTTGAAACAGTGAAGGGTTGGAAAGATAGTGCAATGAATTAAGGAACAAATACAAAGTGACTTGGTTAGGTCAGAACATGACAACACGAGGCAAATCATAGATGCAAGGCTGTTGATTATTTTACATTCGCCTATACAAATTTGCTTTCCTTTTCTTACATATTTTTTCAAAACTGATCATACCCTATCCCCCCCCCCACTTCCCTCCAAAATTTTTCATAGAATTAAACAGAAATTTTCTCAATTCTTAAAATGCACCTCCAGCCCCTCCCCCTTCTTAGAGAAGCCTTTTTTAAAAAATCTTTGACAGTATCTTTCCAAAAGGGGGTTGGGGCACTATGAATAAAATGTAGACACCATTGGTGACTCTGACCTTGATTGAAAGGGGTCTGAGCCTGCATGCATGGATTACCTCCCATGGGCATCTGACTGCCACCAGCAGGGGGCACACCGAACATCATGGAGTTCATAAACATCTGTTGGTTAATCAGTTGCTGCCCTGCACCACCTAGCATCATGTTAGGAAAGTTTGTCATGGGGTTACCCACAATACCCTGTGCAAGCATGTCTTGCATACCCGCTGCACCATTCGCCAATGCTGCGTTTTGTTGTTGCTGTTGTTGTTGGCTCTCCTGTTGTTGCTGGGCAGCAGCAGCTGCCGCGGCCTGTTGCTGCTTTTTCAGGTCCAGCTGCTGATTGATGGTGTTTCTTTTCTTGGTCTTTTTCTTTTGCTCTTGATCCACCACTGGTTCCTGCCCGGATCCTGCCATGCTCGGGGGCGGTGTCTCTTGAGTGGCAGCATATCCTAGAAAAGACCAGTTGGAAAAATAATCCCTCACCTCCTGCATAACAAACAAGACTGAAGAACGAGAGAGAGAGACAGTGAGATACTAGGCTTATACTTCTAATTGCAGAGATACTTATTAACACTTCAGACCAGTATGTACATGTATAAATGATTCAATATTTTGAAAAAAATCAATTCTTTGCATCACACTGCTTCATACTGTGTTTGTTGCTGTTTGCTAATATTGAAATATCAGAAACTCCTCTGACATTTCAGTCGTAAATGATTCACACCTGCTTTGGTCAAACAATAATGATTAGGTCACCAATGAAAACAAATCAACGAACAAGACAGAATTATCATTTAGTAATATTGACACTGGGTAGTAAAGTTTAAGGTAGAATAACACACCTGGAATCAAAGTACTGAAGTACTGACGGGAGTAGATTTTATCGATTATTATTTATTTTAGAATCAACGATAATGTTATTTTGCATGGCAAGTGGTTTCTTTTATGTATTTGATTTACGCACATTTTTTATAATATGAATACTCAGACTCTTCCGAAAAGAATTTCGAGAAAACCCCATATGAATCATGTCGTGTAATATTTTAAGATACTATTAATTCCATCAACGTACGTATCAGTAATCGGAATATTTCTGAAAAATTGTATGGATCCAAGCATTATTGAAATATAGCTTCGTTCAACCAGACGCTCGGCTGTCTCTGTTAATCTCCGACAAGCAAGATAAATTCTCTGCTTGTCGAAGATTTACGGAAACCACGGATCGTCTGGTGGAACGATACTATAGTAAACTTTAGCGTAGGAATACATAACACTACAAAAAATGTCTAAATTGTTTCCTACCATTTAAAATCTGACTATTTTCAAGGTATTAATAAATAAGTTTCCTTGAAGAACAATGCTTCAGAATTCATTACAGCGAATTTATCGATTATTTCCGAGAACTAAGTCTTGTCAGCGGTGATGATTTGTGCTTAGGTCCAAACACTGTTTCACTTTCGGTTTGCCAGAGTAACTGCATAGGAGAGTTGATTAAAACAACTCCCAAAAAGCCACTCAAATTAACAGGAAATTTTTTGATAATGAAAGATATAATGATAAATAAGTGTACAAATGTCAAATATGCGAAAAATTTGCAGTTTGGGGATAAACAATGAATATCAAATAATTATTCCAGTAAGTAACAACAAAAGCCCCTGCAGGATTCGAACTCGGGAAGTACGGATCTCAAGTCCAACACTTTATCCCCTCGGCAATGGAGTAATTTACATGTTTCAGTCCATAAAATCCGTTTAATAAAACAAAATGTTGCTTCGATGAGCGGTCAGCCATTTTTTGATGTGTTATTCCGCCTACGAATTTATATACCCACGAACTTATATACAATCATCTGTTTAATATTCATTAAAATTTTTTCGATTAAACTACCAACGAAATTACATCCCCACTAACAGGAAAATTTTGGCTACCCACGAACATTGACCCCCACGAATAAATATGATTCCAAAATATGTGACATCAAGTTTAACCTGCTTGAATTTCACCCATCATGCACTGTAACTGCATCAGCATTAAACCACGTTTTGCGAAAACAGCAATCGGATAAACAAAGGTCTCATCAAAGGCCAATCCCTTATCATGCTCTCCTTACATTGAACATTCCTTTAATCAACTACAAGATATTTTCTTCTCATGCACCCATGGTCGGATGGGAGATAATTGCTTGCGACATGTGCAACATAGGCCTAAAAGTGTGCAAGGCATAACCCTGACATTTTTTTTACTGCATTTTATACCTAGGTATCACAGGCACCTGGCGTTATTTATATTTCTCTTGATAAAAAAATTACCCTCTACCTATTAATACACAAGGTACACATCGCCACCATTTTAGATTTTTTAAAAACTGTCACATCTCGAGGAATTTTTGCTTGAAACTCATCGGTAAATTATTTTGCAATCCTCTCCATCTCCGGATCCGTCCTCCAACACCTAAGCTATTTGACCAAAATGGTGCATTACACCTGTCATTAATTAAATTCACCCCTCAATCGGCATCTACTGCCTTAGATACCTGGTATGTGATAAATGTAAAAAGAGAGGACAGAAGTTGTCACATTTAATACGTAAATAAGATTTCCCGGCACTGTGTGTTTGTGTCAATTTTTCAAAACATAAGAATTTATTAACATGTTTATATAAGCTTTAAGTAATTAAAGTTATAATTGACAGTATATTATCTATTTCTATCAGTTTCACTTGTATGTTGATCGAATTTAAAATCCATGACTTTTGAATATGCATATCTGTGCTAAATTTGGAAGGGATTACACGAAGTATATGACAAAATAGTGTAAAACCTCCCTTTAACCTTCGTCACATATCTAAGGCAGTAGATGTCAATTGAGGTGTGATTTTTATTAATGACTGGTATAATGCACCGTTTTTTGGTTGAATCCATTGAAGGGCCAATTATATTAAAGACAGATAGGATTGCAAAATAGTTTCAAGCAAGAATTCTATGTGACGTGACAGTTTTAAATACAGGTAAATCCAAGATGGCGGTGATGTAGTGCATTATTAGGTGAAGGGTATATTTTTTCATAATAAGAAAAATATATAATATTAGGTGCCTATGCTTGGTATGTATAGAGTCATAAAATTCCAAAGTAAGTCCAAATAGACCTAAATTTGGCTTGTGACACCGTCTGCCAAATATTCATCAAATTGTTAAAGTTTGATGGTGCCTATCTTCACATTGATTGAAATGTGCCATTGTCTGAACACTAAAAACCAACAAAAAAGAAAGACCAGACCATACCATCTATGGCAGATGATGGACAAATAATTACTCAGTGTTTGTAAATATTTTTACTTATTTTTCCAATCGCATGCCATTTCTTGTCCCCCTTTTTTTTTTACCTACCTGCCATTTTAGAATTTCCTGTAACCGGTCTCTTTCAGCCCTCATGTTATCTAGCTCCAACCGGACCTTCTGCAATTCCTCGTCTGAAAAAGCCAACAAGGACGCTGCACGTTTACACACAACTTGCAGCACAAAGCTATCAAGACATGATAAATTATTAAAATTGTAATTAATGTAACCTTTATTCATAACCTCTGTAATAAATATGAAACAATACCATTTTCTAGCTTTGCTTTTAACTCCTTTATATAGTTGCAGGCTTTCTCCACAATTTCTAAGGTACTCTGAAAAAAAAAACCACCTCAAAATCAGAAAAAACCCAGTCTTACTGTAATGTGAATGGTAATGATAAAAATTAACCCTCTAATATCAAAACTTCAAGGGGATGGGAGGGGGGGGGGCTTAGGGCCTCGGGGGCTTAGGGGTGGTGGTCTTTGACCTACCTCTCCCTCCCCAGACTAGACCTAGTTTCTACTGGATCGAAACTAATATTCAAAGTACTGGTACTTTTAAAAGATTGACATGTGTTTTTGAACACTAAAAGTTCACTGCCAGTTCATCAATCCTACTTAAATATTTTCTTTTTTTAACTGGGTTAAATGCTCTGCACTCCTTTTGAGTTGACATCTCAATTGTGTACATTTTTTTATCTGGTTAACATATAAATCAGTCTGGATCCATTTCCTTTACCAATAATCTCTTTCTTAGGATATTCAAAAGCTATTGGGAAGAAGGAAGTCAGAATCAAGGAAGGTATGACCGTATCACAGTTTTCTTTAAATCTTGGGAGACCAGGTAAACCTCAGACCAGACAGGAGGAAGTAATGGAATTTACCCTTCCATGTCTTTCCTTCTCGGTTTTCTGGGTGACCAGAGGAGGCAGTTGTTCTCCAATCTGCTGGATCCAGTGCCGAATCTGCTCCTTCCGTTTCTTCTCTGTTGAGTTGTGGACTGTTTTCTTCTTCTCCACCACACTGCTACATGACAGAGTGGATCAAGTTCAACATTTAAAACTCTCATTTTCTCATAATCATTCTTAATCATATATCTGCACTCTTGTATGTAAAGAAATTGCTAGACAAGTGCAGAAGAAAGGAAAGTTTGTTTATGATAAATCAATTTACAGGCCTACCCCCCCCCCCCCCCCCCACCCACTACCTCTTCCCCCTTGGATTACAGAAAATCAATGATTTATAAGACTATACCTTATTGTTAAGAAATAAACAAGATTTACATAACTAAAAATATTACTTGAGTCTAAATTACAATTCATAATATCATTTCCATCAACAGTCATTTAACACTAGATACATTCCTGCTAATCATGACCTTTTCTTTCACTATAAGACCAAACAAAACCAATTCTTTTCACCTGCAGTAATCAGCAATATTACCTAACTATGTAAGATTCAAATCTAGGACTATAATTGCCTAATTCGATTCTCATATTTCCATTTGCCTGCAAGATATATTGTGCTGACGGTTAATCAAAAACACCGCAAGCCCTTTCCACCACACTCACAAAACAGGACCGGAGTCCCTGAATTCTTTTTCACAGTATATTTGCTATATTATATTTAATACAATATACTTAATAATGTCTATTAACCATTTAATGAAAAAAATCATCTGCATAAAATTAGTACATGCATGTCTTGCCCAGAACATATCAATTACTTATACCCATTCATTGACTACCATTGATGTGTGAATATACAGCATCAACTGCCCTGGATTTGTTCCTGACTTATTCAACGTACCAGATCGATTTTAATACCGGTAATTTTGACTGCACTGAATGATCAGATAGGGAAATTTAAATATACAAAGAATTTCTTTTTGATTTCATTTTAAGGTTTATTTCTTACTCCCCCAAAATTAATCTTGGTTCAAATCATGGGAAAATTTTAATATGAAAAGGGAAAAAATACATTATTATATGATATTTTTTAAAAAAAAACACCCAAAAGCCAACAGGAATATAGGGAGGTTTGGGACCACAAAATAAGTCAGAAAAATCCTGAATTCATGCCATCAAATCAGCAGTCCAATGTCCCTTACTTTTCTTCCTCAGAAATAAACAGTGGAGCCGGTCCATCGTCAATATCCCCGTTCATCGTCTGTCTTTTTTCATGACCGCTCCCTAGTCCTGCAATATATAAAGGAAACTTTACATCTTGATTTCAAGACATTAACATTTGCTTGCGTCAGATTTGATTTGTTGTTTTGTTGTTGACAGTGAGCAACAGATAAACATGTTTGTGTTTATTCATGTTTGTTTCTAAATTAACCTTGATATAGCCAATTTAACTAGGACAGCTTAAAATGTTTTGAATTAAAATCCAATATGAAAATGAAATTACAATCAGTTTGAATTGATCGATCGACAGTTATAATAATTGTCAGTCATTTCTAATTCAATCAATCATCAAAACCAACCTCAAGATGTGTTTCTAAATACAATCCATGAATCAACATTCTTAAGACTTAGTTCAAAACTTTTTTTGAATATTAATTTTTTGTTAAACATGACATTTTATTTGTAGAAAGTGAAATATGATGTATATCTGATTTTAAGTTTTTTCTAATAGAAAATGCTGTCGAAACAGATATTGTAGTTATAGTTTCTTTTTTGTTTGCATTTGTTTTATATAGTTCTATGCTACCAGCATATTCAGAAATACAATTTAAGGCAATATACCCCATCAGCTAGTTTACGATAATTCACATACTACAATATAATATAAATAATAATTTTCCATTAGAATTAGTAAATTAAGGTCAAACGACACGTTCCTCAATTTTATATAACTTTTCCCAGGAATTTGCTATTGATTTACTACTACTTTTGACAAGCTTTCTTGCAAAAAATTAGGATAAGTTACCAGGCATTTCTGCAAAATACTAGAATATGCAATCTCCTATATAATCTTTTTAAAAATACACTTGAATTGCTGATATGAAAAATATACAGCACAGGAAAATTCACTATATTGGAGATTCACTGGGGCTGGGGTTTGAACTCATGACCTATGAAACATGCGCTCCTAGCAGAGAGGCCACTGCACTAACCACTTGGCCATCTAGGCATATATCTATATATAAATAAAATTTCAATCAAATTAGGACAATTTTAAATAAAAATAATTTTACTGGAACTCTTTATAACAAGGAGATACAAAAAAGATGCTCGAGGAACAGTGTCATCTGACCTTAACATCATTATTCCTTTCCCACCTCTTTTGCCATGGGCTGCTGATAAATTATATTCATTGTGAAGAGTCACTAAACTAATACCCTGTATTACAGCTTTATTAAATCATATTTACCGATGCACAAATTCCCCCATCAGTCCAGCCCGATAAATGATATCATTGTCAGGTAAGATAATGTTTCACACCAGGAAATTAAATCTCATTTTTTTTTATTCTGTCAAACATTTAATGTACAAACACTTTTGCTCTGTAAGAACAAGATTTTCAACTTGGTTTATGCTAGCACTTTTATTCACAGGCTGCTTTTACCCTCTAATGGTACACTATGGGAGATAACTCAAATCTTATATGATTACATGTAATTTCACAAAAACAGCCATTGAGAGAGATTTTCAAAAAATTATATGAAACTGAAGAAACATGTTTATATTTTCATGTTTCTTAGGATTGATACACATTTCAAATTTAAAGCAAGTTAAATGAATAAATATTGGCTAATAATCCTATGATCATACCATATATCGTGTGTTGAATATATTCAAGGTAAATTTGACCTTTCTTGAGAGTTTGACCTACATTTATTAGGTATAATGCTCATCAGAATAAAAATCCATAGTCTATTGTGAGTCATAATCATTTAACCAATGTATTACAACTATATAAAGCCTTCTTATTCTGGGTTATGTGTGATCAACATTCTCATGAACAGCTATCAGTGATAATTTAAAGCATGTATTAGATAATGCGTTGTTTGTGTATCAAATGTGATACACAAAATTTCAAATGTACTACAAGACAATTATTATAGGTCACTTTGCAAAAAACCATGACATTGTTTGAATAATCTTAATATTCTCTTTTCCAAAAGACATCATTAAATACATAGACTATAGTTTTAGCTTCATCCCGAGGAGACAACAAGAATATACCAAAAATCCCCTCAACACCATTTTTAAAGAACTATATCTCATTATTGACGTATGAGAAAGCGTCACGGAAGCAAGTCATCGTGTTAATTTTTTAGCGATTGTAAAAAGAGGTCATTTGTTTACAAAAAACACTGACGTTACACACAGTCGAAGCTCATGTTTTTGTTGAAATCCCACATACTTACCAAATTTGTCGGTCATTATAACACTATGGCATTTTGCTTCATTAAAAAATGTGATTCAGATAACTTTATAGTCAAGACATCGTATCATTTGAACACATTTTGACATAAAGAAGCCATTTCGATTTGGAAGCCGCCATTTTCCATAATGACGTCACGAATCTACATACGGTCTCGTTTTGGAGAAAGGGAATCACATCCAAAGGGGATTTCCTTTCTGACGATCTAATAACACGAAAACATTGAATTACTTGGTTCCTATAAGAAAACCCCAACAGAAAACGAATGGAGATAAAAGCGACGAAATTCTAAATATACTTAAAATCATTTAAAAATGATAATTTTAAAATACCTGTAACGTTAAATATTTTTGATAATTTTAATCATAACCAGATAAGATTTATAACATGTTGGATATTATATTAATTATATAGTGAATTAATTAATAGGCTTCTATGTTTTGGAGTTTAAAAAGGATAGAAACAAAAACCCATACCATATAACAATAGTACACAGATAATTTTAAGTCTATTGTCAGTACACGTAGGTAAAAAATATGTCAATCAACTTTTATAATACTGATCTCAAGCGAGAGCCTTTTTAATTAAACAAAAAATATTTTTCGGCAAGCACGTAAAATTAACTTAAAATAATGGACATGCTATATCTTGACAAGCAAAAGAAAAAATAATATATAAATAAATACATAAAAGAAAGAAAATCAATAACTTTATGTTACTTTATCTTTAAATGAGGGGGTGAACATTGTGAACATTTAAGGACTGTCGGTCTCCCTGCAGTATGTATATTATAAACTATTGTAAACAAAATGAAAGAAAGATTATCTAACCTTAAGCACACGTAGATTTGTAATCACAATTAGGTCTTTTGACTAAATATTGTTTTGAGAGATACATCAGTTCAAATTCGTTCATGTAACTTTGGTTAACATTTGTCAAATTTAAACAATACATGCTTTCTTTGATGATTCATTTGGACATGGAGGCAGGAACATTGCAGGAAAAAATGTATGATTTTTTTCTGCAATGATCGCTACCTTCATAATTAATAGTTATAACTGTTAGTAGTTTCAAAATTTTGATCTTAAAAAAGCAATTAAGCCCAAAAGAATTTTTTTTTATTGACCAATTTTGTAAAAATAGAGTATAAAACAGAATTATAACTTGTATGAAAAAAAGAGAAGTATGTCCATATGCATAATGCATGTAGGTAAACTCACCAGCTCACCAATGATGACCATTGGGCATCATAAATTGACTCACATATTTTTTATAGACCACTCTGGGATCTTGATGTGAAAACGTCGCTGATAAGAAATTTAAGGAAAAAGAGGATGGTTGCAACACATGCATGTGAACGACTTTCTAAATTACAGAAACTTCATCTGAAATAATGTCTAATGACTGTTATTAAAGGAAACAATTAATATGTATATTTTAACAGTTTAAAGTAACTTTAAAATCGTGTAAATAAGTCGTGTTCAATACATAATAGCATTGTTTGCAGTACATTCTGTTTAATTATTTTATAAAATGAACGAAAAACAACACAGACAGTCTGACTATATTTTTTTTTCTTTCTCTCCAAGTCCTAAGTACATTTCGTACTTTGATTTGCGCACCACCGTGGCGTGAATATTTCTATGAACGACTTACTATTGATTAGAAACGATGGCCGACAACAATCGAGGAGGGTCGTCTACTAACGAAATTACTTATTATTTAAACATCGAGAATGCCAAAATCTTAGCTTTTTGTATTGTTTGTGGGTTTGTTATGTATCATGGCGTACTACATCTTAAATACGGTAAGCCTTTGAATGAAGGTTTATATGAATTTTACAATGAAACGCCGTCATCCTATACAATGCAGCAATGTGTCATGTTCATAAACAGCATGTAATTTATGGATTGTTCAAAGACACGAAGTGGTGGGCGTTACCTAGATCTACGACAATTTTAATTAAGATTTAACCGTCATTTATTTTTTTCTAGCTTTTCTCTAAATTGTTTTGGGGTATTGATCTACCACTACTAGTTTTGCCATAGTAACATATTAATTGCATTCATCTCTAATGATGTATGTATGGTTTTTTTTTTATTCCAACTTATATATTGATGCCCGAATTCCTTCACATTGTTATAAATATTTCTGTTGTATTATTAAATGGGCATGGTCATTATTTTTATTTTTTTTTCTATTTTCATTATTTACATTGCTTTATTTGCGCAATTCTTATGATAATCAACAAAAATTTGAGTGTCAGTATAAGAGTTATAAGCATAAGACAGAGGCCACAAATTTTTGTTAGGTAAACAAGGTTCAAGGTTCATGCCATGTTTTGGTTCAATATGCCGGTAAAAGTTTGTTTTTTTTCTATTTGCTATTTTGTTTAGAACAGAAATAAACAATTCCTAGTGTTTGTCACATTTATCTTAGAACTAAACCTGGAATTTTCTTCTCAACATTTAAAATTTGAACAAAAGCATGAACCGAGCTTTGTTTATTTAACAAAGAATTGTGAGCTCTGTGTCTCACTTATGATTCGACGATTGACACTTAGGGTTAAGTTGACTGCTAGAATTGCCTTATATAAAGCATTGTAAACATTAAAAACGGAAAAAAATTACTTTTGACCTAAATCATGACCATGCCCCTTTACTTGCTAAATTTAATTCTAAACTTTGTTAATTGCAGGTAACGACTCTTGTAAATGGTTGTTAAGTGATGGGCGTTTTCCTGGGTATAATACATGGCAGCCCTATGGATGTATGATGCACAAGTACTCCAAAGTGTGAGTTATCAATATTGCTAGCCTTAAAAAAAAATGGAATCAAGTGAAGTCGTACCCAAACCGACTCGTACCAAACAAGCTAATAATCCATTGGTCTGGTCATAAACATTGATACTTGGGTGGTAAATGTAAATGATAATCTGTTATGGTTAGGTTTTGATATAATTTCAATAATTAAGAAATTATGAAACAAATGAGTGTAGAATTCTTGATGATATATTGTCATCTCCAAAAAGTTTGCCAAAGAGGTCCCAGTATCAACATTTGTTAGAAAATTTCTGTTTACATGCAATTTTTTCTTAAAAAACCAATAAATTAGCTTGAAAAATTTATAAATTCTTCCCATTCTTTGAAGAAAGGCATAATATTGTAATTGAAGTCATCTTTTACTCGACAATTTTATTATAAGTCTGTTTGCGTACGAGTCAGTTTGGTTACGAGTTGACTTTAATTCATAAAAATATGTGGTAACTAAATGCAGACATGCATGCATTTATCAATTAAATATACCGGTGTAAAATTTGACTGTATTTCATGCATTGTGTGAAAAGTTATATCAGTATTCCTTAATCTGTGTATTTTAAGGATAAACTTCATCCTTAAAAACCCATAATGACATGATTATGATGCTTCACAGCAATATATTTATCAAGAATATGTACCGGTAATGTCGTTTATGAAATGCTTTGCCAACTCTTCATTTTATGCCCCTTGAGATATTGGCTTTTTTTCCTGTCTTTCATTCTGTCATTCTTTCATAAACTGTAGTCTTCCCTATTACTTTTGAAGAGAAGAAGCTTAAGACTTTACAAATAAGACAAAATGTTCTCTTTCTGTTCCAACTAAACGAATTATAAAAGGTTACATTCAATGAATGTCGCTCATTTTTCTCAAATCTTATTTTCAGACACACCAGGCGGTGTATGCACTACATATACTACTGGGGGGAGCAGAATCACATCACGTTCCTCGGAGATTCTCGCATACGACAGCTGTACTTTGAATTTGTGAACCTTCTTAGTCTGCACAGAATCGACGACCATAAAGCTCATCAAAATCTTTATTTTGAGGACAAGAAAATCAGTGTCAAAGCTGTATGTATATTGAAGAACATATTTTGTGGCAATGATTTGCCAAATTTTCATCTCTTTTATTTTTATAACAAAATATTTTTTTAAAAAAGGGAAATAGAAAAAAAAATCTGAAATTTTCATATTTTTCAAGTACCATGTATCAGTAGTTTTTACAATTTTTTTTTCTTGCAAAATCAGCAATTTATACATGTATATGTAAAATTTAAGTCTTGTGTTATAGCTCTACTTGCTATTCAAACCTCCCACAAATTTGTCTGTTTTCAGGAGTTTTTGTGGCATCCCATGGTGAATTCTTCCATGTATGATGTGTATAAGAACTGGCTGATGGCAGATAAAAGTTCCCGGCCCAATCTCCTGATTACAGGCAGTGGAACTGTGAGTTCTGTCATTATGTAATACATGTAGCAACTAAGGTTAAAAGCTTCACAAAAAAAAAACATAGAAAGATATTGGTCAATTCAATGGTAAAAAAGATGGGCATCTCAGTAGATTGGGCCACGTAGTATTGTAGTAATCAACTTTCCATTCCAGTGATTAGTTTTATAACCTTTTTAAAGTTATATTGTCATTTGCACTTGAATGTTTTTTGATAAATCTTTATGGCATTAGCACCCTGATTTGTTTATATTGGGACATACACTATAGTTTGGTAAAATAAATGGTATAGTGACCCTTGGCTCTCCAATAACTTTGTTTTGAGACAAAAGATACACATATAAATTAAGGCTTCATATGATCATTTGAGGCTTATTTTTTCCAAATATTAAATAAATATTGTAGGTACATATACCTGTTCTAGGAATTCTATTTTGTAAATGTGTACGTTTTCAGTATTTTATGTTGAATAGCATATTCATGATTTTATATTTCACATATACATGTATTTTACTTACTGCCACTAAATAGAGTTTAACTTCTACTTGACTATCTACCGGTAATGCTAAATATTCTACTCATTTTTGCAGTGGAGTATCAAGGAGTTTAATGCATCAGTGGAGGCAGTGAAAAACTTTGAATGTAAGTATGCAAATACATGTATATTGAGAGGGTAGATTTAGGACTTGCATATTCAATGCAATCAGGAAGGGCTTCATTTTCCTTAACCTGTACTTTATTAATTATTAGATTAAATATTATTCTTCATAGAATTACAGTATCTTGAATATCTCGAATATTATAGATATGTTAAAAGAGGTTGGGATTACCTCAAGCACTGCTTCTTTTTGTATTTAATCCATGATATGCCAAATTCTTCAATATGAAAAAGTTGTATAAGTCGGGAGATAAAAAGGTTTTGCTGTACTTGATTGGCACTATCTTCAAAAAACATTTTTGCCACTCGTAAAAAGTGAAGATTTGCTCTGAATATAAGGTAATACCTTGGCCTAATTCATTGATCTATGAACGAAGTACTTGAGATGTTTGATTTTGGCATCTGTTTTCTTTTTCAGTGAACCTCACCATGATTCTTCCATATATCTTGAAGTTAAAAGATAGTACTCAGATTATCTGGATGTTGCAAGGTAACAAAACTAAGCAAAAGTATATACATGTACTACATTTATAATAAAATCAATATCTGTTTCCAAGACGATTCTACGTATTCTATGGATTCAATGTATTCCATCTATTTCCATTTTGAATGTTTGATAGTTCTGGTTCATGAAGCATGGAGATCTGTTCCCCAAAAAATGTCATTACATGTAGTATGTGTACAAGGCAATGGTTCAGTTGGTGAATTATCCATTATTTTATCTTACAGATCCAGTGGATGAATCCAAGCTCTACCCAAATCGTTCCATGATCAACAATCAGCAGGTAGACGCCTACAACAAGGTGGCCATTGATATTCTGTAAGAAAACTACTTGAAAACTTCTTAAAAACTACATGAAAAGTTCATGCATTTGATCATATTTCAAATGTAAGCCAAAAACTTGAACAAAATGTTCAACGTAAATTTTTAAAAAAAGTATTTGTCAAAACTTGCTCATGTTGTAGAATTTTTTGCCTTAATTTACCTTGTTTAAGAATGTTTTCTCAATGTAGTATTACATGTATTACTTCATGTGCTGTAATTTGATTATTTAAGTACTGTAGATTCCTTATTTTACGCGAGTACTTAATTCCGCGATTCAAAGATTTACCATCAAATCGCTGAGAACATAAAATCGCGAATGCCGAAATTTTATCTTAATATCATGTTGTTTACATGTGTCCCAAAATTAATAGCGAAATTTTAAAATTCGCAAGACGGGCTTCTCACAATTTTACGCGAATATTAATTCCTCGTGTTTAATTAGGAATTTACAGTAATGATAACATTTTAAAGTTGAGAGAGTGTGTTAGACAGACAGACCATTTGTCTCCATCTACATCTACATGTTTGTAATTTGGTTATCTACATGTGTGTATCCATCCCATTTTAAACAAGTACAGTATAAATTTTTCATTACTTAGTCTTATATATCATTTTCGATTTACCACGATAGGCTATTTACTATCAGTTTTACCCTTTCACATTTCACCAAATCAGATTTCACAGTACAGTAATATAATACAGGTATACATGTATTTTTAAGTTACTGAGCATAGACTACTGCATTGTTTAAATGTTGATGTAAATTTCAGTGGTGGCAGTGAGGCTAAGCTGTGGAGCTCCTCCCGACTGGTCGCCCAGGGTATCCATGACAACGCGGTCCTGGATGGGCTCCACATCTCCAAGAGTGCCCTAGAACTTGTGAGTACTAGTATGCTTACATCTCTCAAATGGACTCAAACAATGGTTCATTGCAAGATAATGAACACTTTCCTATTATAACATTTTTGTGATACTATATAAGTTCTTCTGTGTTCAAAGATAAATTGTAAAATTAGTTTATTAACTTGATCTATTTTCAGTCAAATGCTACCATGATATTGATCAATTTCATTTGTATATTGAGCGGGGAATAAATCAATATTAACTTTGAATGATAAAGTTATTTATTTCACCTTTTGACTCTGGACAAAAAGGAGTATTACCGGTACTAGATAGAGAATGTAATGTACCTGTATATATATATATACCTGTTTAGGGCAGTTACAGTCATACTACATGTATTTACAGGATAGTTTTACAGGTGAACATGTGCATATTTACAGCCGTGTTCTATTTACAGGACCTACAGATGCTGTTGAACATGTACTGTAATGACCACATGAACCACAATGATGGAACATGCTGTCGTGTTCCGGATTCCATCACCTCCATACAGATCATCACTGCCGCTTTCTTCTTAGTCTGGTATGTGAGCTATCCTTTTGCAAAATTTTAAGTGGCTGTTATGTTCAGGCTGTAAAACTTGCATTTATCTTTATATAGGTATAGGAAACACTGCTTACTTTTTATGCCCCCCTTTGAAGAAGGGAGGGCATATTGCTTTGCTGCTGTCTGTCGGTCGGTCGGTCCCCCAACAGTTTCCGTTCATTTTCTTAGCAGAGGATGAAAATATTGAAATGAAATTTGGTATACAGGTTTATTATGATATCTAGGTCAAGTTTGATATTGGGTATGATCGAGCCATTTTCGACAGAGTTATAGCCCTTAAACGTAGAAAAATTCCAGTTATATGCAGTTTCTGCTCATTTTCTTCGCAGAGAATGAACATATAATGAAATTTTGTATACAGGTTTATCATGATAATATCTAGGTCAAGTTCGATATTGGGTACGATCGAGCCATTTTTGACAGAGTTATGCCCCTTGGACTTAGAAAAATTCCAAGTATTTGCAGTTTACCGGTACATTCATTTTCTTTGTGGATGTTTCCCAGGGAGGGGGGCATAAGTGTTTCACAAACATCTCTTGTTTTTTTAAGTTTAAGGTTTGAAGGTCTCTGAAGACTAAGATTGAGGAGTCTGTTTATGGTTTAAAAATCAAGCAACATTTTAATGAATTGTTCCATACTTTCCAGTCCTTAATACAAGAGGTGGTTACGCATGTATTTGTCCCTTTAAATATACCAGTACATTTGAATGTTGCTTAATTCATAAAATGAATGAAACTGATATTGTAGTTTGCTGTCAGCTATTGCCATGTTTCTGTACAGAAGGAGGATTCGGCGCAATGGTAGTAAAGCCAGGGCAGGTAAATGCATAAATTACAGAAAAAATACGCACTTCTATTGAAATAAAAATGGTTTAAAAAATCAGCAGGTATGCATGAAACCTCGTTCTTTACTTCTTCTTACAGCTGACAACGGCATCCGTAATGGAAGATCCTACGTCACATCAACAGAGAAAACCTGGCCCGACACTCTGTATGAGATCATGCTTTGTTTGGCCAAGCTAGGGCTGATCATGGCGTACACATTCTTGTGTGACAGGTAACAGGATTGTCCAGCAATCTTACAATACCTGTGAACCTTCATATTTTATGGGTCAATATTAAATTGTTTCTATATAATGTTTTATGTACCCTTTTGTGAAATGGTCTAGTCAGAGTTGCTTCCCTTTTCATCACATGTCGAAGTGGAAGAGAATTCAATCAATTAAAGTTCAGTCTCTTACATTTTAAGGGAGAAAAAACGCACAGAAAATGAAGGCTTCCATTTTTTATAGGTTTGCAGCACACATATATATTTTACAATACATGTACCTGTTTCCTTTGTAGAACCAATTTCTTTATGAAAGAGAACAAATACTACACGCATGTTAATTTCCTGCTGCCATTTGCCTACCTGATGATTCTGGGCTTCTTCTTCACAGAAAATACAGACCAGGTAAGAGATAGGACCATTTACAGGTGTATACTGATCCGAGGGATTGATTTCAATTGGGATTGTTGGTTGGGGTGAGGGTGGGGATGAATTGGATTTTATTAGAGATATACCTGAATGTTCTATTGATACCTGTACATTCTTCAATGATAAAGAAAAAAGAATTTCCTATAATTTTGTTACAGTGCTTTGCTGTGGTATTATTGACTAAATTATGAGATTAAATGTATTGTTATTCAAAATGCATTAATTTTTAAAATTTGCATTACGCAGACTAAAGTCTTGCATCGAGACCAGACAGATGAATGGAAGGGCTGGATGCAGCTAGTCATAATGATCTACCACCTGACAGGGGGCCAGCAAGGTTTGTTTTGGAATTTTGCAATTATCTGTCCCTTCTTAAAAACACATTATCCATTTCAATGATTTACATGTATCAGCTAAAATATGAGAGTTAACTTAATGCTCTTATTAATTTTACTAGACTAAGTGTTGTTTTGGACAAAAATGTATTTGGACCACTGATATAGTCTTTTTTAGTCTCGCATATCAAAAACTAGTTTTAGATGGGACAGGCTGATGATTTGAAAAGGGGAATAACTCCTTTATTTCAATTTTGAACTCAACATTCCACTCTTCAACATAGGGATAAATCAATCAATGTTGCAACCTTTGACCTGATGTGACAGTACCTGAGAAACTACAAATTCATTAATATTTTGGCATAAGATGTTTCATTTTCTTTACTTTGTTGTGTTTTGCAGGTGTTACCTATCTACATGCATATTCGGGTGCTGGTCTCGGCCTACCTGTTCTTGACAGGTTACGGGCATTTCTCCTACTTCTGGAACAAATCCGATTTCAGTGTACAAAGATACTGCCAGGTGAGAATAAGATATGAGGGCTGATAGCTCCTTTTGAGGCTCTAGATATTGGGATTTATTGGACAATTGTTTATTATAAGAAGATCGATCTATGAAACAATACAAACAGCTTTCATGCCAAGTCTTGAAGTTCGGTCTCCAAGTTTATGATACAAATTTAGTTTCGGATGCCGTAGTACTCTTTATGGGATACAATTAAGTATACATGTGAACCATTCTAAAACTATTCAGCTTTTTTAATATCGTTAAATTAATATAAATTAGTGAAGTGTTGAAATGTAGGCATGCTATTGATAACCATTTTACAAATTAAATATTTTATTTGCATGTAATTAATGTAGTAGATTTTTATTTAGACCTAAAACACAAAACTAATGAAATCATACCAGTTGAAGATAATCCTCCTCTAAATATGTGTATGTTATGTGTATGCAGGTACATGTATACAAGTGCTTGTTCGTCCTCGAAATTTAAAAGCATGTATTGGGAGATGGGCACTATTTAAGTGGGCTGCTTCTATGGTAAACAAAGTACACACCAGTGACAGTGAAACTTGTCTAAACAGACAGTAAGCTAGATTATTGCTCTCAGCACCCCCTGTACACCTCTAACCTCAGGATGAAAAGTCTTCGGCAACTGTTGTGAATTACCAAAATTAGATTTTCCAATAGAATTCAAAGCTTTGCAAACTTTGGTACATTGAATCATTTCATTAAAATATGAATTTCGACATGTTTCACTGAAAATTTTTTGCATTTTAGAGGAGGGAATGGAAAAAAATTATTATGTGTAAAGAGTGCTTGAAAAATTTCTTACTTAACGCACACATCACACCGTTTTTGTCTCATACTGATGTCAATTTCAGACAAGTTGTAATGTACGATGTTGTGGCTGGTATGACTTCCGATATTATGCTGAAGTAAGTGAATTCAAAACGCAAAGCTCACTGACAAAAATGGTGCATGTGATATCATCCATCTCTAGATGATGTTTGACCTTTTGATATATGCTTTCTCTGTAGTTTGCACAAGTCTAATTTTTTAATCTGTCTGTCTGTCTGTTGGCCACCTTTTTGCTTTTTCCTCTGTTTCCACGTTAAACCCATTCTCTTTTATTTAATAGTGCTTTGAGAAATAGAGAATAATTTGTTTAATGATTTTATGATTTCTGCATGTACTGACGTACTTGAAACTTTGTTGTTTTACAATATTTCTTATTGTTAATACATTTTCATGAGTATCTTTAGTGTATGTTGTTTGAATTTTTTATTGTTTTCCATTTACTAACAAATGAATTCTCAGTACTTTAAACGTTTTTGAATTGCTAATTGATATGATAAGTCTACAAGATAAGATATTTTCTATGTGGCTTTTATCTCACTTTTGCATTATCTTCTTTTCAAATCAGAACCTCAAAGCTTATCAGACAAGACTTAAGACTTTACTATGCTGCTATAAGGGGGCATTTTGTATTAGGGTACATTATTAACATTGTTGTAACCCTAATTTCTCAGGGGTTTTTTTCTGTCATCTGTCAAAAAGAAAAACTTTTTAGTATGAGATACATATAAGATTATGCATGTTTTTATGTTTGTATTCCTTTAGATACTGTGTCAGAAAACACTAACCACTAACACATACAAGAAATGTGCAGTTGAATCACTATGATTTGTGGTGGCTGAATTGCCATGGAAATCATGGGTACCCCTCACCCTAGAATTAACATCGCCAATAAGTTATATAATACCTCTTTTTCCATACTCATTATGCCTACATACATATCTATGAAAACTTATGCAAAATTATCATCTACGAATACTGTGGAATCATTAGAATTCGTGGTGGCTCAATTTTCGTGGTATTTGTGGGTAGCCCTTCCCCACGAATTTATATCCTCAGCGATCAAAAATTGAGAAGGAGTATTCTTTTTTAACTAAAACTGAAAACTGACGCACCCTCGAAATTACATCCTAACTAGTAAATAAAAAATCAAACGGTCCACGAAAATTGGCCCCCATGAAATTAAATGATTGCACAGTAATCTGTGAAAATTGGCCCTCACAAATTAAAATGATTTCTTAGTAATTTATTTTGATGGAAATTAAATATGGGTGACTTTTGACACGACAGGTGATGTTCCGGTTGAATTTCCTGGTTGTGGTGCTGTGCTTCGTGATGAACCGGCCGTACCAGTTCTATTACTTTGTGCCACTGGTTTCCTTCTGGTTCACAGTGGTTTACCTAACCATGGCCATCTGGCCAAGAATTTCTGATGCTTCCTGTGAAGGTGAGTTATTGATTCGTTCAATACCAAAATAATTCAACCACATACACTACCAGTAGTTTTTTATTTTTAACCACGGCAATATTGCCAAAAAATTATGATGTCAAGCTGAGTGCATGAGCATGATAATCTTGCCAAATAATTGTATTAAAAGATTGAGGTTTTGTCAATAACCAAAATTTGCTGTTTCATGTGATTCACGAAGTATCTGAAAGCTGTGGTTTTGTAACCATGGCAATTTACAACTGATCTTTTGTTCTCATGTGTTTTTCTGTTGTAATTTTCAATGAAGAATTTGGTGGGTAATTGTCATTTTTTTCCCTGTTTATTTGCAGCTAGCAACCTTCACTATCTGTACATGATAATCAAGTTCATCATTCTTACCGACTGTGATCACCCTCTTCTTCATGTCAGAGGTCAGTGCCGTCATTTTATTACATCATATTAGGAAGATGGAAATTAATTGAAACATTTTAGATAGAAAATTAGCATTAAAAAAGTTTAGATTTATTTGGCTTCTTTATTTAAAAAATGTTATTTCTTCTGGTATTTCAGGTTCTGTTTGAAAAGGTGTTTTTGATGAGGCCGATCAAGGCACTGTTTGTCCGCTCCGACGATTCTTTACACGAGTGGAGGTTCAGATGGACATTAGATAGATATGTTAGTTAACACATCACTTGTAGATGTATTTCTTATGTGTAAAACATTTATGAAAGTAAATATTAAACTAAATAATTATTTTTTTATGTATATACTGTAGATTCCTTATTTTATGCGAGTACTTAATTCCGCGTTTCAATGGTTTTCCAACAAATCGCGAGAACATAATATCTCGAATGCCGAAATTTGATCAGTTTCATGTAGTTTACATATGACCGAAAATAAAATGCGAGATTATAAAATCCGCGAGACGGGCTTCTGGCGATTTATAAATTATTATTAATTATTAATTTCCCACATTTAATTAGGAATTTACAGTACACTTGACCAGATGTGTGTTATTTCATTTTGATTTTACTCAATAGGATGAAAAAACATTTTATTTTTCTGCTACATGTAAAAATATGACGTCAATTATTACCAGTATAAGTACATGTATATAAATCTTCTGTTTGCAATCAATATGTTCTTGCCTTGCGTAGCCTTTTTTAGCAGCCTTGAATATTGTTATGGATTTTTAGTAGGAGAACATTAAATGGATGTAAAATTATTTATTTTTCAGAGTGTGGTGTATGGGATGGTATTTGCCTTTGGCTATCATCTGTTGCTGAAGAAAGGGATCATCGCAGACAACCACACCAAATCCCTGTTCTCCACCGGCGTCTCCTTGTCCCTTACCATCCTCAGCTTCATAGGATTAGGGGTCAGGTCATTTCATATAGGAAAACAAAAATTGAGATCGCCATTTTTCTTAGCAAGCCAAATAACCGAGAATGGAATGAAAATATTATTTGAATACTTTGATACTGCATAATGATTATGTAATTTGTGCCTGCTGATATTCGTAACTAATAATTACTGTATAATTTCCTTTGATTTCAGAGTTATGCCATATTTTCATTTCTGTGTAAGAATAAGACAGAGTGTAATGATACCCATTCCTATCTAGTAGCTCTACCGGTAAGTCTAAACTAAAAATTGGACTCGGATTTAAGCATATTGTCCTAGTATTTGTGCTTTAATGTATCAAATATTGTATATTGTATGTGATAGTAATGTGAATGAATTTGTTTTAACTTCTCGTTGCAGTTGATCTCCTATGTCACAGTCAGAAATGTCTTGGGCTGGGTGAGGACCAGATATAGCTCATTCTTCGCCTGGTTTGGCAAAATATCTCTCGAGGTAAAAAAAAAAACCCAAAATACACCTTGGTACTTGTATTAATTAAACTGGAACACTTTCTCAAGTGTTCTAGACAAACTAGACAAAACAAATATTGACACAACTCTTCTTGACAAAAAATACAGTCGTTAGCCCTTATTTTCTACATGTAACTGTTGAAACCAGTTATAAACTTTAAAACCTTTTATTCTCATATTAATGTTTAAAGAAATTCTTATGAGCTGAACTTGTACACATCAGAGCTGGACTTACTGTGTTTTGATGCTTCTGTTTTTCATTTGATTCCAGCTGTTTATTGCCCAGTACCATATATGGCTGGCTGCCGACACATACGGAGTTCTAGTCCTAATGCCAACGTACCCTGTCTTAAATGTGATCTTGACTTCCTTCATATTTATCTGTGCTAGCCACGAAATCTCCAAAATTACCGGAATCCTTACTAATTACTTAGTGCCAAAAGAAGGGAAAGCACTCCTGCGGAACGCTATTATATTTTTCATGGTTATGTTTCCCCTTTCCATTTCGAAAGGTGTTCTAACATTTTAAAGTATTTTATATATATATTATATTTATTAAATTTTGTTTGTGCTATTTGTATATTGAGGAGAGAGAGTGTTGGTATGATCACTGTTATGAATTTTAAGTATAACTCTGTTGTAAATAATGATTCTATTGAAACAAGTTTGTTATTTATTATGTATGTATGTATGTTGTAAACAATAATTTCTGAACAAAGTTGGAGATATATATGTAATAACTCATGTAAACTATTATATATTAAGTCTTTTTTTTACTCTTCATTTTTCACAAATAAAAATTATGAATATCATTAAAAACCAAAATTATTATTTTGATCTTTGTACATGTATTATGATTTGCATGCACTGATGAATAAGTATCTGTAATACAGAAAAGTCTTTTTTAATCTTTGCTCATTTAATTATATAAATATTTATGTAAATAAGTACATACTTGTAACATGTATTTAAAAACAAAAGGGTAATCAACATGTATATGTACATGAAATGACCAGTATTGAATGAAACAATAGAACTTATTTGAAGCTATTATTCAAGATAGAGATTGAATAGATATTTAAACAGGATTGTAACAATGCCTGTTCATGGATTGAAACCTTTATTCTGTTAAGATGAAAGGTAGTTGTAAGAGACTGTAGACTGTAAATTCAGATGTAATACATCTTTAAAATTTCTTTTGTAACAAATTAATTTCAAAAACAGTGTATTCGTTGTGTATGTGATATGCCAGAGCTTGTAGGTTAACTCATTTATCTGTCCGTTGTAACAGTTCACCAATCATTAGGTAAATGTACATTGTGCAAATGTATGTGAACCTGCATAGAGTAATCTTCTTTGTAAGTCTCCTTTGGCCATCATTCAGAAGACTTCAAGGGACCACCTATATGTGGGCTGATTTTGTCATACCTGCATATGTGTACATGAAGTCTATGTTATTTGCAACTTCATAATTAGTAATTGGTTAAAAACAGCGATCTTCAACCTGATAAAAGAAAAACCCACAACCACTAATAATCACAGTTGACATCTTGGCACAGTTCAAATTCATTGCACATTGTTTTACAATATTGATTCACATCATTTATAAATTTAAAATTCACCCAACTCTTGGGCATTTCAATTCTCTTGATGCCAAACATTTATTCCTTTCACCATGTTGACAGATTTTATTTCAAACTGATTTTAAAATGATGGAATGTCGATCTTTATGTTTCACTCTGGCCTTTCATTTTTTTAACTGGATGCTTCATTGATCTACACAAGAAGGTTGAAAACAAATGGTTTCTGAATTCAAAGGGCTCTACAATATTTTTCATGTTAAACATTAAATTTTTTGAATTTCATTGTTAATGATTCCAATAATTGGTGATTGGCTCCAATGTTTAATGATTATGTATTAATTAGGAGTCTGTTCAACAGCAGGTCATTTTTTTTTTCAATGAAAAAAAAAAAGAACAGCAGGTCAAATTGGTTTTGCTCAACAAGAGTGATAATTAACAAAAATATCTCATAAAATGCACTGTATAATATGTTATAATTCTTAATTTTTGTCAGATCATGTTCATAATGTTATTCATCTAATAGTGAATTTTTTACTCTTTATTCTGTGTATTTCTCTATAATTTTTTATGGTATACACAACTGTGTAATCCATTAATTTGTTCTTGTCTTATTTTTACCAAGTTTTCACTGCCTCCAAATTAGTAATGAAAACCATTTCACTCATCCCTTAATGTGGGTCATTTGTATTATCAAAAGCATTATTACTTTGCCTGAATTGAAACATGTACTTGTACTAGCTGTGTTATACTAAAATGCAGTTTAAAAATAAAGCTAAAATCACTAAATGCTGAACATAGTGAAGTTTATTGCAAGTATTAATCTTGAGGAATAATTAAAGGTTTAGCTGCTGTGTAGGTAAGCTGAAACTGTGGAATCACACTACAGATATAGGATGGATACTAAAACATGTAGTAAGTGTACTCCATAATAGTTCATGTATCTTGATGACCTCATGTCTCTGTTTAAATGCATATGAACAAACGAATAGGAATGCCATGTAACAACTTCAATACTCCATCTGCCTAAGACATGAAAATCTGTCCCCTACTCAAATTACTGTACTGGTAATGGTTTTATGGATTTCATTCCACAATACAGGTTATGGTTTTACAGTTTGTATTCCACATTACTGGTAATGATTTTGTAGATTTGATTTCCTCTAAATATATGAATCAGTGTAGAAAGGGGAGGGAAGTCAGTCATGCTCTCAAGAAACAGAATACGTAGTGCAGTAATGTTCTAGAGGTAGAATGCGTGCCTTTATTTTGTAAGTGGAAGGCAAGCAGCAGTTTGAGTGAACTTTCAATTTAAAAATTATATCCATGAAAAGAAACATTCGACTTTTCACAATAGGATTATTTATTAATGTTGATATGGAAGGAATCGTGTTTCATTCATTGAGCATAAACTGGTTGTTCCTCCATAATGCTATGATCATCATCCAGCCCCATCATTCTCTCCAAGGAACAATTTTGAAAACATTCAATTTTAAACAGATACTGTTTGTATTTCCATAATTTTGTACCACCTCTGTTGAAAATGTAAGAGGGTGGAATTTGAATAATTATTTTATTTTGATATTTATTGAACATTTATATAAAAAGAAAAGTGTCTGTGGTTTTGGGGGATTGAACCGGGTGCCTTTGGTCTGTGGGCTTGTGACTTATACCACTAGGCTAAGTCAGATTTATATTTATAGCATATCTTTATTATCGAAAGTACATTTAGGTTTTTGGTTAATTATTTTGTGATGTCATAGAAAGAATAGCATTCTGGGTAATTCTTGCCTAGCTCATTTTCATTGTCCAAGAGAAAGGCAAAGAGAGAAGTCAAGAAATTTAACATTCACAGTGTGTCCTTGCTTAGGTATGTGTCTTTGTTAATTTCTTTGCTTATTGCAATGATAGTGTGTGTTTAAACAAGTTTTAATTATCCATTTAATATTGAGATATATAATTTTGTAAAGTTTTTGAATGAGAATAGACAAACCTGTATTTACATGTATTAGACAAAGGAAAGGGTAATACTATAGATAAATGAATAATAAAGAGTATTGGGAGTGTATAATTTCGATAATTACATTGTATATTACAAGTGTGATAAATAGATTTTTTATTTGAATTTTTAGGATCTGTCAACATTTATGTATATCAGGAAATAAAGAACCTCAACACAATATTCAGAGTGTTACAAAATCATGGGACAAGTTTTGTACCTATATATTTGCAAGTGGGTTAAATAACAATTTGGGTACCTATGCTCAGTGATTCTGAACCAGCTGGCTTAAACAAATTAACAAATAAAAACTGACTCATATTCAATGAAAAAATATCATTTTAATTGTATTTTGAAGATATTGCACTTATGATACATTACAGTAGAAGTATTCATTGAAGGTTTATTTGATTGAGATATAAATATATACCAGTGTGACATATTCTTAGAATATATGAACAAATCACAGGCTAGTTAACAAATACCCATATGGAATGTATAATATCAAAATGTAAGAGAGAAAATCATTGGTTATTATAAAATAACAACAAAACAACCAACAACAAAAGATGCAGAGTTCACTGTATGGCAGTTGTTCATTTTAATACAACATCTATGTTAAAAGAAAACTAGTTTTATTAAAATAAGTTTAATGCAGACTTCAACAAAACTTATCTAATAGTATCTAGAATTAGCAATAATATAGTTTTCTTACACTTTGTAGATTTTTCTCAGCTGTTTTTTAACTGAAACTTTTATTTCCAATGAAAGAATTACAATACACAGTTTAAAGAAACCTTTTTTGTGCTAGAAACATGAACAACACAAAAAAGACCCCACATAAATGCACCTATTAGCCTATATATACGATTACTGCTGAGTATACTTGAATACATGCATATCTTAAAGGTAAAAAATAAATAGAAAACCTATCTCTGCATGCGAGTAAATATTGCAAATACACAAGTGATTTTCTTCATGAATTCAAGATCCTTTGCTGCTTATACATGTAGTATTTAGAGTTTTGTATATCACATTCAGCAGAAAGTTTTGGAATAAGCATAAACAATGTTACATTCATATATGTAGAGTACAATAGACATTTGCTCCCTGAAACCAAGACTTTCATTCATCAACATGTTCCACCATTTCCGGAAATTCCTCTTCCTTAGTTTCCTCTCCATGGATACGCTTCTCCCAAAAAGAGGCTCGAGCGTTTATGCACCCAGATCGAATTCTCGTTTTACCTTTAGCTGGAGCACCTTGTGAGGAAGACACTTTAGATGAACTCTGGGAAGGTTCGTTATTTGACCTTGACCCAGAGCTACCTTGAACCTGTGTCCTTGACACAGATGTTGCTGCTGCTGCTCCTTGATTGGTCGATGGAGGGGGTGGAGCAGCTTTGGTTTTTGCACTAGCTATTGTCTTTGTAGAGGTGACACTACTTGAAGTTCTCAGATTGGGTGATTGCGGGAAAAAATCTCCTTTCTTCTCTGGAAAAATCTGGGTGGGCTCCGCATCGATATGTTTTGTCCCTGGGTGTTTTGAAGACAAAGTCACATTCAGTGTGCTCTTTCCTGGGGTGGGTTGTTCCGAGGACTGGACAGGTTTGGACATGGGGGACAAAACATTCCTGTATTTTTCAAGCTTTTCCTTGGGAACACTGCGCCCCGTTATACTGTGAACCTAAAAGCAACATTAAAATTTTTCAACTGGTTCCAAAAAGGACTCAATTTTGGATTGTGAAACTGCCGTTTAACTAATTTAAAGTAGTACATGTATAAATATGAGTTCTTCAAATTTAAAAAAAATTGTTCATTATGGAAATGAGTTTTCTTTTCATGAACTTATTAGAAAAATGTTTATCCGTTTTAGTATGGAAATGGATCAAGAACGAAAACAAAATTAAATTCTAATCAAAAAAATTTTTTTTTAAATGTTTCTATAAATTTTTGACATACCAAATTTTTATAAATGAAATATTGGCTTATTAAATAATTGGGTATACTAGTAACTATTTTACAGCATGATGATATTGACTTGTATTTGATTTTTTTAATAGTAAATATTTTTGGATACATTATTATGTGTAACATTTAAATATAGGTGATAGTACGGTAATTGAGTTGGCTGCAAAAAAAAAAATAATAATAATTAACTCGCTGATACCTACCTGAAAACCTTGAGAAAAAATAAAACATTATGGAAAACTCAAAAATTTCAATGTTAATTATTAAAGGCATTCTGCAATAAATTCTACAGGAAATAAAACTTGATAGATTCTGTGTTCAATGAAAAATTAAAGAAAGAAAGATATTAAAACTGAAATTTTAATTTTAAAAAATCCTAAATTCTGCCATTTGTATTCTTTTAAGTCACTATGCGGCAAAAAAAAATAATCTACAACAAGCATGTTTTCATTTTTGGAAAAGAAAATCTTACAAAGACTAATTTCAAAATATTCATCATCTACAAACTGCTTATATAATCACAGTACACTCCTATAATCTTGACATATTAAGCTTTGAAATGCAAAGAAATTTTTCCAAAAAAAATCTAGAAATAGGTGTACAAAAAATGATGAAGAGTGCGATTATTCCTCTAAAGTCTTCCAAAATTCCAGAAATAATAAGAGTTAAAGTTTGATGAACAGGAAAAGAAAAACAAAGAGTGATACTGAATCTATCAAGTTCTAAATCCTCAATATTTTCATGCTACATTTATGTTTGTACTTTTTCAAACATCAGCAAGCTTTAATTTTAGCCCATGTTTTTTTCCATGTTTTCTGCCATCAAGAATTCTTTTTGACTCAATAACAGTATCATCTACCAGACACCCTCTAAATCTTTTTTCCTTTCTGCTATTCCGTTCAAAAATCAAAAGCATCTACAGTGCAATCAGCTCCAATTCAGTTTTTTCCTTGGCAAATACTCCATTTATATACTTTTTTCTCTTTTACAAATTTGCCATATTTTTACTTGTTACATTATGCCATTTTGCTTTATACTCCAAATATGCCACATACATGTATTACTAAATAAATGAATACTGAACTTAAATTTTTCATATACATCTACTGATAAAGTTAGATTTTTGTACTCTCATGGCAAATTTGTTAAGAAAAAAGTATGCATGGATCTTTTCAAAAATTCACAGCCCAGCTCTACAAGAATACCGTGGCATTCATTGCCACAATTCTGCCCATCACTTTTTTTTTTTTACTTTTTCTACTGTCACAGCAATATTTCTCAATGTAGCATGAAATTGTAACAAAAACAAATTAAAACAGAGTACAACTCTACTAGCTTCAATACAGAGAGATTAGCATTATAATCAAATAGAAGCACACATCTATGGTGAAGTGTAGTGGCTACTCACCCCCTGAGTCTAGAACATTTTCAAACTGCAAATTATTGTTTCAAAAGTTAGGCATGCATGCAAGTGGACTTTAGTTGTACAAGGGGGAATAACTCATTGAATGCAAAGAAATCTGAAGCCATCTTCTTTTACCCCCAAAATCAATAAATGGGGAAAAAAGCCTGCGTGTACATTTACGAATTTTCTCCTGATAATTGATAAATGCAATATTTTGAATGAGATCTATGGAAATATCAACAGCATTTATTTGTAATATATCAACAAGAGTAAAATACATTATTATACATAACAAGCATGGATTGATCCAATATCTTTTCTGATATTACAGTACTTTATAAGTCTCCATAGCTAGTATATAAAGTCTTTTGAAAAATAGTCATTAAAATACTTCATAGAGGATATGCACAATATGGTACATCTTTCTACAATGTAAGCACCATTGTTATATGACTAGTTGTTCACATTATGACAATATATTAATAGAGAAGGAAAAAAGTTCACATGAGATTTGGAGATTCACATGAGCCTTTGAAAAACATGAATGATAACTGTGTTACTGCAAGTAAATATTGTGTTACATCAAGTAAAGGAAACCTGTAGGGTTTGCTTCTGAAAAAGTATACATTTGAAAGCAATATGAAATAACCATTTATATTGGTTATCTTAAGAGTTTAAATTAGTAAATATTTCTGGGTTTTTTAAAAACTACAATGGACTAAACAAGGTTAGTTAGTACTTTAAAAAAGAATAAGTATATATATAATGATTATTGAAGAAAAGGAAAGAAAATGGGAAAAGAAAACCAGGAAAATTAAATCATAATGATCTCCTTCCTATTCCAGCTGTGGAAATATAATGATCTTCTCCCTATTCCAGTTGTGGAACTAGGATGACCAAAACCAAAGAAATTTCCTTCTGTTTTTTTTTTTAGGAAACTTCATTGGTTAAAAAATATTTGGGTTTTTTTTTAATATCAGAAAATTTTTATTATTTTTCAGCACCCAAGATGGATAGAGATATTTTTATAATACAGCCTGACTTTTTTTTTTTAAGTGAACATCACAGAGTGCACATGCAATTGTGTGATGTTCATGCAAAATTTGTGAACACATTATTTGTTTTGTTTGTGAACACGTTCATTTCAAGTGAAAAACAAACCTTGGTGATCAATATCAAATACAGGCATATTCAATACACACACACACACTCTCACAATTACTCAATAGTACTCAATGTCAAATGTGAATACACATAAATATACATGTAAGATGTGAGTACACAAGTTTGTTAGCAATAAAGTGACCATTAGTCATCAAGCAACCGCCACCATTTTTGAAAATTTTTCTTTTTTTTATCACTAGCTAAAGCTTGGCAGCATGCTAATAGTTAATTTCTGCTAACCCGCTTCACTGATGCAGAGTCATCTCCCTTTCCTGCGTTGAACAGTGCTTTGAGACGATTCACCGACGGCAATTCTGCTGCTCCCATATCCTCGTTGAACTCGGTTCGGCTCTCGGGAATGTCCATTTCGCTGGATTCTCCAAACATCTGAGTCTGTTGTGGTTTTTCCCGTATGGAGGAAAACCCAGAATCAATGGAGAGGCTGGGAGAGAGACTACTGACACTGTCTTCCTGCTGCGTGACCAGTGGAGATTGAGGGACAGTTGTTCAAATCCAACTGTCGCTCCACATTTACAACCTGCAAAATTGTTATGATCATAATAAATAATCAAAATTATGCTTCTGTAGCTGTATGACCCAAAATAGTATGAAAAAATGACGTTATTTGTTCTATCACTTAAATATATTGACTTTTTTTTTAATGAAATACCAGGCTTAGACTTTATATATGTAACTCAGATCTTAAAAATGTACAAGTGTAGTTTTTTGTCAATATAAATGGGAAACCTAAAATGGTTATTTTTTTTTTTTTTTTAGAAAGTCAGACAAGAACAAACATATATATGTTTTTCAGAGAATTAAAATGACAACATGGAAAAAAAATATCTGGAAAAAAAAATAAAGGAAGATTACATTGGAAAAAGGAAAAAAATAAAGGGGAGATTTTACATGAAAAAGAAAACCTGAAATCAAATGAAATAGATTTTACACATAAAAGTTCTACATGTACTGGTATTCAAAAGGTTTCCACAGTCACAATACTCCATTCTTAGATAATTCTAATTCTGCAATACAACAATGTACTAACTATTTACAGTTAAGGAACTTCACATTCGAAATGCAGCAAGACTATTTCACTTCACAAGAAAGATTCTTAAGTATACATCTTTAAAAGATCAAAGCACAGAATGCTCTAGAGAAAGGAGGACACAAAGTCGAAGAGATGCAGCCATTCTGTGACAACATGCATTTCTTACACGCTGTTCGGAGAGGTTAGTGTGGGCCACTACGAGGGCTACCTCATTCCTCCAAGTCTCGGAGCTTTCTCTTGTGGGACAGGGGCGTGTGATTTAAGCAATATTCGAGGTTATGAATTTTTTCCTCCAAATGACAGATGTGACCATACGTTATGTAAATCTGTGGCATAAAAAGGTGCAACAAATATGCTTCATTTTTTTCTCTTCATATTTCCTAAGCTATATATATATTTTAATAAATCTAGCCTCTGTAAAGTTCATTGTTAACTATTTTTTATAGGAAATATCTTTAAAAACATTTGAAATTTCACTATTAACAGTACAGATCAATTCAAAACAATTCTTTTTGTTACATACATGATGCTTCATAACAAAGGAAAATGAACCATACAGAGTGCACTTGCACTAGCAGTGAGTCTCTTCAACCCCCCATCCCCACCAAAAAAAAATTAGAAACCCATAAAATATTTTCTCATACTAACCTCCTCTTCCGTCTCATGGAGGCCCTCTGGGTGCATGACGCTGCCCCCTCGGGAGGAATACTGTGGTAGCTTGACCTCCCAGTGCCTGGGCGACGTTTTCTTCTCTGTCTGTACATAGAAGTCTCTACCATACATTTCCCCAGAAACCTCCTTTGGACCAAAATTGACGACAGTCGGCTCCTCATCCTCACTGAGCAAATCACTCCTCACTTTCACAATTTCCTGAGGTGTCTTTGAGGCAGGTGATTCTTCTATCACAGTTTCGGAGGTCACATGATCAGTGTCCTTCGCATTTGGGACTTCGGAGAGATCTAAGCTGGGTACTTTGGCGACCGGCTCCTGACACCACATTGTCCAAGAGTTTCTGTGTGGAATTCTGGCTTAGATTGTTATTGTCCTGGTCTTGCCTAGATTTTGGAGACAGAGTGCTGTCCCTTACAGAGACTGAGGCAAATGCATCTTCCTCCGGTTGGGAGTTGATGAGATTTTCAGTGGATTTCAACAGTTTTAAAGCAGATGAGGTGGTGTTTCGTACGTTGGATGCTGCATCCTTCTGCAAAGTTCAAAGTATTATTGTTAGTAAATTAAATATCTCATGTCTTTATACAACTTAAGCCAGGGGAATTTTTTAATTTTAGTTTTGTAATGAAAATTTTTAATTAACATTTAACACTTCACACAATAGTTAGTTTTAATCACATTACATTGTGACCAAAATGTTTTCAAAAATTGATGAAAAATTATTCAATATAAAGACTATTCAGTTAATGATATCTATATGCTTTATATTTCATCCTATCCCAATTATTTAGTGTTCTCAATTTAAGTTTTATGAAAGTGGATTTGTGTGTGAACATGCTTGTGTGAAGATATAAGTACATGTAGTTATCCAGTCCCTCCTTTATACACTAATTTCATAACCCACCCTATTACACTATTACATCATCCATCATTCATAATTACATTATTACATTATACACTCCTAATTACATTATCCACAACTGATTACATTATCCACATCCGATTACATTATCCACGCCTGATTACATTATTACAACCATCCACTACTCAGTGACATCCCTTACCATGCTGTTATAATTTTCCACACCCTTACGCAGATCATGTTTAAGCAGAGTGTCCTCATCCGCAAACTCTGAGGGCGGAGGAGGGCGAGGCGTTGAGGAACCCGACACCTCCATCTCTGCCTCAAATGAGGAGAGCATGGCATCAAACTGATCCAGTGAGGAGTGCATGTCTGACATCTGTTAGTGCAAATGTACCCAAAGCATTAGTCAGCCAAAAACCCAAGGGAGAGAGATAGAGAGAAAGGTAGACACATTAAAACCATGCATAAAGAGTGAGGTGTTTCATGTGAATGATTCAGGCCCAGCTGTGGAGGTCAAGTGTCACTTAACTCCTCAGGACAATTTAAGTTATAGGGATTATCTATCATCATCATAACCTTTATCTTTTTTTATAACTTTCACCAATTCTTAAAAGTAAATCCTGGTCAAAAAGTACAATTTTTCTCTATTAGTATAATTACTGTGTTTTCATTATTTTTTTCAAAAAATTTATTCAAAAATCATTTGAAGAATGTTAATAGGTGGATATGAAAACTGAGCAACAGCGACACTTGCTCCAGGCTGGGTGGCCGAATTTCAACCATCATTAGAAGAGCATGCTTGCGATATTAAACACTGCCAAGTTATTAATCTCTCATTCCGGCACGCTAAATTATGTTTTCTTTCATTGCTAGAGAAAATATAATTAATATGACATCTAAAAACTGTATGATAAAAACTTCATATACCAGGTATCTTTTGTTATTTTCTTTCTTTGTTGTTGTCTTTTTTAATCTCAGATGGTCTTCATTATGTCAACCAAACACAAATCATTTGGCAAAGTTTTACGAGCGTATATCATGGGGAAAAAAGTTACAAATGTCAGCTTTAACTTGCCAAAATACATTTTTTTACAGACGCACACACATGCATTTCATGATAGATGAATACATTAGCTCCCTCACCAATATGTCGTATACACGCATATATGACCACTAACCACTGTAGATTTCTTAAATATCATATAGTTTATAATTAATTATATAATCATTGAAAAATTTAGCTCTGTTCTGTGTTATTGTTTATCCATGAATAAAAATTTCACAAAAATTGGAATAAATTAAATGAAATCTACAGTACTTCCCATTTCTCCCCAAACCCTTAGCTTATACTATTCATGCAGATAGTGAATACAGGTAAACAAAGTATCTACTCCACACACGGACCTTATTAGCGGACTCCATCATCCTCTCACTCTCCTCCGTGACCTGCCCGTGGGTCATCAACAGCTTCCTCCCCATGTTGGCCTAGCTGTTGGTCATCCTTGGTTTTACTCAGGGATGCACTGGTATTTGGCGAGGAATCTGAAATACATCAGATAGCAAAATTATCAACCATCTTTTGGAAATTTGTTTCATTTATTCTGTGCTGCTAAATCAAACTAACTTTAAAGGCGAATAAAAAAATTAATATAAGCAAAATCTGAAATATTTCCCCATCCCCTACCCCCTCCAAAAAAGATTTGTTCGAAATATTCTACCAACTTCTCAAGAAAAATCAATTGTAATGACCATTTTTTGATTTACTAGAAAATTATATCTGTCAACTCAGTCATAGATGACACTTTAGTTTCCCTGACACATACCTAGTTCTTTGGATTGGACTATCAGCTGGGCTGTTGATTTTGCCTCCCCTGCAACATTCTTGGCAACAACCCAATACTCCGCATCATCCTCAGGAGTTGCATATTCCACATTCAATAGGTAATCTCTGTTTCCAAACTTTTCTGTAAAAAATAGAACCAATGAAAATCTATCAAATATCCAAATTTCCCAAGAAAAATTTATCATTTTTAAGCTGAGATCAAATTTCATATGATCATATGATGAATTGAATATGATGTGATGGTTCTTACCTATCTTATAATTGGTGCCATTTTTCAGCAGATGTCCATCTTTGTACCAGACAACTCTGGGAAGTGGATACCCTTTGACCTTTGCCCTAAATTTAACATGTTGACCCTCCTTGACCTCTTGATCTTCAATTTCTTTCAAGAACTCTGGTTTCTTCATTTCTTGGTTGTTACCTGCAAGGCAATTTACCAGTAATGAAAGTGTAATTTCATCAAATATACTGTAGAAATGATAGAATTTGGGGGTCAGTTTCCAAGGATTCTGTAGGTCTCCCCATCCAAATCAACACCCCTATTATAAAATACATTATTTCCTCCTTATGTTCACAATCAACCCACAAATTACATCCCCATTAATCTTGGAAAAATTGACCTTATAAAACTAGAAATTGTTGCCCACAAATTTACATGATTCACATGAAACAATTCTTTAATGTAGTTTGAAGTTCACATTCAGATGCATCCTAACTGAACCCGAAGTCAATACATTTTCTATAGGCATAGAAGACTTACTTCTGACTTTGAGAATGAAGGACTGTGAACAGTGGCCCTTCTCATTGAGGACCATACACATCAGCTGTCCCGCCAGTGCTCTTGGCCGTGTTGAAGACAGTAGCACCATGCTTGTTGTGATCGCGAGTAAACTCATAATCCTCCGAGTCCTCCAACTGCTGCAACTCGCCGTCTTCTACTCTGTACCAAATCACCTCTGCAAGCACAAAATAGAAACTGTTAACTGCATAACAATGTCCGATATTCTTTTGTTCAATACACTAGTGTTCAACCCCCTGGCAAGGGTTATTTCCCTTGTTATCTTTAAAATCATGTAATTTTAAGAGAGAGTTACTTCCCTTTGTTTTGGACAACTCTCTCTTAGAGTACTGTGTTTTTAGGGTGCGACATACTTTATTCACTGAATTGATTTTCAGGGAAAATCTATTCTATCCAAAGAATACAATCTGTTGCCTGATGGATGTGTCTGTCATTAACTGATATCGAGCTATAAACCTGAGTTTTGTCTGTTTCCTCAAAACATGTTACAATGTGTACTTATCTAAAACATTCTTTCTCAATGGTAAATTCTTTAAAGCTACTAACACATTTTGACTACTGTGGAATCATAGAAATTCAAACGGGCTCAGTTTTGGTAGATTTTGTATATGTCAATCACCCATGAATTTACACCCTCAATGAATTATGAAACACAGTATCAGCATTTATCATAAAAGTAAATCTACCAATCTGCATCCTACAAAATTGGCCGAAATTCCTATATCTTTAATTTTTTCCGTCTTTCTCATGAGACATTTTACCTATGGGTTCAGTTCCACTGACTCTGCAGCTAAACTTGGCTGGTTCTCCTTCCTTTACGGTCATGCTCTCTGGTGGAATATCGAACTTCGGATCGTCTCCCCTCGGCAGGAATCAGCTCCTCAATGTAGGTGGGCTCCGCTTTACTGACGCTGGACCGGAGGGAGACTGAGGTGTCCAAGGACGTGTCTGAATCCACCGTCTGCACACTGGTGGAGGAGTGGGGGCGGAGACAGGGGGAGGAGGAGGTCATCCGGGTCGTAATCCTGGCAATCTCATCCACCGATTTGGCAAAGAATGAGACCTCGTCGTCCATAAGATCCTCGTGACCTTCGGAAAGGTCATCAGACATTTGGTCCACATCCCTGCAAAAATCAGATCAAAATGAAAGTGGCATGGAGAAATTATTTAGTTTTACATTAGAAAATTTTATCAGATATTCAGAAAACAATATTTTTTTCAAATTATCATAAAAGGTAAATTTTCCTACCTTTCTGAAAATGCAGAAATGATTTTAAACAGTAAGAACCACAGCATTTTCTGTTTGATATGCAAAACTTGCTGGCTTACTTTACAGATTTAAATCTACATAGAGATGACATAATCTCTAAGAGACACTTTACAACCTTGTACATTCCTGTGGATCTGTGCAATATTGTTCAGTGTATAAAGACGCAAGGTGAATTATGGTAAATCTAGTGTTTAAAATGCACACAAAACAGAAAAATATTGCCCAGGTTTTCACAATTGGAGACATCTATACAAGCTCAAATAATAAGATTTAAAGGGATTTTTCTATGCACCCTGTTAATGTGTATGCATGTACCGGCAGGTGTATTATTATGAAACATTATTATGAATCATTATTCTCCACCCCCACCAAAACCTATGTGCATGAGGGTAACACATCAAAATATCAAAATGAAGGTCACACTACATGGTTTGACAGTGTAAGGAAAAATTGAGTGCACTCAAAATTTGAGTTCACTCTGTGCACTTGCCTGAGTTCTTCCTTTTCCGTGTAAGCACTAAAAAGTGCAGCATAAAAAATATGTGAAAAAGCAATTAAATTATTAACATTTATCTTAAACAAAGAAGCATGTAAACCAAAATCCCTCATATGTTAACAATATGATTTGAACTTTTCTTTCATTTTCTTTTTATACTTTAAAAGCAAAATGGAAAAATCTGTTCATTACACCACTTCAATTTGTTACTGTACAGTAAATATTTTTCCCTATTTTAAATCATTTCATATACATTTATGCCCTGCTGATGACAAAATTGAAAACATAGATATCTGAAGTGAAGAATCATGCCATAAACACATAAATCGTGCCCGCCCAAACCAATATAAATCTGCCCACACACCAATAATTCTCCCAACATTTACAAATATTTTTATCAATGTGAAATTACCATTCGGGTAATAAAGCGGAGTGATCTCCCCTACCTATTTCCCACTCTTGCTGTGATGTCATCATCAGGCTGAGGCACGGTGACGTACACTTCGTCTAGAGTCCTGCCCGCCAGACCCCCACCCCCCAGGCTGGAGTTAAACGACAGGCCAGATCTGTTAAAGATCCAGTTGTCACGCCAACTCTTGTCTAAAGAACAAGAAAGGAAACAGATTTTATACAAGAACAACCATGATCTTCATTTGCAAAAGGTTCAATGATACAATGTCAATTTGTTGGTAAATACATGTATAATCAAACATTTCTCCCCCTTAGTATCAATATTACCTGATTACAATGAACTTAGAAATAGAGGAATATATACAATTTGACATATAATGCGATATAATGTGAAACAACAGAGAGAGAAAAGTTTCACTTGGATCAACCCCCTTAATTATCTTAGTAATCAACTAATAGCACAATTATGATACTGACCATCAGAATTCCTGGGGTGAAGAGATGCTCCTTCTTCATTCTCCTCATCCTCCTCTTGATAATTCTCCTCATCCTCCTCAAGAATCGGAGCAAGATTCATGGATAACAGATCTGGGTCTACCTCGTTTTGAAAGAACTCGTTATCCTCATAATCCTCGGAGAAGTCCGGAAATGAATACTTGTCTGTGTCGTGCAACCGATCGTACGTGGATAACCGAGACTCAAATTCACTCTTTGACTCGTCCCTATTCACTATCACAGGTTCTATAGGCTCCTCGTCAAATTCAATCTGTTCCTGAATATCATGACACTGTACATTCCGTCGAGGAGAGTTAATATCTTTGGCGATGCGTTTGAGCTCCTCTAAGTCTTGTTGTCTGTTGTGAGTTTGTTGAACACTTTCTGTGGTTATTATATCTTCCTCCTCTAACTCTGGTTCTTCTTCCCTAAACTCCCCTGAAAGTCTTTGATCCACACCCTGACCATCAACTAGATCCTCCTCCTCCTCTGCCTCTGCTGAATTTTCACCCTCCAACTCATGCACACTGATCACTTCATAACTACTGTCTATAGCGTCTCTATCTTGCCTTGATCCCTTCCTAGAATCTGAATCTACGGAGTGAAGTCTGAGTTCAGAGTCACTAGAATACTCATTCACGTCCAAATCGTCAACACTGAATCCACCCGACGGTGAGCGGTGCTCGATTTTAGTCACAACACTGTTCTCGTCATCTGATGAGGCACATCTACTCGCGAGATCTGGATGAGTTTTATTGTCCGAGCCATGAGATCTACTATCGGACACTTGGTTTGTTAAAGCGTTTCCATCAATAAAGTCTAAGGGAATGTCTATATTTTATCCCTACTGAAGTTTTCTAACACCTGAAAATACAGGAAAAGAAATTACATTAGTAACAAAATATTCCTTTCTTTTCATTTCAATTCATACATTTTCTTTTATTTACTATTTGAGATTACCGAAATAAATCATTTTTACAACTGTTTACAACAAATAAAATTTGTTATGATAATTTCAGATGACATCTTTACAAGCATAACATGCAATGTCATATTTCTTCAAAGACAAAATTATCAAAACAGGAAATACAAAAGTCGATCTTACTGTTAAGACAACGAAATAGACATGCACAACAATGCACACAATTAATATTTCCGATGCATCCAACATGATGGTAACAGGCTAATCTGTCATTCCAGATCGTAACTTTTTAAGTGAAATTTGACCACATTTTTCAATGTATCACCTGAACAACAGAGCCTCTCACAAACTTCAGCTAATACTTCAACAAGGAAGGTAACTTTAAAATCCATCCATGTAAAAAACAAAAAAATGAGGAATAAGAATTTTTTCTTAATTTGTCCACTTGTCCTGTTTTTGCACAATCAATGCTCCAAAATCTCACAAAAAAGCACAAATGCATAACAACACAAGAATAAGCCAAAGCCAATCGAAAAATTGTGAAATTTTATCCGAAAGAAATAATATTGATACGAAAAAACAATGTCCTTTTGTTCGTGTCCTTTGGCATTATGACACCTATCTATCTACATGAGTGAGTGGTCCCCACAATTTATCGCACTGGCAGAGGGGTATCTTATGATTTAGGACACTCTCGAAATATGTTTTCTAAGTAAATATCCATCTTCAGATTATGGTCCAATTAAGTGACAAAATACAAAGACAGTGGTGGACAGACTAGTTTACTTACTTCAACTCCATAAAATATCTAGGTCAAATGGGCAAATGATGTGGGTTTTTCATTGCTCTAAACTTGCAAATGGCTGCAATATTTCATTTAACTGCCATTTTACTATTGCTTATGTCTCAAGATTTTGAAACCATCGAGAGTGAAGACTGTAAAAGGTCCATGGGTCAATTATTTCCTTCTTGTTCAAACAAATGTCATTTGAAACAAACTTCATTTTCATTCTGTAGCAAGGTATTGCTGTACACATTAAATATGGGTGGTTGGGTGGAGCAAAGATCAAAAAGAAGAATCTCATGAACATCGAGTACATGTAGGTACTAATATCAATCAAACGATGAAACTACTTTGCAAAGTTTTAAGCTCCAAAAAATTATATAATTTGAATGGCAAAGTAAAATGCACTGAAACCTATTTCAATAACCTTATTTTTCTTTTGAGCTTAATCTAATATTTAGGTGAGAGGGTTATAAACTCTGTGCGTGGGGGTGGGGGGTTGTGGTTCAAAATCAATGTTGAGACTTACCCGAGCAACCACAGCATGAGCGAGTTGATCCTCGAATGATTTCACCTGATGATCGCAGGAATCAGTCCGACAATGAGGACAAATCAGACACAGCTTCATCAGAGGTCTACAAAATTGTAAAAAAAAAAATTCACAACTCATTTCTATTGCTTCTGGGTTGTATGAACAGTATGATTGTCATGTTAATGTATTTCCCTGTTGACAGGACAAAATAAGATTACCAGTAAATACAGTATTGATGATCAAATCTTAAATTTTGTTAACATTGACAAAAAATAAATGCAGTTCTTACAAAATACATGCAATTACAGAGAGAATTCATGACATATTTTTTGGTCCAGTGCATTCTGCATTAATGGATCAAAAATGAAAATTCATTACTTTTTTACAGGCAATATTCATTGAAAAATGTTAAAAATCAAAGACAAGAAGCAAATTAAGTGCCTTTAAGATTGTTGAATGTGTAAGAATTCCATTTCCCTAACAATTACTGGACAGGTATGCATAAGTTTTTGGCATACTAAAATGGTTACATCTGCCATTAGGAAAAAAATATTCTATACATCAATAGTAAAATGCATTATAAACATTTTTTTCCAATTACAGCTAACAAGTTTTCTCATTTACCTTCAACTGCAGGTGTAGCCATGTATCGAAGCAAATTAATGGCCTATTAGGGGGGACATTTCAAAAAGCAGTGACTCCATACAACATTTTTTCCTGGTCAGATTGTCTACACTGTTATATTTTAAATACTTTTTTTGGTTATTTTATGCAAAACTGTGAAGGCAAAAAATACCTTCAGAGATATGATCTTGATATATTTGCAAACACTCTTTATTTTGTAACATAATAGGCCACAAAAAACCCTTGAGACAGTCCCTTCAAGATAAAGCCCAGGGAATATCAATACTAGGTAATGACAAAGCTACAATAACTGATATAATCTACCTATAAACACAGGACTACACAGGGACAAGTTAACATGTCAATATTTATACGTAGTCGCTTAAACAGAAGTTAATCGGCAAAACAACAGGAAATCTTGTATAATCAATGGCCATATAAGGGGTGATAACTCCTCAGCAAAGGACAGGCAGCAAGAAACATCCAAGGGAGATAAAATTCCACAGAGAGAGAGAGATGAAGTTTTATATAATGCTGTGACCAAAATCATGATCCATGCACACACCTAAGCGGCAATGGAATCTTAATTTTAATCTTTATTTTGATAGCAGTGGGTGGATAAGGGAATGGCTTATTCATGTAGGTTTTGGTTGAGTAATATTAAGTTTACTATCCTCAATAATCAATTTGAAAGTAAATTCTTGTGCAGGATTACAGCCAGACAAGAAATCAATACAGCCAGGTATAATAGACAGAATTACATAACTTTCTTGAGACAGTGCATGACCAAACCATTGTGGAATGTTCAAATAGCTAGGAAATAACTTTCATATTAATTAGAGACAGTTGTCTGATTCATTTTTATTTCATCACACATTTGTCTTGAGGCATAAAATGAAATCTGCCCATTCATAAATGCTAAGACAATTCAATTCCTCAATCTGTACTTTTGCATTCTTGCTACATGAATGCTAATTTGACCACAGAGCTAATTCAAGTTTTATTACGAAGTCATCCTTTAAACACATTTTTGTGGTTACAAATTTTTGAATATATTACGAACATGGCAAATTTTATGCAGACTTTCTAAATATAATGTAACCTCGCCAATACTTTTTTGGCAAAAGTAAATCTACTTATAAAAAATTAGAAACTGCAAATCATTTGCAACTCTTTATATTATATAGTTTTAATTACCTGGTACTTAAGATTGCTTGAGTGTAACCTGCATTTCAAAAATCACAAATTGTTGTAAGTGAATTTTTCAATTTTGACTGATCAATGTCCTTCAGGGGTGGGTGGAAAAAAATGTAGGCCTGGGGTAGGACACAACAGGCCATACGTCCAGTAAAATGGGGTAAGGAGTTGGGTGAATATTAAGTGAATAGAGGAAATTCCATCCAATTTAAGTATCAACATGTTCGCAATTTTTGTGAACCAAGATTACAGATACTTGCAAGTTAACTAAGTTCAATGTTTTGTGCAAGAGTTTTGTACTTACAACATCAATAGATTCTCCAAAACTCTCCTCCACTAGCTTGGAGACAATTTTTTTCACTTTCTGGACAGTGTCTGTGGCCGATTGTGATGGGGTACTATCAAAACCTGTAATCGTAAAAAAAGTATATATATTATATATAAATATACTTTACTACCAATTGTGTTTCTCATAGTTAAATCCCGCATGTAAGCCTTTCCTATTCCCTTGCGTAACAAATAAGTCAAGCATCCAAATCTTCTTCAAATACATTTAATACATTGATTGCTTTTACTCTCGTATTTATTTTTTTCTCGGAATTGACATTTCGTTAATCAAATTGGAAATGGTCTAAAAACTTCTTTAAAAATTTGATCTGGCAAAAAACAAAATCAAATATTTCATCGACAGAAAAAGATTTTCAACTTTGAGTGCCTAATGACAGATATATATGGTATGCTGTCTTCAGCTTATGATTAATTGTTGACAAGAACAAATAGGTATCACGCCATTGAGTGTTGTGTTAAAAGTCTTCTGAAGAGCTCCAGTTATCATTAGCACTTAGACCCTACTGATAAACTTGCTACTCATAAAAGGGATTTTTTCTGTGGGGGGCATGTTCACGAGGTAAGGTCTAGTGACCAGAGTCATAAATATCGTAAGTACCCAGTAAAACTGCTTAAACCACAGATCGGGTGGGTGTTCGAGTTTGAAAATCCTCCCCAAAATATTTGTCTTGGGATCTACTCTAATTGAATAAGATCAGAAATCCGAGCCATTACCTGGCATAAGTCTCTTTGTACCTGAGCCGAGATTTATTTTGGTCACTAGGGTTTGAGTGTAGTGGGTCAGATAAAAAAAAATAATCTTATCATTTTCTCACCCGAAGGGTACATGAAATCGACATCTTTGTAACCTTTTTAGTGGGAATCGGAGATACTCTATCTTTTGGTCAAATAAAATTGTTTCCTGTTTCACCCAAATCTGACTTTTCATTTTAAATCTAATCTATTTTAATGACTCTGAAAACAGATTCTTTTTGTTGGTAATGAAGATAATAATCTGATATAGTTTATTTGAATTTCAACTTTATGAGCCCTTGCGATTTTATTTTCAAAGAGGACTAGCCTGGTGCATAAACCTTCAATTACTCAGTTAGCTTTTTCCTTCTTTTTATATCTTACTTCCTTATGAAAAGAAAAACATCAATTGTTAATTTAAATCTTCAAAATATACATATCCATGTCAAAAAGCTGGACAAAGTAAGACAATATTTTTCTAAATGATGGCAGCGATATAAGTATATATATGTCCTACTTTCGACAGCCATTTCCAGTCGCTGGGAGACACCAACCAAGAGTTCCCGTAACCTTGATCTGTATTTCTCCAAAACTTCTCCATCTATAAAATAGACATAAGATAGCGTATAGCTGTATATGCAAAAAATTAAAAAAGTAAAAACTTGCAAACATAAGCAAATAGTAAAAAATGTCTCTAAAATAGTGTCATGTTCTGTGTGATATGAAATTCAGTACATGTGCTATAGTTTTTGAGAATTTCTTTCCACCTTGCAAGTAATGATTATTCCCTATCTAACTTTCATGCATAATGCATCAAATGAGGCAAATGAATTCTATTGATTCAATTCACTATCGACTCAAATATATAGGGCAAATGCATCGCCTCAACCATGCAGTTATACGAAACCTATATTTGATCATATTTCAAAAATGAACCGGGTGCAAAAGCAACACAAGTTGCACAGCTTAAAAAGTTTTATTGCAAGCGTAGGTCTTGACAAGATAGAAAAATGCAAATTGGGGGGGTGGGGGGGGGGGGGTGTGGGCTCGTACATGAAGTACTTCCATAGCTAGACCCTCCACTCAGTACTGGCTGCTCCAAAGACTGGTGTAGATCATGGAGCAGGGATCCAAATTTAGAGTTGAATTTCTTCTCTTCTGTTCCCTTGTAATGTTCAAAGGCTTCTTTGTATATATCTGAAAGAACAGAGAACATCTTATTTCTAACAGAAATCTGTGTAAATTTTCCCAAAAAATTCCAATTTTATCCTAAATGTTGCTTCAAACATGTTTGTGTCTGTTTCACATGAAATTTCACACAGGAAGAACACATTTATTTCGTGAAGAATGTAAATTTCTGTGCATCTGCTCGAAATGAACAACAGCAGATACCTTCTTTACTTTTCTCCTTGGGGATGTTGTCGACTTGCACTTCTGCTGTGCTGCTGGCATGGTTGTTGTTGTTGCTGTATAAGCCTTTCTTGTTGTCATGGTTCAGAGTTTCCACGGAGGATGCACGAGATCGCGTGGTGTTGGTGGTGGCAGTAAAGGGAGCTGGCCCTATCGACTCAATTTCTGTAAAACAATACCCAGGATGTTAGAAATGATGGTTTACCACCAAAAAAATTGCAGATGGATTAAGTCATCACAGATGCAACCAATACAATTTATATCATGTTCATGCAGTTTTGTATAAAAACATGGAGAGTTGAATTTTTTGCATGTAAAAGTGCATGGAAGGCATGATATGCTGAGAATCCCATTGTTCATTTTTGAATTTTGAGTTAATTTAATCCAAAGGGTCAAAAAAGAAAGAGGATTTTTTCACAAAGATTTAGGTCATGATACAGCAGTTTTTCCTTTTTTGTAATGTACTTTCTTTCTCAGTATGAGACATCAGAAAACTGCTCATTAAAGCAAGAGAGCCTTTTCAAAACCAGTTTCCACAAAAGCATCAGATACGTATTCTATATACATACAAACATGACTATGTAGATATATATTAAGATGTACCTATCTTATCTGTAAAATTGAAGGCCAACCCTTGATGTATTTTATGAAGACAGTTACAACTAAAGCATTTGTAAGAAAAAAAAGATCCACAATACAAAAAAATCACATTTTTGGGGATTTCAATAAATCATATAAATGTATATACAATTCCCTTCTGACAATAGATTTGTCATTTATCATTGGCATTAAAAAGGGACCAACACTTGTACCAGCTAGTACATAACTTATGGCCTTATTTGATGAGAGAGGACCCTGGATGACCCCATGTGAATTGTTAGATGACAGAAAGCTAGTACATGTACCTAAGTACCTAAATGTTTTGAGTTTCCATTGTATGCAAAGACCATTTACAGGAAAATTCTTCAAGGGTACTTGATTTTTGCCCTCTGGAGGAGTTTGAAATTCAATGAAAATGACTTTCAAAGTATCAGTGGTTCAAATATATTACGAGTAGTCTCTATGATTCACAGTTGGGGAGCTAGATTTGACTTCTCTTTATGCGAGTGCCCTTGCATTGTGACAGAACTGTAAACACTAATACTAAAAGCTCCAATAAGTGACCATCCATGTAAACCATATCTGACTCAGTATTCTGTCAACAAAAGGCAAGGAACAACAAGTACTCCATAATGAACAATAGGGACTTGATTGTCTTTGCTTGTCAATGCTTACAAAGACTGGGCTGGCCTGTGAAAGGCACCCAATGACATTACACACTGAACATCTCTATTCAGAAGGAATTTTCATATCTTTTCATGGCACTATATTCCTTATATACACTCTATACATATGTAACAATGCATTTACCAACGTAAAAAGAACACGTTTCAAGCCTTGTAGACAACTTGTACTACAGAGGTTGTTGTTCTCAAGGGATATACCGAGGTCACAGACACAAACTTTGCAACATTATCTACACACCTGATATTCTCACCCTTTTGCGTCGTCTTATTTTAGATTTGTATTTGTAACCCTTGTACGGATTTGAGTTTCGCCTATGTCTATCCGAAGAACATAAATGTCTTTTAACACCACTTGACAAAGATCTAGCAGTTGTCCCATCCGCATTGAAGTAAAAAGTCTCGCAACTTGTACATCCGTTCTGGTTGTTATTTCTCTCACCAGGCGCTTTGAATTTAGTCCGTAGAAGCACAAACCATTTCGAGAAAAATCCACCAAACCAGTCCAATAAAAAACCAGGACAGGTCATCTCCTCTTTTGAAAACTAACTTTCTTGACAGCTAGATCAAAAACACATCAAACCACAACTGTCCTTAAAAAATCCTCTTATGGTCAATTAACAGTGTTTATAATAACTATTAAATCATGGTAAATTGGCCAGTTGGACAAAGGATTTAAAATGACCCCTCAGTTTTTGGGGCCCCAAGGAAAGCAATGCAACTTCATTAAGGTACTATTGTGTTTTTTTGGTCAGACAATCATTGTCTTTTTCTTTGAGCAGTGTTAAAACTGTTAAGGTGTCTGGGTCTTTTTTGTCCTGGGTGAACAACTTCCTTCTTATCATCTAAACTAAACAATGACCCATTAACAAACAAATCTATACTGACACTTAATTGAGAACATGTGACAAAACAATAAAAAAGGTTTAACTTTTGCTTATTGTCACAGTTTTAATCTCTCTCTCTCTCTCTCTCTCTCTCTCTCTCTCTCTCTCTCTCTCTCTCTCTCTCTCTCCTTAAAATTAGAATTCGAACATCAATCAATCTTATGATTACTTTACTTTAAGTAAAATATATCGTTCTAATGTCATATCAAAATCTCCATGTAACAAAAACTCCCAAATCTATAACCGTTCTAAACTCAATTCCTAAATGTCGAGTAATCTGTTAATAGGTCTGATGTCTTAGAATTAAACCCTGCTCTTTGAAGTTCCTTATCAAGGGCACATAGGTGTTTATAGTTCGAAGACTGCTAATTTAACCTATGTGTGTCAATTTGAAACCCTGTTATGTCAACCATCATTCACGATTTATCAGCAGTACACCGATTATCACATCAGGAACAACTTTATGCTACACTGATAAATCGGAATGTTTGATCTATAGCCAGGAGTCATGGACCTTTAGCCCATCGAAAATAAACCCTATTGGTAGTCCTTTATCTATACAGTCACTTTTACTGCTTTCATGATCAGAAAGAAATATTTTATAGTTAAACAACAAGCCAGGATACAAAATCTTCCTCCATTTGAGAAAAATGCGCCAATTTATAAGACACTACTGTAAGCTCGAAAAGCCAGAACCTTCTTTTAATCTGACTTTTCCTTTTTTTCTGATTTATTGTCATCTGAGATAATAGTTAATCTGTTAATCCTTAAATGACTTTCACCACCCCCTAGGGATGCAACCCTGAAATGGGCGGAGTACAACATGTCAATTCCATCGTCTTTGTGGTGACAGCCGAGAACCATAAACAACACCCCACAACAACAAAACCTGAGGATTAAAAGGTAAATTTCCTCATCAGGTGTGCTGCTAACATGTTAGACCTGTAGGTATCCGGTGCGGTGAAGGGTTGGGTCTCTCATTCATGTTTGTGACACTTTCAACATCTGTTAATCCTAAAAACACTGTCTTTCGCTCTTCTTTCATGTTAAAGTGTTTTGTTACCTGCACATGTACTTTATGCAACAGCATGAATATCTTTATAAGTATGGCCCTAATTTGGTTCAAATACATATAGACCAAGTACATATATATCACATATGTACTATATTATGTGGATTTGTGAGAAAAAAAACCCCAAATATTCATATTATTTAAGACACAAATATAATAGAATGCAATGAAAAAGTTCAGATCGAATAACTGCCTTTTTTTTTGCTGCTCAATACCGATTTGAATGTTTATATCAAGAACTGCCCCCTGTGGTCTTCAAAGCAAATTTATGTGCACTTGGTATGCAGTTTATGACTGTTCTGTTAAGTCTTGATGCAAAAATTGTCAGACAGGCATATGAGTTTGTCTCAATAATCCATGGTGTAAATTTGCCTGCGTTTTGGGTGAGTTATGACCCCCAGCCACCAGGTAATGGGATGAGTAATTAACATCATTAATTAAGACAATGAAATCATTACTCTCATGCCAGTGAACATGCCTTGAGCCATAAACATCACACTTGTCTTTGCGTTTTTATCTCTTCTCTACATTCCACTGAGTTTTTTCATGTCTTATGAGAGAGAGAGAGAGAGAGAGAGAGGAGTTTTCAAATCAGTCAATGATATGTATCTGCATGTATCAAGTCCTTTACCACACAACATTCAACCATTATCAGGGTTAAAATCCTTGCCTTATGGAGTTCAGTGTAAGATTGTGCAATGACTTGTATATATTACTTGTACCCATGGTAATGCTTCCAGCAGAAATAATTATCAATAACGTTGAATAAAATGATAAAACCTATATACTAGTTTATGTATATCTTTTTATGCACATTATTTTTTTTGTGGTCATATTTAAGTGAAGTCCGCAAATTAAACTAACAATTTGACAGTCGATTATAGAATTTCAAAATAGATTTTAAAAATAAAAATGATAATTAAGATATGGAGTTGGATTGGGTATGACCTACAAGTTGTCCCCAGCTGTCAAGTTAAATTTCTTTACTTTCTCACCCCCACCCACCCACTTCCAATCAAAGGGAAGGACGTTTTTGAGCTCTTTATCTTTTAAATTGATAGGCTAATTCTACTTTCATTTAAGAACTCCCAAGGCCCAGCAAATTGCCAAATTTAAACTTTCAGTGACATCTTAATTTTCCCCATTTCCTGTTACAATACAAGAAATTTTGTTTTGACAGTAAACCTGATCTTGAGAAAAGAAACATGAAACTCTGGGATAGCTGATATCATAATGCGGAATTAGGTTAGAATCATGCACGAGCTTGTTCCTTTTGTCTTTTTTACACAAAGATGAACACTTAAGAGTTGGTTCATATACCAGAACATTTAAAGATGATGATTTATTTTGTTATATGATATGTTCTGATTTTGGGCGTTGCATGAAAAAAAATCTTAAGAAATGTATACAAATTTTTGGTACTGGTAAACATTTTTTGTAATATTAATTCCCGAAACTTGAAATGGAGCATTATTAAAACTCCTAAAAAAGACCTTAGCATGATTTTCAATTTCAATAGGATGAATGTTTTTTTTGCAAGTACATGTAGTGTCCCTAAAACCTCTTTCTGCAGAATTGCATTCTCTACCATAAATATATGTAATTGCATGGTCTTCATGTATATATATGATAAACTTTTCAAAGTGTACAAGAAATTATTTTCATTGAAATGCTACTGTGTCCACAACCCTATATCAACTTCATAATGACGTCAAATCTACATGTTGTCAAGTGAGGCCTAAAGTAGTGAGAGATTTAGGCCCTCCAAAATCAATTCAATCAGAAATGGTGAAAACCTGGACCAAAGTTTAAAGCCCCAGTTTTTCTCCCATGGGAGAAACTTTTTTCATCAGGGTCTGCTGTCAACAAAAGGTTACAATCCAGTCAGATTTATGACTCTGCAGTGATGCTCTGCCTAAAAAGCTACAGCATTACTGAATGAAATAACAAGAATATGTTGAAATTTATTCCCACTTGTGTCCAAGGTAAGGAACACTAAGTGGGTATGGATACCTTGACCATACTAATTTTAAAACAACCTTGTCCGCAAAATATATATTAAAGATGTAAGTAAATAGTTCAGACTCGGACTCTGAGAGTGATAATGATGACTGAATATTATGTAAATATGGTTTATTTGCTGTGATAAATAATTGCTATTGTTAATTAATTGTATTAATTTGAGAAATTTTACATAAAAAGTTAGCAATTGGTCTTTATCAATGAAAGTCAGTGATATACCAGCAGTGCTGAGCTGATGGCTCTGCAATAATCAAATATAGACCAGGCCAATTACAGAGTTCTAAGGTATCAGAGTTGAACATCCTTGACATAGTATTTTGGTGTGTGTACCTATTTACTCTATATACCTGTGTTTGGAATGTACGCAATGTCTACGAGTTCATTTTTTCCTGAAGTTTAAATAGAAACTCAATACGCTGTAGCATTCAAATGCATGGTTCAGATCTCAACAGAGCAGATGCTTTATGGACTATACAAATCTGTCGTTTATGGCTGATAAACTCAAGATGAACCTTTGAACTGTCAAATAAAAGACACAGGACCCACTCCGATAAGTCTGCATAATTCCAAACATTTCAGAGATTTGTATCAAAGTCCCCAATATAGAAAATGTGGAACCAAACACCTCAATATTTCAAACCTATCACCACATAGCTGTTGGGTGCAGAGTATGGATATAAAGGCCAGCTATTAGTGCTTGTCTAATTTGATTGACAACCAAATATCTTCCGATTTTCAATTTGGGAAGCATCCAAAAATTTTCTTTCCTTATACAAAAACTTTAAATCAAGGATTTTATGTTTGGTTAAATGTCTTTATAAAATTACTTTTTCCAGAAAAAAAAGAAAATTAACATATGGTGACTTTTGTTTAACTGAGACTCAATGTACATGGATTTGTAAAAGAGAAGATGTGCTGGAATAGATACAAAATTAAATTCATGTATTTTACAGAAGTCCTTTTTTGTTTCTCTTGGGGATATGAACCCTACTTAATTCAATGAATGAAGGAAATAAAAAAAATCTGTCATAATAATACACTTAAATTGTCAGGTGAGAGAGAAATCAAAGGGTTTTTTTCGAAGTTGTTATTCCTCTGTTCAGAAACTGAAGTGTTCCATGCATAAATGACCTTATTTTGTAATGATAATCATGTCAACATTTCTGGCAACTAAATCACTCTGAAACATCTTTTTTCCCAAAGAGGTTGCCACTTTTTATGATATTTTTATGTCAGAATTTCCTTTAATGAGGCATAAGATTATTTCATCCCTGACTTACATTTTTCATTTTACGTCAATGTTTTGCGAAAATTTTTGCCATCAATGGAGAAAGCACCTGTCAATTTTTCCTCACTTTTCGTTAGAAAGGATACCATTACTAATGTATAAGCTCAAGAAATATTGTTATTTGAAATTCATATTACATATTGTAATCTTCTGAGGTTCAAGATTTCAATTCATATCCACACTGCATGCCCCTGTGCAGAGTTCAATGCTTCCCACTTGCTTTTTGTTTGCCATGTCACTCATGACCAGACATGAACTTTTACATATTTATTCAGGATAATAAACTTAAGGAATACGATAATGTGGTTAGCAACATCTAATGTGATAAATCTAATAAAATCTTTACTTTAATATCCCACTTTGGGCATTTCAATTTCATTAAATTATCTTTCTACCTCCCAAACAATATGCATTATTTCTTGCTCATTATTCTGTTGCTAACAAATCAAATGCTAATCAAATTATCAAGTTAATTAGAGAACATCTAGTGACTTTAATACATGTATACAAGAATTTTTGACCATGCAACCAATAGCACATTGCTTATTATAAAAAATTTCGGTGCATTAAAAAAAAAAAGAATAAAAATCTGTATATTCAAATCTGACTGAATATAAACTATGATGTAAACGTAGAACATATGTATTGAGGTATTTAATTTAAAATCATGTGCATGTCTTTATACAGTTATGAAATTGCAATAGAGCTGTATAATGTTAAGATATGTTTATTCAGCAAACAACATTTTCAAAATTCACCTATAAAAATTCCATTCACTGAAATTTCATAAAAAAAACAATCAGATATCAAAACAAGGTCTGTTTAATGATCCATGAATTTTATGTAGTTTATTGAGATTGAATGGATATGTCAACTTGTTCCAGTTAAATTCTGATGGAATTTTGTTTATGTTTTTGTATAATTTGCACAGCACACCTTTAAAAAGATCATCAAAACATCATTCTGTCTCACTGGACCACCTGCGAATTTCTCCGTCTTTGTAAAAAAAATTGATTGACTCCATGCATTAACTGAATTTAAAAACAACCAAAGAGAATATATGTACATATGCTAATGAAAATTATCGTACAAAAGTGATAAAACTCTTTAAAAAGGGAGATTTTTGAACAGGTGTTGTGAAGCATTTTTTCTGTTCTTTATAATTAAATATACCTTTTTTTAACCTCATCAAACAAAACTTTTTCTTTGTATGTCACGAGGTTTGAATAATTAATGCTATTTATGGGCCATCTTAGGTACATTTTTGGTCTAACCATACTGTTCCAGATAATTTGCATTGATTTATTTGCTACACATGAAAGTAAGAATATGTACAGCATATCTATTTAATACAGTTTTATTTGCTCAGCAACTGCAGACACCATTCTCCATGTATATAAATTAATATTCCTTAATCTCCCGTTCCCTTGCACCCACACACCCTCTCAAAAATACATTCAGAAATGCAAATGTAACTTTTGGAGGCATTAACCATGAAATGTATCTACAGCTTGGTTCGGGACCAAAGGCTGATCTGAACAACAACTTCTGAACACTACCGATTGCTTACTATACCTGCAATGCTACAGGACAAACAAACAGTGAAACCCCACAATGACTTTGTGTAAATTTGCAAGACTTGAGGCTACAGACTCAATTTTCTTCCACAAAAACTGATGAATTCTGACTAAACTCTAACTAAGCAATGGGAGAAAACAGCTAGCATCCAACTTCAAAAGTGTTCAGAACAATGGTTACATTCACCTGTTGTATAGAGATGTTGACCATTCAGAGACACAATCCAATCTTTTCCATTGGGTCTCTGATTAAATCAGTTGGCCATCCCATGGTCATTATTATTCAAGGCCACAAACTGACATTGAAAGGACAAAGACACACACTCTTCCCTAAAAATATTTTGACAAAAAGGTCATATTCCAAAATACATGAAAAGACAATGTAAACTATCATCTCCAAGTCTGAGTTTCATATACCAGTACATGTAATTCCTTTAGAAATGAGCACAAACAATAAGTTTCCAAACTTGGGAGACTTATTGGTAATAAGCAAATCAAGCAACGGAAAGTCTTTTGCAAGAATGTTCAAGCATTTTACATAAAACAATGAATCGATGTAATCTTCCCCTATGCCATAAATTTTGTTTTACACACAGATATACTTAAATATACCCCTTAAGCAGGCTTATTCAATATCATTTGAAGAATGATCAAGAAAGAAGAAAAGCGCTAGCCATCTCAATATCGTCTTGCTACTTCATAATAGCCTCATAAAGACCATATAAAGGTATTCAAATATTACGTAATATACACTCTTCAAGTTGACTAAACAATGGTTATAAGGTCTGAACAAGACTGGAATTGGTCTATAAAACTCTCAGCATTGCAGAAAATCTTTGTCCTGCTTATCATACTTAACCACAAATGTATAATACTAACTACTTGAGCACTCGGCTGTTGTTTGACAAATCCAGTTTTATGGCAGTTGAGACATTTTACATTCTCAAGAATATCTTTGCATTCTTCTAGACCTGCATCATCAATGCAGTATACCAGTACTACAAAATTGTGACACTACTGCATGTTTATAATTGCATGGGTAATTTTTTTTAGGTAAAATTGTATTTTAGTTATGCACTGTAATTATAAGATTAGATAAAATACCTAGGATCCATGATGGGAGTGATGGAGTGATATAAAACGAAACCCTCTTATTAAGGGGGGAGGGGGTACATCTGATATTCTGAGAAACTCCTTGCAATGTTAACTCCACCATCTGTTACATACAATCGTATTGTACATCTACGGATAAAAAATCAATACCTGACTCATACAGGGAACCCGAAACAATAACAGTAGAAAAAAATCAAACCCCTTATGAGTCCATTTGTAGGCGGAATAGCCACGACAATTGTATCCGGGCGTTTAATTGCTGTAAGAATCTTATTTGTACAAAAAATTAGCATTGCGTTCTTGTATTCCGCAGTTGAAATTAAACTATAAAAGGTGTGTTATTGCAAAGATTGGACCAAGTCAATATTGGGCTAATATTAATTTCAATGACTTTCTCAGGAATATTATTGCCTAGAGAAAATGTTTGCTCCAAATCATAATCCAAGCCATGACCAACCCAGGACAAAGAACATGTACCGTCTTTACATTAGGCAGGACACTTTAAAACTTAAAGCAAGCTTTTAAGGTATTTGGGTTGATGAAGATAAGTACCTTTGAGATTACACAATACATGTTGTATTTCAAGCCAACTCAGTCAATTCCCTAGTGATGGGGTAGTTGCAGAAAAGACACAAAAGGCAAATACTTCATTTCCACAGACCAATTGCAAAAATCATCAAGACTCTTCATCTCCCATTTCTCAAAATCTCTCTCTCCATCTTGTCCTCTGTCCATTTCTTTCTATTTTACTCTCTCACCATTTTTCTCTGAATTACCTAATCCATTCAGTCTATTCTATCTATTCTATCTATTATGCTCCCACACAATGACAGTTTTACATGTGATTGTTTGATAAGGACACAAGGACATAGGAGATCTCTCTGTGTAACACAGATTATCTTTATATCAAATACAATACCCTATGGTGTCATGGACTGTTTATTTTCTGTGAAAATGTGGATGATTAAACATCTTTTCACTCTTTTTTGTCTAATTTACACAGTTTTGCCACATTTAACCAAGCAAAGAAAATGAAGCCATCCATCCATCCATCCATCTACCCATTCATTCAACAGCACACAATTCTTAGGCAAAATTGTGTTCTACACAATAAAATTTTCAAATACTATAGACTAAAAAATAATAACCCCAGCCTTTGACATAGTATTAGCAAAAATATTCAGATAAAATAAAATAAAATTCTGTGTGGAGATTTCTCAGGGACATGCAATATGATAATTTCCCATTAATGCTAACGCATGTAGTCAGATAGTCTATATTACGAAATACTATGCTCCTCTAAATATTGTACAGTACCTTCGCAAAGAATAAATTCTAAAATATAGATATTGATAGCTACAACTGTATGATTCCACCTTACCATTGTCCAGTCCAATGAACCAGGTGGCATAGCCTTGTCCCTCCTTCTTTCCTCGAATCATGACCAGATGTATGGGTAGTCCAATTTAAGACTCAATCCAAAATGAGTTTCTCAGAACTGGTCCAAAGGAGAATTATTCCAACCATATTTTCCCCAAAAGAATCACCACCAATTAAAAACACTGAGCAGTCAGGCTCTCCATGTTTCAAAAATTCTAAGGTAAGTCACTCTATCTCTTAAATTTTGAAAATATATCTTACAATTAAAAATTAGCTGTCTGTGAAACAATTTTCTTTTTACAGTGGACTAGCTAGTAAGTTTCTTCCTCTAGATGATAAAGTTCCTTCAGCTCTCAAAGAATCTTAAAATTCCAATGACAATTCCATTCAAATGAAAGAGAAAGAAGAGAAAAAAAAAATCACTCAGGTGAAAATGCTTAGCATCCTAGTTAGACACTGAATGACAGATGTGCATAACTCTCTCCATATTCCGCAAATACTTCATTCTTCTGACGTTATTCAAGCAGTGTCCGCCGATGACAAACCGTAAACTTTCTAATAAACGTAATTATCCCACACGTAACAGCTCCTTCGCTCTCTTGTTTCAAGTTTTCCACCTAATGTTATCTTTACACTACCTGGGTTTATTAATATCTCCAGTCATGATTCAATGGCAGCAGATTTTTACCTGGATGACATCACACACGGGTTAAAGGTCATAGGTATTTTAACACACTCCAGGGGCCAATACAAATTGCTCTAACAGATACACACACAGAGATCCCATGGGCTCTAACTGTAGGCCTGATGTTGTCATAGAGTGATTATATAAAGGTGTATAACTTTGTTTCATCTATACACCTCATTACCTCTATCACTGAATGACTTAAGATCTCCAGACAGGGGATCTAAAACCTCTTAAGGGTTGTAACTTGACAAAATTAACGATTAACTTGGTTGAAAGTGTATATATTATCTATATTGTATTTGTAATGTATTACATTGGGGAGAATTTGGTTGATCAATTTAATAATCAAATTTATAAAAACTGGAGGGGGGGGGGGTTAATTAAGCACTTTATGGAATTTTAAAATGGCATCAAGAAACAAAATAAACTGCCCACAAGTCTTCCAGTTTGCTAACCCTTTATTATTCCAAGTTTAAACTTTAATACAATAAAAATAATTTGTTGCTTTAATTTGCATGTTTGATTAAATCAAAGAAAAATGTATCTCTGATATATAAAGAAAAATGTTTATACATGTAAATGTTTCCAGATGGTACAATTTGTGTGCATATTGAATCAATATGATATGCAAATTAAGGCTACTGTGGTTTCATTAATTTTCGTGGGTATCAATTTTCGTGGATTTTCGGAAAACCACAGTTTCAAGGATACGTAATTTCGTGGCCAATGATCCTATCAATTAAAAATGTTAGTTGAAATTGAACTTCGATGAACATTTTATTTCGTGGATCAACATAACAACGAAATCCACGAAAATTGGTATTCAACGAATATTGATGAAACCACAGTATATATAATAGAGTATAAATTGTCATATATCTTTCAACGGCTTCAGGTTTTATTTTATTTTCATATTATTAGTTAATTTTTGCATTACTCTGACATCTGACATATGCGACAATAGGTTCTCTTACTCTAGATATATATCAAGTGTGCTTTAGATCTCAAGAGTTACCTTTCTTGGACAACAATTTATAGGAGCAAGATCAAAGTCTTGCTGTAAAAATTACTTACTATCCTATAGAATTGTTAAATCTGGGTTCCCATTTTGGTCCCATTATGCTTTTGAGGCATTTCATATAGAGATGGCATATACATATTGCATTGCGACTCCTGATTAAACACATCCTGCTGGACATTTTAAGCAGTATACAGTCAGTACAAGAAACTTAATTGGACCATTGCATCTGCACATCTGTTTTGTCCATTTTAATTTACCCTTTACACATGTCAATGTATTTAGATCTAACTAGGGCCACGCCAATATAATTTCTTGTTCGTCGGACATTCAGTGAAAAAGGGTACAAGCGTCCTAACGATTAAATAATAAAATTATTATTTTTTTGTAGCCAAATTTTTTAGGCGGTACATAAATAAATTTTAAGGGGACAGTTATATTTCTTCTACTTGTTTCTGATTCATAAATTAAAACTATTTAAAATGCAAAAAATAGAGCAGAAATAGAACAGAAAAACAGCACAGAATTTTCTGGATGCGAGAAATTAATATTATTTGTATAGTTTTATCTAAATACGAGCGCGTGCAGTCCGCCAAACAAGAAATTATATTGGTGTGGCCTCGAGGAGAAACTTGCAGTTTTAAACATTAGCCCCATTGCAGATTTACTCTCTACAGTCAGTCAAGGATGAGTGGTATTTCCTCAGTAGACTGAGAATTGACCCACTGCTGGGGCTTAGAAACTGAATCTTCTGGAAGCTCTTGGGTTTATAAGCAATTTCTGTTGACAAAATGGATGTTTAATAAAACAAAGCTCTGTTTTAGACTTACCCTATGAAACTGCCACTCAGGTTGGTGACCATCTCAAAGGGTTTTACTTTTAAAATGCAAAGGGCTAATTTCTGTTCGCTGCACACCCTCTAAACATATGCACTCTAAGGGTGAAGTTCAAAACAGAGTGGGCCATAGGGAGAGAAAATATAATTTGGACAAGGATTTTATATAGAACATGTCTTCTACCTTGACTCTTGATTCAGACAATTGGTTCAAGGACATTGCTCCCACCCACTCTTAAGGTACCTCACTACACCTTGAAATAGTTTCTCAAATCAGCAGAAATTTACTTGATTATGATAGAAAGAATGATGGATAAGAATTATATATATATCAAAGAGGCGAGAAAATGTACAATTTTAGATAAAAAATGATATTTTCAAAAATGTCATTCAGTAAACATGAACAAAAGCCCCAGGTGGATTCGAACTCATTACCTGCGGTTCACAAGCCTGATACTTTAACCACTGAGCTATGACGATATACATCTGAATCGATTGATACAAACAGTTTAACAAAACATTTAAATCGCCATCTTGTGACGTAGTGTCTTAAAAAGTATAAGTCTCGGTGTAGTGAAGTACCTTAAACTCATCTGCAATTTCTGACCCTCCATAACATTGTATTATAGCAATACGGGTATTATCAAAAGTAACATAAATTGTTTGTTTTTCAAAAAAGTATTAGTAATTTTGTCAATATGAAGTGGAAAAGGCAACGATATAAAGATGTTGAGTTTTGCAATTGTTTCAAATATTTCATGATTATGTTACGGTACATGATATACTAAAAAATAATGAATTTTGATTTAAAAATCTTAACACATTACATCTACAAGTATTTTTCTTCTTTTCCAACCCCATTTTTGGGAGTTGATTTTAATCAACTCTCTTATGCAGTTACTCTGGCAAACCGAAAGTGAAACAGTGTTTGGACCTAAGCACAAATCATCACCGCTGACAAGTCTTAGATCTTGAAAATAATAGATAAATTTGGTGTACTGTATGCTGTACACTTTTTTTTACAAAAGAAACTTATTTATAAATACAGTAAAACACGGTTATGACAAAGTCCCAGGAACGGGCAATTTTACTTCGTTATAAGCGTAATTCGTTATATCTGTCAAGTTTTCAGTAAGCAAAAGAGTCTTGGTGAATGAAATTCACTTCGCTGTAAGCGTCAATTCATTATAAGCATGTTCACTATAACCGTGTTTTACTGTACCTTGGAAATAGTCAGATTTCATATAGTTCGAACAATTTAATTGTTTTTTGTAGTTGTATGTATTCCTACGCCAGAGTTCAATTAATAGAGTCTCGTTCAACCAGACGTTCGGCTGTCTTCGTAAATCTCCGACAAGCAGAGTCTCTCTTGGTAGTCGGAGATTAACGACACTAGAGTTCAATATTGCTTGGATCCAGACGTGTACAATTTTTTAGACACATTTCGATAACTGATACACAGTTTGATGGAATTAATTCTATCTTTAAATATTACACAACATGATTCATATCCAGTTTTCTCGAAATTCTTGTCAGAAAAGTTCGAGAATTCATATTATAAAAAATATGCGTAATTCAAATACATGTATTAGAAACTACTTGCCAGGCAAAATAACATATCAATGATTTTAAAATTGATAATAATCAATAAAATCAACTCCCGACAGTGCTTCAGTACTTTGATTTATCTGTGTAATTTACTTATCATTATCAAAGCATCTCAACAATTTACAAGTTTTTGGGGGTTTTTTACGGTAGTTTTATTAAAAAATTCTTTTTCGCCCTACAACATTTATTACCTGCAGCTGTATTTCACAGTTAAGGCAAAATGAGATACGTATATCTAGCAGGAGATATTATCTCATATTTGGATGTATATAGTGTTGAAAAATAATTCTTAAACAAATAGATAAAACAAGCAATGTATTAATTTAGTTCTTTTTTACATGGAATAATGTTCACCAATCCAATCTTGCTGTTTTATAACCCCTTGTATCAAATTACCTTGTCACAGAAAAAGCACCCCTAAAGTCACATGCTTGAACTCATGACAACGATGTGATCACACGATATATGTAATATTTGTAAAAAAAAAAATAAAAAAAATAAATAACCAGGTAACAGATCTCCCTTGTTCCTCCTCTTTTACACTACGCTCTAAAATTGACTATTACATATGATGACACGCAAGATTATCTTCAATCATTTTAACAGCCGCATTTCAAGTCTTTTATGAAACAAAATATTTTTAGAAAGAGAGATGGAAATGTGAGAAGAAAGAGGGTGTGAATACCAATAGACATCCCAATGGATAAGAAATAAAGTTCAGAGTTCTTATTCGCTGAGCATGCCACTGAGTTAGCGGGTAGGAGGTAATTTAACTTTTTATTTTCGAAATAAAAGCATCCAATATTCAGAGTATCGGATCTGCATTATAGGATTGAACCATATATGGTATAAAAAGTGATTTTAAAGGAAAAGGTTGATAACAGTTATAAATAAACATACTTTTTGGTATTGACAAAGTTTTTAAGTAAAGCATATTTTATGTCATTTAGGGTTACCAGGTAAGACATAAAGACATCTATCTATTGATATACTCATTTACGGTTATGTAACAAATTGCTTCCAAAAAAGGTATACCGGTATATATTAAATGGACCGGTTTCTGCATATTCCCAATTCTCAATTTCTGGTCTGATCTGCTTCTTTGTGAACAGCAGAGTGGATCAGAAACCCTTGATTTAAAAAGACGGGTTACTTTGACTTTTCTTGCTTTACTGTGTAATTGGATTCATTGAATAAGAAAATTGAAACATTTTCTTACCTGGTTCCCCTTCACTGTTGGCGCCGAGAATCTCCTCGTCCCTTCCTCCATCTTCTGGGGCGGAGAACCCCCCTCCTCCTCCTCCTCCTCCCCGCCGGGACCCTGATCTGAGAGAGGTCAGGAAATTGGGGTCGTAGCCAGTGTCACTCTCATTGTCCGCTGAGGATAAAAACGGAAATTAATTATCATCATCCATTAAATAATTATTGGACTATATGCTATTGTCTTAATCTACTATGTTAATATATATATAGCAATTGTTATATATTAATCATCAAAGCAAATCTGGTACTCTTTTAAATGCAAATATAAAAATGATGACAATAATTCAATTTCATTATATCAATCAACACATGAGAGAGAAAAAGAGAAAAAAATAACAGAAAAATGAAAAAAAAATCATAACTGCATGTACTGTACATGTTCAACGCGTGAAAAATGACAAAAAGTGTCACCGGTAGAACAAGCATCGGTGATCACAGGTGTAAGTGCGACAAAGCGGAGGGCCAGGCATGCAGGTGAGACAAAAAATCAATCAGTATAATCAAAGGGGAAGGTGAGAAATGAAATAAATCATCACACAATATTTACCAAGGAGCGTCCTCCATAGAGTGTACTCTGTTACTACATCACCTGACATCGCAGACGACAACTCAAAGGGGTATATTTCACAACATCCTGTCAATTTCCCCACAAGAATAATTCTCCATCAGAGGAAGTCTTGTGATCATAAATACGATATAGCCAATTCATTTTTGTATGGCTTAGTCAAGAAGAATCAGACAAGAATATTCATCTCCATAAATTTTTTCCTTTTTTTCCGGTCATCCCAGATTAACTTCCCAAAAAATGAAAATTCAACTTCAAGATAAATTTTGAGTCGAGATTTTAAAGCTAGCCTATACAGTTCCAAACTGCCTGTGAGACCACATCTTTGTTATCAAATAGTCCCCATACTTCACTACAAAGATTTATGCATGTTCTAATTTCCCCTAGATTACGAAATAAGAAACATAAATCCTATAATGATAGTGATTATGAAAACAGTCGTGGTTCCGATGCCTTGTTATACATGACAACACTATGTGCGACAACTTGCTTAACATCTGTTCAAGGTCAGACGACTATAAAGATCACATGGTCTGAATCTATATATATATACCCATACATACAAAGAGGGTTGGATCCTCAAGGATCTTAGTTCTGATTGTCTTGTGCTATACACATTTAAAACTCAGAAAAATGACAAAGAGAAAAATAAAAGACACCTTAATATATATTTTCTACGCACAACATTTACCACATTTACACAAGACAATAAATGACCAAAAACCAACAAATACTTTTTGATATGTGTGGAACAATGAAGGGCTTACATGATGTTACATAGACATTTCAAATTATCAAAAATTAACATTGTAGATGACCAAAAATAAATTCAAATTTGATTTTTTTTTTTTTTAAATTATACTTAATTTTTTAGTGTGTGAAAGTATCTTATCAAATGAATACCTTCAAATAATATTTTATTTCAATTTGTGAAAAAAAATTAAGCTGATCAGATTTTTTTTTTTAAGTGAAACTGTTGAAAAGAAATTCATAACAATGCATCATCAATGACCTCTGTTTTAAGTTTTTTAATACAGTACAATAAATATTTTCCATTTTTAAACCAATGTAAATTTGTGTTGGATATTAAAAAAAAATACCATTGACAATCAATCAAAAATTACTATCGCATATACCCTTATACAAAAAGAGATCTCAGTATACATGGGAAAGTAGCTAGGCGACAACCAAAAATTGTACACTCGGGGCCCTCAATCCCCCTCCTTTTTTTCCTTGGTAGTCCAAGATTTCTGTCCATCTGACTTCTGAACACTTCAAGGACTTGAAAGAGTTGTGACCCTTGCATCTGCATTATTTTCGGATGAATACTGGTACTGACATGTGTTGTTTAATTACCAGTAAAACCCATCAATGAAATTTTCATAAAATAATGAAAATCACTAATAGCATAATAGAACCAACAAAAAGAAAGCACCAAAATCTGGGATTAGAGTGGACCATGGTCCCTTGACTTCCAAAGATGGAGGAGAGTGGGTGACTGGCTGCACTTTGTTATATCTTCTTTATTCTACCATTACTTATAGTGACTTACTGTGATAAGCTCTCCCCCGGGCTCCTCTCTGTTTGTACAAGGACCGCACTACCTTGGCACTCCCGAATCTTTTGAATTTTTGACTGACGTTGTTGTAAAACCATTCAAAAGATTTCAGCTTCAAATCCCTAAAAAACAGAGGATAATTAAAATAAGTTTTGATTGTTTTTTAAAAAAAAGTTCAAAGAAAATCTAGTCAGAGAAGTAAAAATAATTTCTGAAGCTACAGAGAACTAAGTCAACAATCATAAATAGTTGAGATTTGAATAAGTTAACTTTGTTGCTAGTAATTAGCACTAATACATCTAATACATATTGTACAGGTATATCTGGCTTTTTTCCATATCACTCTCACATCGCAAAATTTCAAATACATAAAAATTATATATAACTGGTTTTATTTGCTTAAGAAAGTTAAAATGCAAATAAAGGACAGACGCAAATACCAATTTTTTTTTTTTAAAGTTACACCATTTTACCCATTTGTGTCTAAAGTCTACAAAATTACTTTGTGACAAATTGCTTCATTTTTTAAAAATTTAAAAAACATTTCAACAAATTCATTGCTAAAGTTTGACTTGTATTTTCTCCATCACCATTTTGTAAGAATCAAAAACCACAAAAGAATTACTGTACAGATTATACCCAACTTTACAAAATTTAATCAGAATCGAGATTGACTCTGCATATTCCTGAAAGTTCTAGCCACGAAATACAGTCTAGCATAATTAGTTTGGAAGAAGAGATAGCAAATTTCAATTATATCTAGCAATAGCAATTTGCCTGAAATGTGCAAATTAACAGAGCAGTTGAATCTGCAGCAAAATGTCTATAAGCGATTGATTACTTTGATGGAAATTTTGATTTTGAAGGGACCCCATCCAACCATTTTCTTTTTTTGTGTGTGCTAAATATGGATGAAGGCTCCTGCAATATTAAAGCCAATCCCTTGGGTGAAAAATAAAGAGGGAATAATTGCAAACCTTTCTTGTTCCTCGATCTCAGCTCTAAAATTTAGACTCACAGATTGAAAGGAGAAAAAAAAAGAATATTTTATTTTTGAGGATTTAAGAATAAATTTATGCACAACCACATAAACAAGAAAATGATGAATACAGCATGTAAATATATTTTCTTAAGAGAAAATCTTAGTATCAAAAGCATTTTGGGGGCATAAAATGCAAAGTTATATATAGCTAGATGTAATGCTGTATAGATATCTAAATATGGTATATAAGATTAAGCATTGTTGTAGTTGTGCATTTCTCTTACTTGCTTATTATATAACAAAGATTTATCATATTTGGTGCAATTTAAACATAATACACATTAACACAAAAAATGAAATTCTAATGACCACCAATATCCATAGCTATGCAGCTACTGATTTGAATTAGGGGACGTGTTCAGGCATGTACTTCATTATACGTTCAACATTCACAGAATCGAATTTAATAAACCAGATATTTTACATTAACAGAATAATGCGACAGAAAATTAATAATCGCGAGGCAAAATGTAGGACGTGGCTATGGGGAACCATAATAAAGTAATGAAAATAATATGAAGATTGATACAGGATCGAGACAGAGGAAATGAAAAATAACTTTTTTTATATTAGGTTGTTGATGAATTCCTTTGGGGTTTATGAGTATGATAACAAAACATAGCTGGCAATTTTCATTTACTATCGATGCAAAATAAAAAAGGACTGATATAATTTTTGAGTTCATGATCACTTTTCCCCATCTATGAATAAAACCAAATAACAAATATTACAAATACCGGTATTGATTTTGAATGATAGAATATTGAATTTCAGGTAAACTTTGAATTTCAATATAAACTATAGCCAGTATGATTTTTGGTGATTAATTTGAAAAATAATTACAACTCGAAATTCGGATACATTGTAAACTGCAATAGCCTTTGATAGCTCATACATTGGAATTGATTATTAAATGCATGAATATTAAAATCTACTAAGATATTTTCTACATCAGTTATTTATCAGGTAATTTCCTGACCTTTCTTTGATGCAGGCATGGCAGGTGTAGCCCTTTTCACTGTCATTGTAGTCAGCACAACGTTTGCAGACATAGTGTTTACAGACAAGACAGAGCTGCTTGCGATTGAAGATGATTCCAAACTTCTGGCAGCATCGGACACACACCTCCTCATTTAGCTTGGTTTTCACTGCAATCACCTCAGTTTTTTCCTCTTCCTCCTTTAAACATTCCTCGATTTTGCTGAAATGATGGTTTGAACGAATGAATTTTTATTCTACATTGATTACCGGTACTGATGCTTCCATAATCAGAAGGTTGTCATTACAAAAATATGCTTATTCTTATTCAAGGATTGCAGAAAAGTATATCAATAATTTGGTATCATTGGTATTTTGGTACGTCAAAATTAAGTATTTGGGAAGTTCATTTAGACGTTATTGACAAAATGGCTCTGCATGAAATGAGCTTGACTGTTTCCAACAAAGTTAAAAACTTTATAAAACTTTTCTAATATTGTTTAGATTGACTTTGACTTTTTATTTTTAAAACAATACATCTTAAAGCTTGGTCACATTGCCTTAAAACAAACTTGACCTTGACTTTCATGAATATCTTTGACCTTCAAGAGAATTTTACCTCAAAGGATCATTCAAGTTTTCTATTTAGTTATGTTGGATTTTAACTTGAATGTAAAGTTTTACAGACTTCTTAGAAAATGGAACAAATTAACTTAGATCAACTCACTGAAGACGTTCTTTTTCCTTTTCCCGCAATTCGAAATCTTTCTGCAACACTTGCAGGATCTTCTCACACTCAGCATCGCTGAGATGCTCCAGGTTCATGTGTTTAGTGACCGCTGCTCGACTCATGGTGCTGGAGTCTGTTCGCATCTTTCACATCTATAAAATCAAAAAATTCCAACAATAACAGCATTCACTGGTAATTAAAGATTAAGTATAAAATTCACCAGAATCTACCACTCACAGGGGAGAAGCTGTGATTAAGCCTGAACTCACACTATAATCATGTGCTCTTACTACCCCTCAGCAATAAGTATGACCTGCTACTGTACACAGGGTTATTTTCGCCCCGTGTTATTTTTGCCCTTTAACACTTGCAAACGGTTTCGCCCCGTCATAAGTTCACCCAGACACGCTTGTGTATTAAAGAGATAACTCGGAACATTGGAATTCATCCAGTCTCAAATTTGCCCGCATGGACAATGAGGGCGAAAGGGGCGAAAATAAAACAGGGGCAAATATTTCCCTGTATACAGTATATATACACAGGCTAAATCCTTTATATATATGTTTGACTATTTCGCTTAATATGCATGCATTACATGAACAAAATGCAATTTATTAATCTATACATACTGTAGAACTTTACCAGCTACAGTTGTGTAAAACTTTTTGTGCGATTACATGCATATATGGCTGCTTTTTTGTACATGCATGCACAGATTCAGAATTTTTTTCCCCGGGGGGGGGGGGGGGGGAGAGAGCTTGGAATATTTAAGTTTGCAGCAGAAGGGGGGGGGGGTTCAGACCCCCCCATTCCTCTCCCCTTCCACCCCCCTTCCTCTATCCGCCTTTAGATAAGCTCATAACATGCATAATAATTATTTTCTACTGAGCCTTTTCCATAATTGGGAAGCAAGGCTTGCATAGCTTAACAAAGGAAATTACTTTTTTTGCTTGTTTCTAACTCAACATATACATGTATTTATCCAAATCACATAATATAATAGTTAAAGAAACAAATTTGGCTTTAACATTTATTTTAAAAATTTATCATTATACCAAGTCAGAAATCAACCTGCAATGAATTGAAAGAGTTTAACTTACCAATTCCCAACGATTTTTTAAGTCAAAGACCAAGCCAAACACATGTAAGGTCATGAAGATTAAAAAGTGTTATTGATTTTAAAAGGGGTGGCATGACCTCAATTGCTGTGATTCCTTGCCCAGGGGCACAGACGGCTAATTAAGTAACTAATGAACAATTGAGTGAGTCACTGAGAGCAAAAGCTATTTCAACCAGCAATGTTTGTTCAGCTATCAATAAGCCCCATTGATGGATGAAAAGGTTATTGAAAAATTATACTACAATTGTACTATAAATATTAAAACAGAATCTTTTATACAATGGACAGTTAATTAATGCTAAATGCCATGCCCAAAAAGAAGAAACTTAAATTGTCTGATTAATCAACCCAATATGATATTGATTCCCTTATATTTATTTAGTAAAGTTTTTTTTACTGGAGTTTCAATAAGGACTATAACAGTTTTTATTCATGGTCTTCATAGGTTAATTAAGAACTTGAATTATGCTTTAACGTTGATAAATAGCATTTTGTTATATATGCCAAATTCATGATTAATTAATTAATCATAGACCTTATTCTGTTTTAAGCCTCCTCAATCATATAAAAGCCAAAACTTACATCATTCAAAATATTTTTGTTTGCCCCCTCCTGACCTAAGTAACCCCTGAATAAAGAGAGTATTATTAACAATATTCTGGTAAGCATAATTATTTAACACCATTGTTTCCATATTTATTTGCAAAAGTTTAAAATGCCTACTGACTAAAAGTTTATAAAAATTGAGTCAGGAGATCTTTTAAATGTGAGGAGATGCGAGATCAGGTCTCCTTGTAATGAGATGAATGGATTACCATAGTTATCTTTTTAAGAAGAAGAGAGGATCGGATATTGTGAGGAGAGGATTAGATCTTCTTGTTAGAAGAGGAGTGGATCAGATGTCCTCATGAAGAGAGGAGGATCTGATCTCCTTGTAAAGAAAGAAGATGAAATCTTTTTGTGAGGAGAAATGCAAATCAAATCTTTTAATCTGCTTTTCTCCTCACAAAAAGGTTTCATCTTCTTTCTTTCCAAGGAGATCAGATGATGTCATAATAATGAGAAGGGCAGATCAGGTCTCCTTGTGAGGAGAGGAGTAAAGAGAGGAGCAGTTTGGTATTCTAGTGAGGAGGATCCGATCAGATATTGTGAGTAGTGAATCAGCTCTCCTTGTGGGGAGAGGTGTAAAGAAAGTAGTGGAGAGTCGTGGATCAGCTACCGGTAATCTTGTGAAGAGAGGAGTGGATCAGGTCTCCTTGTGAGGAAAGGAGTAGATCAGCTCTCCTTGTGAGGAGAGTAGTGGATCAGCTCACCTTGTGAAGAGAGGAGTGGATCAGCTCACCTTGTGAGGAAAGGAGTGGGTCAGATCTCCTTGTGAGGAGAGTAGTGGATCAGCTCTCCTTGTGAGGAGAGGAGTGGATCAGCTCTCCTTGTAAGGAGAGGAGTAAAGAGAGTAGTGGATCTGATCATCTTATGAGGAAAGGAGTGGGTCAGATCTTCTTGTGAGGAGAGGAGTGGATCAGCTCTCCTTGTGAGGAGAGGAGTGGATCAGCTCTCCTTGTGAGGAGAGGAGTGGGTCAGATCTCCTTGTGAGGAGAGGAGTGGATCAGATCTTCTTGTGAGGAGAGTAGTGGATCAGCTCTCCTTGTGAGGAAAGGAGTGGATCAGGTCTCATTGTGAGGAAAGTAGTGGATCAGCTCTCCTTGTGAGGAGAGTAGTGGATCACCTCACCTTGTGAGGAAAGGACTGGATCAGGTATCCTTGTGAGGAGAGTAGTGGATCAGCTCTCCTTGTGAGGAGAGGAGTGGATCAGCTCTCCTTGTGAGGAGAGGAGTAAAGAGAGTAGTGGATCTGATCATCTTATGAGGAAAGGAGTGGGTCAGATCTTCTTGTGAGGAGAGGAGTGGATCAGCTCTCCTTGTGAGGAGAGGAGTGGATCAGCTTTCCTTATGAGGAGAGGAGTGGGTCAGATCTCCTTGTGAGGAGAGGAGTGGATTAGCTCTTCTTGTGAGGAGAGGAGTGGATCAGCTCTTCTTGCGAGGAGAGTAGTGGATCAGCTCTCCTTGTGAGGAGAGGAGTGGTTCAGATGTTATGGGGAGAGTAGCAGATCTCCTTGTGAGGAGATGAGAGGATCAGAAACCCTTGACTTTGGAAGGTGAGTTAACATGACAATTATATTACCTTGTGTCCTGTTGAAGGAAGAGGAATTCATCATAACAGTCTGCTTTTGCCATGCAAAGGATGACACAATTGATTACAAGTATATGATGCCTATGGAAAAGGAAATTAATATTCGACAAAACTCCACAGAATCTGTGGAATCTGAACAGCATTACAAATACTGCACAGACTACATCTATTGACAGACTGAATTCAGTATTTGCTGATGTGGCAGACACATTAAATACAAACTATTTTTAGCTGCATGATTTTGCTGTTGAAAGATGAAATCATGAGATCTCCATCCTGCATGACTTTTATGAAATAGAAGAAAGAAAAGCTTGTTTATTAATCTCTTCTTTTTTCCATTTAGTAAATCATGCAATATGTAAAAGTTGTGATGTAAATTAACATTTTCGTTTCAAATCGAATTTTAAATGGAAAGTTTATTTCCTGTTCCACCTTATGCTAGATCAATGATGCCATTTGTAGTCTGCCATTTTAGTAAAAAAAATTCGAAATTTACAACTGTTTACATCCATATCATGTTGTTATATGATAATAAATTTTATTCTTGACCCTCTTATCCCCCCTTCCAATCCCACCTCCCAAGTTGGGGGGATTTATGGTGAAAGGGATATCTATGTTAATTCTGTTAATTAATTACTACATATTTATATACAGTAAGTTAACAACATAAATGATTTAATAGAGGACAAATTTTTGAAAATAACAATTGAAAACAGTTTAATAGATAGCTATGTACAAGTAATCGCATTAAATCAATAAGTTACCTTAACCAAAAGGATCAGCAAGCTTCGGAAGCATATTGGTTCAATTGTGTTTTAGGTTTGAAAAAATTCTGCTGCTGCCGCTGTTAGGTCTAAATCACATGGCAAAAGACACAGCATCAATCAGTGGCAGTTTGTCCCCTGCAATAGAAACATTCAATAATTCATCAGCAATTCCAGCAAGCAGTGACAATTTTTCTCCATTATTCTCTTCATTCTGACCAGCGTTGTTTCAGAGAGAAAACCGACTGGAGCAGCGCTGGCTGCGCCACAGTCTGCTATTGAACTGTCACTAGAATGGGATTAAATTTTGATACATTAGAACTGGCATTTGCATGGACAGCAGGAATGGAGCTGTTGTCACTGCACGGATTTGTTGTTGGACTCGCTGGACAATTCAATAAGCAGATATTTAGAATCAAGGACTGAGACCATGACTGCATGAGTATGATAATTACTTATTACTAGGATGAGTTAACAGTGAGAGTCTCTATCAGATACAGAATATCAGATCACTAGAAAGCGTGATTTGAAATACGTTTCGGTTCGAAAACCTTGTTACTTTCTACACGTATCGGTTATGGATCAGCAAGATTTATTCAACCTTTCATAACACACACGGATCTGTTTATGCTACATGTTAAACATGTAGTTGACATCTAGAAATCAGTGAGCGAACATATCTGATTTCCCCACCCCCCAATTAGATCAACACTCTGATAAGAAACACCTTGCTATTACACACTGTTACCTTTAGGGGGCGGCTTTGACATTTTACCAGTTACAATAAGAAGTTTTATACTTTACTACGTACATGCAACATGTGTTCTTAAGCATATGATATATTGGGCCTAAAATCAAAACTCTTGATGACGATCGTAAATTAATGCATGTCTTGATCCTGACTCCTACACAAACATACACAATGTTGATGCTGATAAGATGACGTTGTTTGTTAACAATTCTGATTTTGTTGTTAACAATGATGGCATTATAGTTCTGAATATATATATACACGACTGTATGTTTTGACCTGTTGGTTTCATATGTACATGTTTTATTTGCTACCATCTATAACCTTGTAGGGCTATACATGACAAGCACATTGTAACACAATGGGAGAAATAATGATGGACCAGACTGGGATTCGAACCTGGGCCCCGCGAATGCTCTACCAACTGAGCTATCTGGCGCCAGTATTCGAACCGGTCTGACCGTCACATTCCTCCCCCTTTAATGATCTTTGCCCTCGAAGATCACCCGAGGCTCTTCCCCTTGCAGGAGTTAACCTGTCAGTTCCAGGGGCTGGTCAAGCAACCAAATGTAACAGGATGGGAGAAATAATGACGGATCAGACCGGGATTCTAACCTGCGAACCCTAAATCTCTAGTCAGGTGTTCTACAAACTAAGCTATCTGGCACAGGTATTCTAACCGGTCTGACCATCACACACACACATACAAAATGACCTCATATGACCCTTGGGGGAACAGTTTTCTATTAAAGTCCACTACAACTCTGTTGAAGAAATTGTATTCAAACAATCCATGGCCATTTCTAAAACCTCGTAGGATTACCCAACAACAATCACACTAAAATGACCTCCTACCATCCCGAGGGGAATAAGTTCCTATCAGCAGGGTCAATCTGTTGAGGGGGAGGTATTCTATTCAAACAATCTAGTATTATGATAATTAACCTTAAAAATAAAGCAAACAAGACAAAATAAAAGTCAACAAAACAGAAAAACAAAATAATAATTCAGCAAAGAACAAAATTTTCAATCTGTCATCTGATGGAAGATTACCGGGTAATTCCAAACAAGAACATGAAATCACAAATGAGAGCATACTAATATTACATTGTAATATAACTAATATTACATTGTAATATGTTATATGCATGCACATTGTGTTAACCAGTTTGATTTGTGTATCAAGAAACCTATAAACTCTGTGCTAAACAGATATTTTTTTTTGGTTTTTTTCCATCTCATTTGATCAATAACACAATTCTCTTTGAAACTGATCATGTATTCCCATTGTCATGCTTCCACCAAAGATGGAAACATTGTTTGCACCATTTTTATCTTCGCATAATCTTGGTGTCACTGACTGGTAAATACCATCAGCACGGAATTATGGAACCGCAATCAATCTCAGCAACACTGAATCGACAAAAAATGTACAGAAAACTTGACAGAATACTTATGACACTGTCAGGTTTATGAGAAAAAAAAATAATCTATCGGCTTTCCCTTTTTGTCTGCACTTACAGCAATCAATATATATAAAGGTGTGTTCCAGACTCAAATAATGGGGTTTGCTTCATGCAGTTAGTCTTTCACAACATAAGGTTTTTGTATAGCACAAATTCCCAAAAATTTTCAATAAAATTCAACTTTTATTTTTTACATTTTTCAGGAAATTGATTAATACATATTCTGTAATTCCCCTTTCTTTATCATTTTTTTTTCAATTTGTTTTGAGACCCATGCAAATTAAATTAGGGGAATGCTGCCTTAAAACCTTTGATATGAAAAGATGTATATATCATTTTTATATACAAGTTGGATCAACAAATCTTTTGGCTTGTAGTTGACAGTAAACATTGATATTGGATCAAAAAGTCTTCAATTTGGAATAATGCATGGTTATTTCCATGAAGAGAAACTGACTACACACCATTACTATCATTTAATTACCAACAATTACGTACATCAAGATTCATAAAAGTCTGCGATTTTAGTACTTTGATTAAATCTTTACTAAAGCATCGGATGTTGACAAAGTTGTTGATATTTACAATAAAGTCATTCCCAAAATACAGTGCAACTTCCATATCTTGAACATTGATATCTTGATTACCATGGATAGATTGAAGACTTTAACACTAACTGCCTGTGCACACTATCACATGCAAAAATCTAATTCTTGCTAACCTTTTATCATATATCCCCTAAACTTCTTACTAGAGTAATGTTGTTATTTTGATCATAAGATGCCATCTCCATCCAAGCAAAGCGAGTGATTATACCGGTACCTAAAGCAGTGTCCTCGAAATATTTTCAGCTCAAGGATATTAACTTCCTGATTGTGAACTCAATACAAGTTTTACTGGTACTTCTCAAAAGGAAAACAGAGGTGAACTCTTTTGTCCAAAGAAAGACCCTTTTCTCTCAAAAATTAGGTCTTTTTTGTTCATTTTTCTAGTTAACCATTTTGCTACAAGAGAAAAATTCACTCCATTGGAAAAGAATTGGCCTCATGCAGGTTTGTTGTTTGACACCACAGGCAATCGAACACTTCATGGTGATTATTTCAGATTCGAAAATTCAAGCAGTGAGGAAATTTAATTTTACAGCATCTGAAGCATCTTTATTTTATCATGTACGCCAACTATCATGCATTGCCTTTTTAATGAAGAGTAAACTATATCTCAGTATAATGCTGCACTGTATAATTTTAATGCATATTCCTGCCAAAATTTTCCCTAATACCTGGAGCTCTTATAAACCTTATCTAAACTGAAACAAGACCATTACCTGTTTTAAGCATAACAATATCAAATGTAGAAGGCTTATGAATGATTGAAACTTTCCTACTTTCAAGTTTCCAAAAGGATGCATAAAGATACTGGAAAGAACCATTTTTTCAATATGTTATTGTTATTTCAATATTCAGATGTGTCATAACTTTCATGACTATGACACCTTCTAGGCAATATGCCATTCTGTTATGCATTCTAACGAGGAATTAGCATGGAATAGCCCCATAAACAAATGTCATGTATGGAAATCTGTAGCATCTACTTGTCACAGCTCTATGGCGACAATTATTGGGTATAATTTATATATGGTAGTCAATAGGCTTTGTGTGAAAATAGAGGATAGATGAGGGGCTTTTGGGGGGTGGGGGGATGGTGCCACATTCTATCATAGAAACAAAGAAGCAAAAACAGCTAAGACTTATTATAGAAAGTTTTCATATACATAAACTGGTACTGGCTCTATACAATATTTTACTGTTAATTATAACAGAATCCATGCATAAAGAAGACAGGAGAGAATCTCTCAGCCAATAAATATTGCTATAAATCACACACTTTGATCTGTCTCAAGAGATATGAAATCATATAACCATTCCCTGAAACCTATGCATTGCTGCAAATCCAGCTTCTTGTATTTAGTTCAGTTGTTAAAAATTATGCATAAACCAATTTTTGCTCTGGGAGTAAATAACAAAATTATGCAGTTTCAGATGAATAATTTGGTATGATCATAACTCAATCATCAAGCATAAATTGGCAACTAATGTAATGTATTTTTCTGAATAATAAAATAGTTACAAGTAAACCCCTTTTCTTACAACTAAAGATTCACATGTATCAGCTGCCTGCAAGCACAATCAAATTTATATTGTATAAAACTATTGAATATTGAATTCATTGCTTATAATTTAGTTTTTTGCTATTAATCGTAGATAAAAACTGTACTTTTAATTGACCTTTAAAATGACATCAAATTATACAAAATTCAAACGTAACATTAGATGGATTGATACATTTGTTGTCTTGAGTCTTACTATGATGAAGGCAACATTCTTTGTACCATTATCGGATATATAATAAAATTTTAAAGCCAGATAGAGTGTTACAACCAGAATTGAATTCTTTACATTTGTAAAAATTCTTCCTTATTTGAATCTATAGAATAGTGAAAATATTTAATTCTGTGTGAACTTTTTACACTTGACATCACAATGATTTCAGCATGGTTTTCTTTTTTGACAGCTGCATCGTTGCAAGCATAAAAAGTTATGTTAATAATTCAGAACAAGTTACAAGTTTCTTTTCTCAAACGTAAATATAAGTAAACAGCAACCTTAAATAGTTCACCAAGATACAAACTTGGTTGGTCACATGATCATATCTTCTGAGAAGCCCTTTGGTCACGTGACTAACCAAGTCCATATCCTGGTGAACTGTGTAACTTGCTGTTTGTTTCTTAATTATCAACTTAACCATAAGCTTTAAAAGAGAGAGAGAGAGAGAGAAAAGAACCATTATATTGTTTTCAACATTGATTGCCTATAATATCTAGATGTAAAAGACCTATGGGTTGAATCAATCCAATGAAAAAGTAGACATTCAATAGAAGTCAACCAGAGACCCCCAAATTACCATTAATAGTTTCCCTCAGTCTCGCGATCACATCCGATCTCTTATGAAATGGCTTAGGGTTAAACCAAATGAACTGTTTTAGCACTGCAGTAAAATAGTAAGTCTAGAGGCTAATGGTTGGCTGTCTTTTGAAGAGGATTATATGATAACTAACAGCAAGGCTTCAGCGTACCTTTAGAACAACTTGATGGAGCCTATTATCTTGTATTCATCACTTTGATGAGTCTCCTAAGAATATTTATAAACGCACAAATTTTTTCACAGTCAAGGAGTTTAAAACTCTCTTTGCATTTACTGATGAATTTCTTTTTTTCTTTTTTTCTTTTTTTCTTTTTTTTTTGGGGGGGGGGGGGGTGTGTCATTCTATATGTAAGTGCAATATACCTAATAAATTAACAATAAAATGGTGCTATAAAAACAAAAATTTTAGCACTACACATCAATAATACATCAGTAAATAATTGGTACCAATTAGAAGATTGATTTTAAATAGTCTAACTATCAGTGATCTAAATATGGGAAGTCTACCACTTAATCTAATTCAAAACTTCAGATAATTTTTTTCTCAAAAGCTCATGTGATCATCTCTTAAAATCTGAAACTCTTTCGTTTTAGATTTAACAAATCCTCTTAAGGTGGCTCTATACACCCACAGTTTATTCCAATTTTCAATAGAAGACCACAAAACATATACTTTTCAAATATCAAAATGACGATAGGGATAATATAGGTATTTTTAAAGAATTTTTTAATGTTTTTTCGTGTTTTTGTAAAATATTTTTTTAAAAGACAGCTATCAACAAATTGAGAGAAATTATTTTGTCATATGATGGATATTTCCTTCGGACACAAAAAAAAAATATATCGCTTCTTAACATTCAAAAATGTTATTATTGCAATCTTTTTTAGTATTTCCCCAAAACATAATTTTTCATATTTTCTTACTCTGTTGAAAAATCATCTGAAAAAGTTGCTTGATGTTATAAGAAAACGATTTTAATATATGTGATTTAAAAAATTGAATGAAAACCATTGCAAATAAACACAAAAAATATTTTAAATTTTATTTGGTATGAAAGTTCCTCATGTAAGGGTTATCGTTCCTAAGTCCCAAGGCCAAAACACCTTGGGGACTTTTCATTTCTGAGTTGGAGAAAATTTCCTAAATGTAATGTTGGAATGATAAATACATACATATTTCATTATAGACTTTGCCCTGTATAAGTGAATATATTCGCTTTAATGCAAAACTAAGTCAAATAAATAAAGGGGAACATTGACTAGGCTAATAGGATTTATGTATCCCAACCTGAGAGAAATTCAAAGCAACCCTCTCACCCCCGTGAGGTGTCGATGTTAATGTGCATTAAAGTATATTATAATTGAAATATTTTCACCTGTTTAGAATTTTCACGGTATTCAACCAAAAAATACGTTTTAGAAATTTTTGGACAGTTAAAAAATTTATTGTTCTCAACGGGAAACGAACTCATGACCTTCTGGTTTGTAGTGAACCCACTAACCCACTGCGCTACAGTGTAACATATCGATGATGCTAAAGAAACTCTTTAAAAATTTCTACTTGATTTTATTGTTTATTTTGATAAATAATACCACACAACGTGAAGGTGTTACATACCACATTACTTGTAAGTAATGAATTTTCCAATTATCAAATTAAATCTATCCATTTAACATATTTTTCAAAATAGCGGTTCCCATACAATTCCCCTCAGTTTAAATCAGCCAGTACCGGAAATGCATGTTTCCAGGTTTACTATTTTGCGTACTGCGTCATCAAAAAGTGGTGTATAGAGCCACCTTAAATATAAGCATATCTTTTATTTTTTTTGCTTGCAGGCTAAAAAAAATTTGCATAAATTGGAGATAATCATCATGTATGCCATTTCAATTGATAATTTGTTCAATATTCAGCGACATCGATGCCGATGGCTATAAAACCCGTATTGCAACATTTACATATTCACAATTACATGCATGCCGTACAAATCTCAAATAGATTTTATTTCTTTGGATGAGAAAGTGGTGGTAATCTAGACCATGAGGCATATCTGAGTATAAAGTATATTTAAACCCAAAGTATTCAGTGATAATATCACTGAATACTTTTAAATGATATAAAAAAGAAATATAATATTTGATTGCATGTCAAAAGTGTCAGGCAGACCCAACAAGCATTTAGCTTACTATATAGGCAAATATACACCCTAAATACTAAATTCTAGCACGGGGGTTAAAGCAGTATGTATGATGCCCTCAGAAAAAGTGTTTTATCCTGGGGGAGGGGGAATGAATTCAGATCCTTTGCTATTCTACTACATGTGCTTTAATTTGCTGTTAAGTTCTGTTACAGTTTTTAGATCAATTGCATACTAAAAAAAATTCCTTTTGATTGATTGATTGATTTTTCAGTTTACAAATGTATATATATGCACGCAAAACACCCCAAGGTATGAACAACTGAGAAAATTATCAATTTGAGAATTGAAACAAAATGTGAAAAACACAGCAAATGTCAATGGTTTATTAGGGCTTACGTTTATCATATACATCGATATTGTGCATATGTTCACTTGCCTGATAGGTAGAATGCAGAGTGTTTAACCTATTTACAGTACCTGAGTTTACTTACATTGATCATGCTCTGAATCAATACAAAAATGTCCCAAAATAAACAAGAGGCCCATGGGCCACATCGCTCACCTGAACAACAGTTCCTTGTAACATTCTATTTCATAGCATATGTTATTTCTATTTTAAACTTTGAACCCCTTTATGGGGCCCCAGTATTGGTCTGGGGTTTATGATTGGCTTTAACAACTACACTATTTGAGGATCCTTGCATTGTAATCTCACAAACTGTAGCATTGTAGTTCTCAAGAAGAAAATTTTTAAACAAACTCCATATATATTTCTATCTTAAACTTTGAACCCCATCTGGGGCCTCAGTATTGGTCTGGGGGTCTTGGGGCCCCAGTATTAGTTCGGGGGTCACGATTTTACCAATTTAGAATCTACAATAGCCAATGATTCTTGCATAGTAATCTCACAAACTGTTGCACTGTAGTTCTTGAGAAGAAGATTTTTAAACATGTTCCCTATATATTTCTATGTTAATTTTTAACCCCTTCTTGGGCCCCAATATTAGTCTGGGGGTCACGGCTTCCACAATTAAGAAACTTTACAATTTGAGAATGCTTGCATAGTTATCTCACAAATTTAATCACTGTAGCTCTCCTCCATAAGATTTTTAAACATGTTCCCTCCTATCTTTCTATGTGAAACATTGAACCCCTTCTCCTGGGGCCCCAGTATTAGATCGCTTCTATATTTGAAAGTTTTCACTATTTGAGGATCCAAGTAAAGTAATCTCACAAAGTATGACATTGTAGTTCTCGAAAAGATTTTTTAAATCATGTTTCCTATATATTTCTATGTTAAACTTTGAACCCCTCTTGATGCCCCAGTAAAAGTCCGAGGGTCATGATTTTAACACTTTAGAATCTACAATTGCCAATGTATGCATAGTGATATCCCAAACTGTTGCATTGTAGTTCTTAAGAAGAAGATTTTTAAACATTTTTTTTTATATATGTTAAACTTTGAACCCTGCCTGGGGGCCCAGTTTATGCCCGGGGGTCACAATTTTAACAATTTTGAATCTTCACTATACATACAAGCTTATGTATAAATTTTGGCATTTCTGGTGCAGTGGTTCTTGAGGAGATGATTTTAAAACATTTATCCTATTTATTTCTATGTTAATCTTTGAACCCTGCCTGGAGCCCCAGATTTAGTACGGGGGTCATGATTTTTATAATTTTGAATCTTCACTATACATACAAGCTTTTGTATAAATATTGGAATTTCTGGTGCAGTGGTTCTTGAGGAGAAGATTTTTAAACATTTGTCCAATGTATTTCAATGTTAAACTTTGAGCCTGGACCGCCTGGGGCCCCAGTTTTGGTCCGGGGTCACGATTTTTACAATTTAGAATCTTCACTATATATACAAGCTTTTGTGTAAATGTTGGAATTTCTGGTGCAGTGGTTCTTGAGAAGACGATTTTTAAACATTTGTCCAATGTATTTCAATATTAAACTTTGAACCCCGCCTGGGGCCCCCGTTTTGGTCCGGGAGTCACGATTTTTATAATTTACATGTAGAATCTTCACTATTATAATATATACAAGCTTTTGTGTAAATGTTGGCATTTCTGGTGCAGTGGGTTGTGAGAAGATGATTTCTAAACATTTTTTCTATGTATTTCCATGTTAAATTTTGAACCCTGCCTGGGGCCCCAGTTTTGGTCCGGGGGTCACGATTTTTACAATTTAGAATCTTCACTATATATACAAGCTTTTGTGTAAATTTTGGCATTTCTGGTGCAGTGGTTCTTGAGAAGAAGATAGGTTTTTAAACATTTGTCCAATGTATTTCAATGTTAAACTTTGAACCCCGCCTGGGGCCCCAGTTTTGGTCCGGGAGTCACGATTTTTACAATTTATAATCTTCACTATACATACAAGCTTTTGTGTAAATATTGGAATTTCTGGTGCAGTGGTTCTTGAGAAGAAGATTTTTAAACATTTTTCCAATGTATTTCCATGTTAAATTTTGAACCCTGCCTGGGGCCCCAGTTTTGGTCCGGGGGTCACGATTTTTACAATTTAGAATCTTCACTATATATATAAGCTTTTGGTAAATATTGGAATTTCTGGTGCAGTGGTTCTTGAGAAGAAGATTTTTAAACATTTTTCCAATGTATTTCCATGTTAAATTTTGAACCCTGCCTGGGGCCCCAGTTTTGGTCCGGGGGTCACGATTTTTACAATTTAGAATCTTCACTATATATACAAGCTTTTGTGTAAATGTTGACATTTCTGGTGCAGTGGTTCTTGAGAAGAAGATTTTTAAAGACATGCACCCTATTTTCACTGATTCGTAATTATCTCCCCTTTAAGAAGGGTTGTACCCTTTATTTTAACAATTTAGAATCCCCTTTTCATAAGGATGCTTTGTACCAAGTTTGGTTAAATTTGGCCCAGAGGTTTTTGAGAAGAAGTCAAAAATGTGAAAAGTTTACAGACGGACGGACAGACAGACGGACGGACGGACGGACGGACGGACGGACGGACGGACGACGGACAACGGGTGATCAGAAAAGCTCACTTGAACCTTTGGTTCAGGTGAGCTAAAAACACAGTGATATGTTTTAATTATCACTAGAAGTTAATTAGAACATGAATAATAACACAGGAAGAGGGACCCCACTTTGAAAATTGTACATAAGCATCCGCTATCATTCTGGAGTTCTTGCTATCAAAGGAGTATTTCATGGAAAACTGTGTTTATATCATATCAAAGCAACCAATTATTTTTTACCTAATTAATTGTGCTTCAATTTTCTTTTATAAACACTCCTTTGGTTTCAGAGAACAAGGTTTCACTTAGAAGTGTGTCCTTTGGGAGTTTTTTAAAACTACATCACTTTTTTTTTCCATGAATCTGGCGATGTTGATTTGGTTGCATTTTTTCCAGTCATCTCTTGGGAAAAAATTACCATAACGATATAAAAGTTATAGAACAACTGCTTCAATTATAAAAACCCACTGAGTGTACTGGGAATGCTTTGCCTCAAAACAAGACTTTGCAGCAATAAGTCGCAGTTTAATGCATGAAGAAACAGTTTCATCAAATACTGCGACTTTACAATTTTTTTTACTAGAAGCGCAGAATTGGATAAGACCCCTTCATTGAATCAAGAAACTCAAGTCTGATAACAATTTTGTATCAATAATCTGATAATATTCTCTTTAAGGTCTTTATCACTCACAATCTACTTTCTAAATCAACCATACTGTCCGTGCTATTTGATTTTAGATATTAATTTGCAAAATACAAAAGAGAGAAGAAAGAGAGAGAGAGGGGAGAGTTTCAAGCACAATATATCTTCTACAATATTATAAAAAAAAATTGAAATCATTGATATACAACATATACTGCATGCGTCTGTCCATTGTAATAGTTAAATTAGTATCATAACTATAATAAATCTACAAAGCTTGTGAACAACAGGTGCATATCTCTAATATTTACAGAAACACAGCTAGTCCCTAGTCTACTAATGCACACAAATGCATACCGGTATCTACCTGTATTTCCAGTGAATGAATGAATGGTAAAAAGGTCCTTCACTCCACAAAAATCCTACACAATATAATATTTACAATGAAACAACCATGACATATCCAATACACATGTCTACAACATCTCGTAATCCGCAACTTGTCAGTAACAATGGCTGATGCAAATACTTTATCATCAGCAGAGAGCACACAGCTGTGACAGGTCCCACAATGCATTGATTTTACATTTATTGGGATTTCCCGCCCAGGTGAGGAGGCTATATGTTCTGTCATACACATTAAAAGACTATCATATGACAGAATGAAAGAAATTCCATTAAAAAAAATAAAAAGAGAATTTTTTTTTTATCAAGTTTCATAAATGTTTTTAATATGAATGAAGAATCACACTAATTTTATCTTATCACATTATAATACACAACAAAAAATATCTTCCTTTCTTTGCATTACTTAAAATCTACCTCTTAAAAAATGTTACAATTGAATTACATGTATTAAAAGTGAAAAATAGAAACAGAAATCTGATACATGTGACAGTTTAATATTTAAACAGGTGAGATGAGATGAGATGGAGGTGGGGGGGGGGGTTGATAATATACTAGTGAGACAGCTGGACTCCATTTAATTTCACCATACACATTAAAACAAATAGAAATCTTACTGATATTTTTCAGTAAGTTAACCATGCTTAGCCTGATCTATAAAACAAATTTAATCGTAACATAGATGCAAGGCCTCCACACTTAAATATTGACAATGGTTGACTATTTCTGAAGGTACTGAGTGAACAAGCAAATGCATCTCCTGTTCTCTGAATATTGAGGGGACAATACTATTCTAATCAATATCCAATATACTACTATTTCTGAAGGTACTGAGTGAACAAGCAAATGCATCTCCTGTTCTCTGAATATTGAGGGGACAATACTATTCTAATCAATATCCAATATACCGGTTATTAAAATTAGATCCCTTGGTATTCTTCAGTAGATTGCTACCTTGTTCACAAAGTTTCTTATGGATAGAATTCTTCAGATATATAAGTCAAATGACCCCTGACTTGTAACCTTGTGACCTCAAAACCAATACATCTATACACGAACTGACATTCTTGAGGGTTACCTGGGTACCATGTCCAATGTTGGTTTAGCAAGATTTCTTATGATAATGATTTGACTTTCTAGTCAATGTTCAGAGTAGTCTGACCTTAACCTTTGCTCAAGTGACCTCAAAATCAATTCAGGTCATATTCTTCATAGATGATATCTTTGTAAGACATTTGATCCATATGTAAAGCAAAAGGTTCTAAGATATTTGACAACACATAGTTCACTAGTCACTGTTCATCATTGTTTGACCTTTGACCCCATTACTTCAAAATAAAAAGAGGTCTTCTACTGACTTGAGAGGGTACCTGTGAACCAAGATTGATATTAGCATCCAGCAGTTTAGGGTATCTTAAGGTATCAATTTGACAGCACCTGGTGAACTGACTGGCTGACATACAGAATATTCAACACCAATTAAATAAATTAGGTTCAAACACAATGTTCCCCTCTCACTCTATTTTTAAAGGGACTACAAAAAGTTCATAGTTTTGTCTTCTTTATACTCTCTTTGGAAAGGTCAGCGACTTACTTTAAGGATGATTATTTTTCTCCCTGAAATCTCTTGATTTGCTTTATAGAATACACATAATGACAATCAGCTTGATAACAACACTACTAAAATCTTACCTTTACTTAAATCTTTCCCTTTCAATATTTCATGCATGCAACACATATATCTCACATTTCATACATATAAATGAACAATGTGCCCCTTGTACATGTGTATTACAATACATGCATTTGTGACCTCAAACAGATTTTTGGCCAAAAATCACCTTGCTTATCCTCCATTGCCACGTACTTCATAACAATTCTGTTCCAAAGGGTTATTACCAGTAATGTTAAATCCGATAATAGCTTCGACTTGAAAGTAATGAAAACATTTAAATACACAGGGAGACTTTTAATGCAGGCATGTAAGGTCAGATATTTATGAAAAATAATTCCAATAGAGTTTTATTGTTCTCTTTACAGATAGGACCTTCCAGTTCATGTTAAACATTGTAGGGGCATGCAAAATACTGGTACATCATCTTGTATCTTTGTGAGTTCTAAAGATGCTGCAGGGTACATCTGTGCTTATTTTGTAGATTAAATGAATTCAGAAACAGCGATTTGAATAAAAAAGAATTAAGCGTTCATTAAATCTTTTCCATGAAAATACAATGTACTGGTACATGTATTTACTAACCAAATTAAATAAAATTGAAGCGAGGATGGGCTAGATTATTCATTCACTGGGTAAAATTATTATAATGGAGATTCAATGCCCTGTCAGATAGGAATTTAAAACTTACATCAGAATCTGAATCGTGACAACTCACAAAGAGAAATTGTGTAGATCGTGAGCTAGTTCCTCATTTTAAAAACTATGAAGTAAATTGCGATCAAGTAAAAACTCTGTCATTTGTCAATGCCAAAATAACACCCTCTAATCTTATCATTTAAATAGTCAGTAACTCAATCGTCTTCACTATATTGAATAACTCTATAGATACATCTCTTGAAGTAAGGTTCAAGATAACCCTTTAAATACCTTTACTATGGGGGTCTGTAAGTTTTCAGTTATTTGCCTCTCTTTCCTCCAGTCTTCCCCACAAAGTACACAAAACCATTCTTAAATTCAAACAATCAAATTTGAACTGATTTTACTCTGTATATAGACATTAAACAAGGCATGTCAATAGAATTTTCAATTCCAATACACATTCAACAATACCCTTTATGTACAGAGTAATTCAATCTTAGAAAAGTTTGGAATGAGAAAATTATGTGATAGTTACAAAAAAAAGATTGTGCCAGCTCAAGAATATGAAAATTATGAAACAGTTCCTATAACTGCATGAAGCAACAATTAAATTCTCGCGTATGCACATTTTCATGACCACCTCCTTTTCAGAACCCACTGGATTTTCAATTAATTCTAGTTGGTGGGTTCTAACACCCCCCCCCCCCAAACACACATAAAATTATTTTTTTTAAAAACACTCTTTGGATTCTTTTCAATACAAGATGCTCATTTAAGTACTGTTAAAGTTCTGTTAGTCAATCTTTCCAGTACCCATTGACCTATGATCATGCATGGCTTCATTCAAGATCATAGCTGCTACCCTAGCGGATTGCTACATTAGATGAACACACTGAAAAAAATTAATGCTGCTATTGCTAAAGCTAGCTAATTGCCAAACATTATAGCAGCTACAGAGAGTTAGATTAGCAGCTACAATCTTCAACACAGCCCAGCTAGTACAGTCATAGTCTGCATATTAATTTCCACAGATGATCAAAAAATTATTGATTTTCCATTTCCACAGAATTTCAACCAAATGCCAATAAAATGTTATCAATTTCAATAAAAATATATCACTTAAATCTCTCCCTTCCAAGACTAAAATCTCCAATCACGCTTTTAATGAGCACTAGCTCTGTCTAAAAAGTCTACTTTTTATTACATAATGTTTCCGCAAGGAATTGCGTAAAAGAAGATCTTTCTTTGAGCTGCAATGTTACAACTTAAATGTATGCAACATCAAACCATGTCATTTACCGGGGTATATCTTGCTGGATGCAAAAATTTTGACTTTTAAGTTAGAATAAAAGTCACTTGGGTTTATATATATAATGTAACTTTCAGACTGCGGTTGACACATCAATATAACAAACCCCTAGAGAAGACAACAGCAGTTTTTTATTACACGTTTTCTTCTTTCAGTTGTAATGTTTGTTTTTAATGTTAGAACAAAAGTGAACAGCTGGAATTTTATGGTTTATATTTCCACAGAGAGTCAAAAGTACATGATTATTTTGTCACCAACACAGCTAGACTATTTCCCCACTCAGTATCACTCTGCAAAGAGACTGTTCCACCTCAAAATCAATTTACAGTAAATAGCTTTTCCTACATGCTATTTAGCTTCTATTTTCTTGTCAATTTCTATATCAAATGACTCCAAATCATTCAAAATAAAGTTCGAATGTTGATCGAGACACATTAATCATTTAGTTAGAAACCTAACCTTAATGTATATATATACATATTAAAGCCTAAGGATGCCAAATTATTCTAAGAGACATCTCTAGATCTGTAATCTTATCATGGCTGAAATGGGGGCTGATTGCTTATATTCCATTAAGGATATTACTACTAAATTAGTTTGCAGCTATGAAAAATTCTGTCAGAATTAAAAGAGACAATTTAATTTTGCTTGTGATGTATTTTTCATCAATATTTTTTATATGCTGCAAATTCAACAGTGCTTGCGATTCTGAGCAGTCTTCAAAGATATGAAACATGCAGCTTTAATATTACAATCCCTGCACGCTCTAGGATTGTTTTTGAAGTTTTCTATTCTCAGGTGAGGCCATTTTCCATTTCATCAATTCAAATCAACCTACCAGTAATAGTACAACGTACAGTTAAAGTTAATGCAAACATGCATCGGTATGCATGTATATTTAAATCAAACTTTCAATGTTGGATGATACTGATAGGTGATAATTAAACAACTGCATTCAAAGAAGTTAAATTCTGGCAAAACAAGACAATAAAATAGCAAATGTGTATCAAAATTTTTTTTTTTGAAAGATTTTTTGCATCTCTTATCAACTCCTGTGAATTTCTAAAAAAAAAAATGTTGCATTGTTGTAATATACACATATACTGGTGCAAATCTAGGCATATTATAACACATAGCTCTTATACAACTATAATAATTTCTGTATACCCCAGTTTTGGCAATTACATACAAAAATAACTTTTATAGCAAAGACTTACCGAAAACTGAATTTAGGAGTGAAAATTCAGATCAAGCGCTATTAGCTGATTTCATGATGGTCATTTCGTGCATGCCCAACATAAAAGCAATCTCTAGGGTTGACATACAATATCCACTCTGATGAAAGGACAATTTTCTATCTGCTATATGTAAGCTGGCTCATGAACTTCGTTAGTCAGGTCACTTTGGCATATCCCTTCGATTGTAAGTTTCTGGTAGAGACAGCACACGAATTTCCTGATATTGATTCACTCTGGTAATGGACAATGCTAGTTTCTTTTTCCGGGCTGTTAATTTCAGTTTCTGTCCAGATCATCAACCCGTGACCATAACCCTATGTGTAAATGTACAAGCACTGTTAAAATCCACCGCTATATACACCCTGCATTTAAAGTTCGACATATACACAAGCAATATGTATACACACCATAAGAGCAATAGAGCATGTAGAAATATTTTTAAACTTCTTTATCAGGGACGTCGGAATTTACTGATCGATGCACTTTTTTCAATAAGTCAAATCAGAAAATTAACAAAAATATACTGTCAACTTTGGTATATTTAACTCTCACCTGAAAACTTAGCTAGGTCTTTGTTATGCTAGCCGACAAAAATCCTGTTATAGGGAATAATTAGAACATATACTGGAATTGGAAAGTTAAAGTTCAAATCTTATTAGATCTTCATATTGTATGTCTTTCAAAGTCACCTATTGTCACCATCTAAATCCCTCCATAAAACAGACAATTTTCTCGGGGCTGTTGTAAAGACGTTTGAACAATGCCTTTCAATGCTGATAATGAAAAAAAGAAGATTTAAAGCCTTCGCACTTCTTTTAATTTATTGTTTTCCAAATCTTTTCTCATTGCTTATCATTGACTTTCAAGTTTTTCAATTCAGTTAACTATCACTAGATATTGAACTTTTTAATAGTGATTTAAAAAATAATTGTTTAGAAATATAGATAAGGGCATACTTTCTGAAATTAAATTTTAAAATACGACTTTTCACCAACATTGTTTTCAAATACAGGTATACATGTATTTGATATAAACGTACAGCTTTTCATTTCGAGTTCTGCTGATCATTGTCATTCATATTTCAAGAATTTCAAGAATTTTGAATAAATAAATAAATATAAAGATAAGTAGATACATATAAAATTTCACGTAAAATTAAACGAAGTTTCAGAAGAGTTCGTTTGACAGTTGAATTTGATCGTCTGAAACCCTTTCCATAACGTGTCAATATATCCATAAATACGTACCGCATCAACATTGTGCTCATTTGAGATATTCTTTCATCTAATTTACCGGTAATAATAGCATTTCTAGCAATAATGAACAGGGTAACGTTGCATTCTGCAGCTGTTCTGTTGTCAGTCTCCAAACCGGATGTTGACATTTGACGTTTTGGCGGGAATGCAACAACGAATCGAACACGTGGTGCATGCTTAATTGGTACTGTAATTGGCGTATCCGATGCAATTCTGTCAGTTCCATAGTTAAGAGTTGACGACAGATGCGCCTCAAAAGGAAAATGGGTGCAACCCTGCACATCAACCCCCCAAAAAAAATTTCAAAGTATATAAAAATCACTAAACATTTACCCCCCCCCCCCCCCAAATAAATAAATGAGAAATAGAAATTGAAAAATATGTTCCTGAATATTATGTACTATACATGTTTTAGCTGCCCTCTGAAGGTAGCCTGGTCACGGTAAGATTATTCTTTCTATGGTGAGCCATGCGAGACTTCAGTTGGCAAAGTGCGTATAAAAACGTTTTGAAAACAACATTGTCATATCTTTGTTTTTATCCTTCAAAAAATATTTTGAAAAAAGTACATAATGAGTTATTTCTGGTTCATCTCTCCATCTTTTTTAAAAAGCGACATTTTTAATGATGAAATATGTCCTCTTTACACGTTAATTTCAAATTTGTGGAGAGAAGACCCAGAGACAACAAATCATTTTAAAACAGCTGTAGGATTTTGCATGAATTGCAACGCGTTGCTATATTTAGACCCATATTAAGATAAAACCTTTTGCATTACAAACATTTTTCTACCCATTCCACGTCCAACAGACACCAAATAAAGGTTAAAATTCAAAAAATGTGCAAAAACTAATCATTGAAATTTTCACTCTCCTTGTGCGCCCAGAAATCTGCGGAAACTACATGTTTTAAGCGTCCACTTTCTTTAGTTTGGGTAAGTGATAATTGATCGTATCACTTTGATTGTTTTTTATTGAAATGTAGTGTCCAGTTCTTTCTTCACCAGTTTTACCAAAGGGGCTCGCCATAGTCCGTTTATCTATTCATTTTTATTTTGACACACAATTCATGGTAAAGGAGTGGAAAGAAGAAAGTAAGAAGGCAATGCAAGTCACATTTTTCATCACAATCTTACCAATGCTAGTGTTACACCAACACTCCTTCAAACAATTTATTTCCAAACTCTTTATCCAAGTTGCACAATCTAAATGTCAAAAAGTTGGCTTTCTCCATTTGCACTTTCACCTTTGAATATACATGTATATCTTTCCATAGCATGTATGGATCCAGAAAAATTTTCCAGGGTGGGTGAGTCCGGGGGATAATTTTGTGTCCCATTAGGGGTGGAGGGGAGGGGGGTTAGGATGGATGGGCGAGTTGGTAGGTCCAATGCCTATTCTCTAGCAATTTTACTATGTAAATCAGATGGGTCCTTTTGTTAAGTTTTGCAAGAACATTAAACAAACTTTCCTTGCAGCAAACCTGACTAAATTGTCTCTTAAAATAATTTCATAATTTCTTTGTATCAGCATAGACTTTGGCCAAAAAAATTTACCACTGGCAAGTCTTTCCAAGAAACTAACAGTTATCTGGTCTATGTACTGTATATAGTAGTTCTTGTATAAAAAAAAAATAGGATAGCTTGAATGATTTGTGCCCCAGGTATTAACAGAACCATTTAATGAAAGTAAATCTGTTTAATTCAGATTTTCCCTCTTTGAATCCCCAATACTCAGATAAAATCAACTAAAATATTTTTTTAAATAGATTTTATTGAAATTCAAAAGCAAAATTAAACACTTATTATAATGTAATAACAACTTGGAAACCAACAAGTCTTACATGCTTATTTCATGTAACCAAAGTTCATATACACACACACACAAAATAAATAATAATAAAAGCTTTCAGAAACCTAAAAACAATTGTTAATATCGGAAATAACTCTCCATGATCTCCAGCTATTTTTGTGTCAGCACACCCGATACATACAAGGTGATTTATATATGCATGATTGGATTTATAATCAAATTCTATAAACTTGCATGTAAAAAAAAAAAAGAGCTTTAAACAACACTAAAACAAATTTAACATCCCCTGCACTTTTATATATGTATTTGGTTGTATCATACTAGTACTGTATACAGGGTTATTTTCGCCCTGTGTTATTTTCGCCCTTCCTCACTTGCAGATTCGCCCCATCTTAAATTCGCCCAGAAGCAGCTATTTTTAAAGAGAAATGATTTGAGATATTGGAATTTGCCAAGTATTAAATCTGCCCTCTGATGAGGACAAAAGGGCGAAAATAAAATAAGGGCGAATATTTCCCTGTATACAATATTCAGTCAGTAAGGATTTACTACCGGTATTTGTTGACTCTTTGACAATCACTGCCTTTTGAACAAAGACAAGAGACTGTTCATGATATTCACACAGATAGCACTAATTATGGACAAATATGTCACATTGGACATCACTTTATGATACATAACACATGTTCAACCAGATATCAATCACTTATTACATGAGCATGCATGTAAATAAAAATGGAAAGCCCGTTACAAATTAATTAATTCACAAATTAAAACAATCAATATGCATATGTTAGACAAACCAATTATAAAGTACATGTATTTTACACTACTAAAACATGCAATTACTAGTACAGTTGCATTTGTAATTATCAGTGAATATTAAAAAAAAATCAAAATCATGTACATAGAATATACAAAGTACCGTATATATTATCAAACACACTAACTAAATCTGCAACACTGCAATATAAGATGCAGCCGTAAAAATATAAAAAAAAATCACATTTTATGTGAATTCATTTCAAAATCACTGCATGTTTGTATTATGCAGAAATTTCAAGATATTTTACAATTAATGCTTTGTAATACAACAAACGTACAACATGGAAATGGGAAAATAAAAAAGAGGGATGACTATATGTATCTTTATTATTCTAATAGATCTAAAAATTTCCTGTGGAGCTATGGATACTAGAATATCTTCAATGCTTTTTTTCACATCAGTAAAATGTTTTTACATTGAGCTGTGAACTACTACTACTAGCACTGATTTAAACCTAATCTGAAAAACTCAAGTCAGCTACAATGAGCAAACACCAGTACTCAGTCAAAGGGCAAGCTGCAAGTCAATTATAGTCAAGTATTATAAATGTACCGGTACCACAAAGCCAGATCAAGTTTCTGTTACCGGTTTCTGTTCAGTTCTGAAGAAAATTGAGAATGATGTGGTCATTTTAAATTTTCTAAAGGATTAATGAAATGCTTGAGACTTGACTATAAAGTAGATACAATTATGATCAACTACACAACTAGATTTTATTCAATAGTTGTGCTATTAAAGATGCTCAAGTTTTGTCTTTTAACACTGATAAAATAAGCAACAGTTATATAGTCATGCATCAAATGTTTTCAGCTTATACAAAATGTCTCTCAGAATTGATCAATGTATAAGCTTAAGTCTTGAATTCCAACAGACTATAATTTAGACGAGACTAGAATCAGAATCCATGATTTCTCCGTCGGACTCCATGCTGTAGATATCCTCCGAGTCCTCGCTGGCGTCGGGAGTATCGTTCACCATGATTTCTCCTGTCAGGGCCACTCGCGCATAGTCGTCAGTGTCAATGGACCGGCAGAAATGTATGGCGTATTTGAGCTTCTCCCTTAGGACGGGCTTGCAAGAGTAGCGGGGCATCTTCAGCAAGAAGAAGCAGGTGTAGCTCTCAGGCAGAAAGTGATCCGGTGGGTTGTATTTGTCAAGTACCTGTATATAGAGTAATTAATCCATCAATTGTAGCAATAAATGAAAATTTAAAAAATATTCAATGAATAAATAGAATTCTTTGCTAACAAACAGTGATGAACTGCTCCTTGTTCCCTTTTCAAAGACTACAAAAGCAAATCCTCACCTTTGGCTAGCAAATATACATCAGCACAAATTTAACCTTAATTTTGTTTTCAAATCCTTTTCATTGAAGTATAAAAGTGTTTTGATTTGGAATTGAACAAAAATAGATGATCAAACTTTGCTATATAAAAAGTACAAACCTGAAGAACAAAGTCTCTCCCCCTGAAGTCGGCGATTGACCTGGGTAGCCGGGTCCTGCCCCACACAAACCTGAGGAACAGGGACCTCTCATTGTCCGAAAGTTCCTCCATCACTTCCCAGAACCATATCACCAGCGGCGCCGTGGCATCCACCCCTTTGTAGGTTGCCACAGACTTCAACAAGTACAGGGGAATGTCTGGGCTGCCACAAACCTGATAGAAAAACATGTGCATGGTGTTAAAATGGATAAAAATCGTTAGTATTGAATAGGGTAGCATACATCAAACAAAATAATACTGTAAAGTTGTGAATAACAACACCTCTTCAATTCAATTGATTTTTGTTGCACAATGCCATACAAAAATTATAAACTGGTGCATTTACATTTTATTTTCATTACAGTTTAAGTGAACTATAGCCATAATTCAATACCATTGTTTCCAATTCCAGCCCTGTGAACAGTGACAAGAGAGGGACTGGGATGACCTTTGACATGCCCTCTCTGACCCACTTCACCTGGTCATCAAACTCATGCAGTCTGTAAAACAAGACATTACATAATAGAAATAGTTTCTCATATTTCACACTGCATCTACATAAAATGTTTAAAACTATAGGTTACCGTAAGTTTTTCAGAGGAAAAACCAAATTAATACAAAGATTTAGTTTATATAATTCTCTAAATTTGTAAACGAATTTGATGAAAAAATCAAATAAAAAAGCTTCTGCTTAACAATTTTCTTCAGCATTACCACGAATATATTGAAAAGTATTACATCAATCTGATCAACTTGTCCCTGCACGAACTCATGGGATTGCATGCCTTAATAGTATTTATCTAGCTTTTGAACTTTGAACTCTTAAGGTCACAAACTATATAGTCTCTTTCTTGTATAGATTTCAAAATGTCTGGTACAACCAACAGCAGTGCGACCAGAAACAATATGCACCTGACCTTTGACCTCAACCCAAGGGCCCAAAGAAATATCTCTGAATAGGTTGGCGGTAATTCATTTTTCATTTATAAGCTCAGACTAAGAATAGTAACACACTGCGACAGCTTTATCTGGATGGTTTCATAATTCTCTTTCATCAGTACCTGTAGTTAATGGCCTGTTTGATGTACTCCATTTTGTTTGCTGGTGTGATTTTGCTGTGCTTTGATGACAATTGTACCTCCTGTCCCGAAGAGCTTGGAATGCTGAAGGGCATGTCTACAGTCTGAAGTTTGTCATCAGTAAGGTCCTTTATGTATATAAGTCCTTCAGTAAAAGAAAAACAAAATTTGAATTAAATTTAATCAAATGATCTTTATAAATCTGTTTTCAACAAAAATACTACATTCATTTGAAAAGTATGTATTGAAAAAATGGTATTATTTCCAAAAGCTACAGTGTATGTGGCGGATAATCTATTTATCTTAATGCTTAAATATTCTTCCTTTTATGCATATTCTACACCTAATCACATGTACATTTATCTATATACTTCCAAAAGTTTCTCACAACTCTGATATCTACATGTAGTTTCTGAATAAAGTTTTAAGGTACTGAATTACGTACAATTGATTTATAAGCAATCAGATGCTGATATAACCATTAAGGTATATGTACATGCAAATTGATAGAAATAAGTACCAGGTACCTGGTACATAAAGTACTTTAGAGCTAATTTTGATAATTATTTACACTCCAAAACATTCTCCAAACTTTCATGCCTTCTAAACATAATTTATGGTATGGAATGGTACCGGTAATAGTTTTGGAAGATTATCATTAAATACTTGTGGCCACAAATGCACTCGCAGATGCCAACTGACAGAAGTGAGTACCTGGTACACAGTCCTTGTCAATCTCGGCCAGGTCGGACACACTCAGTGGCATCCCAGCCACCTGCTTCCAGACGGGCTCGGCTATGTTCAGACTGAGAGGGCTGCCAGTTCGTATGGCTATACCAAACAGCATTCCTGTAAAAGTAGGTCACTAACTATTACTGTAATTGCAATGTTCATATCTTTGACTTAAATTTACTACAATTTTAAAGACATCAGATTCCAATAGGCAACAGATTCTCAATTACTTTATATAGATGGAAAAACTTTTCTTTTAGTACTGGTATATATTGTACATGATTTAATAGCTACATTACATATAAGCTGATAGCCTACCAGTTACAACATAAATTTTTCACAAAATTTGCAAAAATAGAATAATTAGGAAACTATCCAAACAAAGCGCATATAATTTCTGCGAATTGTATTTCTTGCAATGTGAAGGTGATCGTGAAAAAATGCGAAAATTAGATCATCACAAAAATAACCTGATGAAAGTAAACCATACCAAGGAACTTGAACATGTTGACATGGACAGGTGACTTGGCCATGGGATTGAAGATGTAGCAGTCCCTGTTGGCACCCGACTCGCCCCGCCCGTTGGGGGTGACGATGAGGAGGGGGAGGGAGCCGTTCTGTAACTCGTCACACATCTCAGCCACAGACTCGCTGTATCCTCCACCACAGTCATCCACACTCTCTCCTATACAACAGAAATATACACATCCTTACTGATCAAGTTTATCAAATATTTACTGCCTAGTACAGGTATAGAGTCAACCAATATCATATTCATTCTGTAAACTGTTCATCCTTTGAATGTTATAACTTTTAATTACAATAGATCATTTAATTAAAACTAGAACCTGCTTGCACTCAAGTATAAATTACAGTATTATCTCATTTTTTTTTTCACAATGCTGTGATTACAAATATTTCAAATCTGCATGCATGTATTGCATATCTTTAATGTACATCAAAGCTAGAATGCAAATGTTTGTTGACGGCACAGTAAAATGATAACCATCTGTACAATCATATACATGTTAATTCCACTGACCTACAAACTTGACCTTCCAGACCCTGTGGGGTAGCATCAGACTGTCTGCTCCGAAGGAGGACAGTTTACTAGCCATCTGTCCAAACACCGACTTGGTTCCATCAGGGCCGGAATATCCACCCTTACTACGGGCTCTCTTCACCTGTAAACAAATGTATTCAATGTACATCTGATTTATTTTGTAATTTATGACATTAACAGTAATTAGCTGGTTTCCTTGACCGAGTCTTTCTCTTTATCAAATTTAGAGACATTAAAAGAACTGAACTGCAGCTAGTTATATGCATGACAAATTTTTTCTAGTAAAATTTTCTTGCAAACAAATAATACTTGGTTTCATTCAGATCCTGGTCACATAAGCTTTCTTCTTTATCTTTTATAAGAATTTGGTCTTATAAACCTTCCAGTATTGTAGTACATGTACATGTATATGTACTGTAATATGCAGGTTCAATGGGTTATTTCACAAGATAAGCTGTATGTAGATTAAGTCCCTAGAACTTGATCTTATTCATTTGAAATCTCTATCAACTCAAAAATGTTTCATAAAAATGTCCAAACAGTCTAAGAGGGCTCCCGACAGTTTCTCCTACCTGAAGTCTGTTGAGTTCCACCACAGGTCCATGCTGCTTGTCTCTCACCATGGTTGCCTGAACAACTTTTCTAAAGGCAGCCTCCTGTTGGTTCAAAATTTTGAAAATAAATATTGATGTTGAAGTCTGTTTTAATTTATCAATATATTGTACATGTTCACTGAAAAGCAGTACAATCACATTTATTTCATTCATAGCAAGTCCCATGACAAATCATAGTCACCCCTTTTACTGTTTTAACTGTGAAATTTACATTGAAATAGATTGTCAAATCTTACACTTAAATGTACACATAATCATAACTCTCTACCTTGACGGATGACACGATCACTCCTCGGAGGTTGTCCAGCCCTGTGATGATGTCATTCCTGACCTCCAACTGACTCCGGTTCTGGAGGTCAAACATGGGGATGGATGGACAGAAGAGGTCTGAGAAGTGGTGAAGCAGGATCAGGCGGTTCCTGAGGGCGGTGATGGGGATGTTCTGAAGGTGATTGTACTCCATGGGGATGTCCGATGGCAGCTTCCCGGCACTGACCGCTTTGTTGGTGGACCAGGCCAAACTGTGGGCTGACCCACAGGCCACCCGGTTTATCTTTTTCCCTATGGTTCAGAAAAAAAAGTTTAAATGGAGATAGCCATACAGAAAAAATTCTTCCAAAATGAGGATAGTAATATGGAGAGGGCTTTACAAGAAAAAAACAGGCTTCTACACTGAGAAAATTTTGGGATTGTTCCCTTTCATATTAAGTTATGGAACAAACAAATGCATACATTTACAATAAAAAAAAAAATTGTTTAGAAAAATAATATTCAAACCTAGCAGTGAGGCCACAAGGCGGGGTCTTTGGATGGCATTGGTGGTTCCATCTCCTAATTGTCCCTCATCGTTATCGCCCCAGGAAAACACCTCACCTACAACCACAAAAATCAAAAATTAATTTCCAAACAAAAACGTAACTCCTGTCATGTTTAATAATTTTGATTCTTGACACCACCGTAAATCAAACCCTGCCTTACCTGTATCAGTGCATGCCACACAATGGAGGGAGCCACAAGCTACGTCAATTACTTTTTTGTTTTGGAGAGCCGAAACCTTGCGGGGTCTCCTCACATGGTCATCTGACCCATGTCCCAAGCGGTGGTAATCTCCCTTACCCCTAGAGAAACAACAGGCATACAAATTACAGGTATAAATTATGTGTATTTACACTGTAAATTAAATCAGCTGCATATTTCATATCATTATTGAAAAATTCTCATACATGTAGTTAAGGATAATAGAAGAGAAATGTTTCAATGTCATCATTTGATTACTCAGTGGAATACAACATCATATTCTTACCAAGTATAGACAGATCCACTTTTGGTCAGGGCCACAGAGAACTGGGATCCACATTCCACCTTCATGACTCCTTGGCCTTGCAGTGTTTCAATTTTCATTGGTACTTTACAACCATCACTTCCTCCACGACCTATCAGAAAAAAATTTAATTTAATTTAATAACATCTTTATTGCCATGGCAGTGCATAGAGAGTTTAAATTTGATTTCAGGTTTGAACCAACAACCCATTGAAAACTATATTACTAATTCCAATTACGGTACTGGATCTAATGTACTAATTACACATACTGAAGGACACTTTCTAAGTAAAAAGAAATTGACCCAATCATGATAATGAAGCAACTGAGACTATTTGATTCAGATTTGTTTCTTGTACATGAATTGCCAAAAAACTTTCATCCCAAAAAGATGTGTCCTTACCAAGTTTGCCATAATCGCCATCTCCCCAGGACCAGACGTTGTCATCATCTGTGATACACAGAGTCTGGGCGTCGCCACTTCCACACGCCATGTCAATCACACGATAAGACTTTAAGGCTTCCACCTGAACATAATTTCTCTCAGGATATACAAATATGTAGTATTCCCTTTTAAATTTTCAAACTTATTCTTGACATGTATAAATGGTTTGAATATTATGTTCATATGCATAAAGAATTAAAATATATACCAGTACTTATTAAACTGTGTGGTAAACCAGTATTTGCATTGGTTTTAAAGATTCAGTTAAGGTGTATAAGATTTGATAATTAAACAGAAAACCAACCAGTTTTGGTCTGGGTTGATCCTCACTGTCCCCGTGCCCCAGACGTCCATACCGTCCCTTGCCCCAGGTGTACAGCTCCCCGTTAGCTGTGATACAGGCACTGTGGGCCCCTCCTGCTGCTATGTCCACCACTTCCTTCCCTCTCAGGGAATCGATCACCCTTGGTCTGTCACAGGGACTACAAAAAACACCAAGACATTTAATGTAAATTCGTTTGTTTACTTCATAATTTTTTTTCTTTAAGCACTTAGACCTCAGTTTGGAATTCAATAAAGTTACAAACTCTTATCCTCCATCAAAAAAGCCACAAAGATATTAAAGATAAATATCTGTTTCTTAAAACCAAAAAAATTGCATATATTGTGGACAAAAATGTGTGTATAATTTAAATTCAAAATATGTTACTTCTTCATACCTTCTATTTCCATGACCTAGTTTTCCATCTTCCCCCTCTCCCCAAGAATACACCTCGCCCTCAGCGGACAGGGCCAGGCAGTGCTTCCCTCCTGAGTTGACCGCCAGCTTTTTGATGAAGACATGTTGGATGGACTCCAGCTGTGTGGGATGGGACACAGACTCTGTCCCTCCCACACCCAACCGCCCGCCGGCTCCATATCCTGTTGCAAACACCTGTGAATAAATAGTAATTGAAGAAAAATAAGCTTTTCTGATTTTTTGATTGAACACTTATTTTGCTGTTTCAGGTTATCAGCTGAAAAATTGTCCGTCCATATTATATGCATTATACATGTATCCTTGAAACCATCAAATATACGAAATCAACAGAAATTGATGTTCTCAAATATTTTGTCAAAACAGAGACTTGGAATTGTACACTTTAAGTAGATAAAGGAAAATCGCATTACAAATTTTATGACATAAGTCTCCTTACCTTTCCTTCTGCAGTTACAGCAAACAATGTCTGTTCTCCTCCCACCAGCTGGATGGGTCTGGTCACTGCCAGGGCCTCACAGCTGACCGGCTGTTTGACCTTGGCACCATCCACTCCCCCCAACTGCCCCCTGTGGTTGTGTCCCCAACCCCAGATCTGGCCACTCCCACCCCAAGACAGGGTCCACTCTTCGGGTTTTCTATTCAGCCACAATAACAACTGTTCATCTTGTTCTTGCTTGAAAATGTCATGATTCTCATGAACATTTAGAGCGGTCTCCTCTTCCTCCCCAGAAATGTCCAGAATCTTCTTCCTGACCTCCTCTATGAAGGACATTGGGAGCACGGTTCTTTGGACGATGCCTGTGGCGACTCTTGCCGCCATGCAGTACCGTCGGAACCACGCCCACTTGTGAGCCTCACTACAGCAGCTCAGCTTGTCTAGCTCCAAATCACAGGCCAAAGCCACTAGCTCCTGATACAGAAAATCCAAAAAGTGTCAAAGATTTTTTATTTTCATCTGGTGCATATATGTGTATACAATGTAAGCTGTGTCTCATGTCTCATCAAATACCACAGATATGTTGAAAGTGAGTTGGACATCACAACTCCTGATTGTCTATATACTTTACTTTCTTTAGAAAAATTTAGTTCTGAATCTGCACAATTTAATACAGATAATCAGATGTTGCATACCTTGAAGAATGGGCTGTGCATGAGATGCTTTCCAGCCCTGACAATGGGATCCTCGTAGTCATACTGCCTCTGCAAAGCCTCAGGTAGACCCTTCACAAGGGAGGTCACTGAGGAACTGCTCAGCAGCTGCAGGTAAAGAAATATACCGGTACCCTTGATTTTTTTTTTTTTTTTCGTTATAAATAAAAATAAGCCATTTGTTGTAATTGGTCAACATGATAAAATTCATGATGTTGATGACTATTCAACATCTAGAAATTACATAAATCAAATTCTCTCTCTCTCTCTCTCTCTCTCTGCCCCCTCCCCCTCTCAAGTCTAGTCAATACATGAAGAACAAGTAGTAATCATGTGCAAGCAACAAGACTTCTTGGTAACACAGAACACTTACAGCCGTGGAGGATCGTGTGGCTAGTTCTGATTCTGAGATCTCCACAGTGGGACTGGCCAGTAGGGTGTTGACATTCACTATCTGGTCTGCACTGTACGTCATCAGCTTACGCAGCTTCTGCAAGGCCCACATCCTCTGACTAGATCCTGTAGGGCAACAAATAAAAGATTATTTTCAATATATTTACCTCCTCTTTGCCATATATTGGTAACCTGTAGGAGGACAAACTTTGATTCAAAATGAGTTGTATGGGGAAAATAAATCAATCGTTTCACAGGACAAACCTAGAGAGCTGAGCTGGGCATTAGCAGCCAATGTGGCTGCCAGTCTGGTGACGATATTTCTGTCCAAGCTGATTTCCAGTTTGAAGTCCAGTAGACAGGTGACGAGATCAATGGATGGTCTTGACAGAACGGTTCTGTCTGAAAGCATGTCCATGGGGGCAGCAGCGGGCATGATGGGATACACGGTGAAATACCATCCCCAGCCATTGACAGAGCCATCGCTCACAAACTTCCACCTCAGTTCATCCCCGTCTATCCTAAGTTCCTGGGACCAATCTGACCATTCTCGGCCTATTCAACAAATATACAATTAACATTACCGGTATGGGTTCACTAAAACAAGTATCTAAACACTGCATAAAATTTGTGCAGCTACCTTCCTTCTTATGTGTTTTGAGGTTGAAAAAATATATCTTTTAATGATGAAACATAGGTAATCACAGATTACAAAGCTCACCGAGACAAGGCATCAACTTTATGAGGCATCACCTTTAAAACCACCTTTATCATATGATATGAAAATCATAGTTAATGATCTTGGATATTCATGGATACTGTTTTGACACAATATCGTATATCATATGTAAACTAGAACTGTCCTAATGGGACTAATACCCCCGCTAGGCTAATTTCAAATGGGACAAATAATTGAATTGAATAATAAAGGTTTGAAACACATACAAAAAAAAATTTCTAGAATTGTACAAAAAAAAAAAAATAGTTAACAAAGAAAAATTAAAATCAAAATAGTCAGAATTTCACTGTAAATACATATCTATAACAGTAATACTTTTACAAATGTATGTATTTGATGATATATTTTTTTAATTTAATTGATTTAAAGAAAAACCAACAAAATGACAATAATCTCTCCCTTTGCAGTGAATAGAAATACCAGTAGCCAAGCAATGCTCTTCTGTTGATAAAACTTTCAATATCTTTCTAATAAGAGTCTTGACAGATGCAATTAGTTGTTTCAAATTTTCCTCACTTTCTCCTATGGCACAATGGAACTCCATATCAGAAAATTGATCCCATAGGACTATGATTTTCTTTGATGAACTTGTTAAATTTAATAAACTCCCAAAACATTACCATAATTACCATACTATGTAAAAATATGTAAAAAAAGAAAATTTAATATTACAAACAATTTTAAAATTGCCAAAACACTACAATCATATCAGTAATTTTGAATTTCATTAAAATTAATGCCCAATAGGGTCACTTCATCAATTTACTTGACAAATAAATTTAAACAACCTCTAAAAATAGTTTAACTTCTTTATTAATAATTATATTATTTATTTCCTTATAATGATAGACCTTTTGGTTTACATGAAACAGTTTTAAAATAGCCCCAAAACCATCACCCACTTTACAGATTATCAATTTCCCCTTTATAAACACATGCTCCATCTGAACCATGGCTCAGATAATGGCTCCCTTGGGACAAATGAATTCAGCCACACTTGTCTTTGATGTTCTTATTAGCTCCTAAGAATTTATCATTGACAAACAAAAACTTTGCATTGTCAGTTGATAGAACACTTATAAAAAAAAATTTCTTTTTTATTAATTAAGACATAAAGACAAAAAACTCCATCTGGATGTATTTATATAAATATATTTTAGAGTGTTTTCTATTAATTAATTAATAAAATCTGTAAGGATTACCTCCCTTACTTTTCAACATTAGTGTACAATATATAGAATAAGGAAAATGAAAACTGTCATAAAATCATTAAATCTTGTCTGATCTTAAAAAAAATTGCAGGTGCACATCTTCAGATGGTGTTCAACATATGTACAAATTTTCAAACTGTTCCATGCAGTAATAAAAAATTCTATAGGGGGGACAAAGTTGCGTCTACAGACAGGCGGACAGACGGACAGACGGACGGACAGACAGACGGACAGACGGACAGGGTGAAACCAATATACCCCCCTAAACTTCGTTTGCGGGGGTATAAAAAATTGTATGATAATCCTATGTTCATTTCATACATTATTATAAGATACAATGTTTATCAATACAATAATATAAAATATGATATTGCATCCAATGATACTTACAATATATATCATTTAATACAATATAATACTGTAATAAATATTGATGCAATATGATTTTGTAACATATAATATGACATTGTATCGTGTTATACATTATTGTATTTAATCACATAATACAATATCATAATATCTAATATAAATACAATATAGCATTATTTGATACTATATCATATCACATAATACATCACAATATTGTAACATATGATATTATATTGTATAATATAGAATAATTTTGTATTGTATGATATTGTATCATATTTGATACACAATATTGTATCATATGATACAATATAATTTGATAAAACATTGTTTCATATCATATGATACAATATCATCTGATACAGTACGATATTATATAATACAATATCATTTTATACAATATCATATCATATGATACAATATCATATTATACAATATCATAATATGTTTTACGGTGTGACCGTTGGGGCGAGCGCAGAAGGAGCCACACATATGTCATCATTGTTAAATGCAACCCGTGGACTTAACCAAACCAAAAAAAATTTGGCTTTGTCTCGAAAACTTTTACCACCGCAAGGAACCGGAAGATATCAAACTTTTATTCCAATGGTCCCTTCCTAGGCTTATACACTTACACAAAAAAATACCACTGAGCATTAATAAAATGTTAAACAGACCTATTAAAATATTTTGATAAACACAAAGCCGGTTTTTTTTATTTTTTATCTCTACTTTACCTTTTAATAATGATCATTAAAATCAATAAATTGTGTGTCTGTGTTATTTCTCATTTTGTTCCTTGTTGTTACCGGTGTTTTAATTATTTTCCTGTGTGACATCAATTTTGTTTTTAATCTTTTTAATTTTTGTACGCTATATAAGCGTTGTAGACATATGTGCCCTCCCCCTCTTTTTAGTGTGTGATCTCCAATATTATTGAAAGGTTTGACCACATATGCAACTATAACAAATACATGTAGATATTTTTACAGTTTAATTTTTTTCTTTTATTTATTCATTACAAAATGACGTGGCTACACGTAGATCTAATAACGATTAGACTTTTCTTTTTTAATAATTTTTGTCACCTACCTAACGTATACAATGATTAGATCAATATGACAATAAATTTAGCATGGAACTTGCATGTGTATTTACTAAGCAAAAAAAAAAATCATCAAAACAAAACTAATCAGCCAAAGAGTCACCGTTAATAGCGAGCGCAGTATCAGTATTAACGGTGACTCCCTATATACTGAGTACTTCCTACACGTTACATTCAGTACATATGCTTGATCCACCTCTAAATGTATCGCAGGGATATAAAACGCGAGATCACTGTGACGTCATAGTTAACTTTTTGCGCTCGACAGTTTTCGTAAACTGTCGGACAAATTCGGGGAAGGAAATGACGTCATAGGTACAGTTTTTTACGTAAGCATATGTGTTGTTTACTTTAATGGTTTTAAACGGATTTTTTATTGTTAAATGAAAAAGATGTATGCGATTTACAGGTAAGAATTTTCCTTAGAAACGCTTCCTGTTCCGCCATGTTGCTATGCACTGCAAAGGATCACTGGGATAGTAGAACGTTTTCACGCGGGTCCACAAATTTTCTTTGAACAATGTGCAGATTTCAACTCGAATTTCCTCCGTTCGTACACGTTGTCTATGGAGCTCGCTACGCGAGCGGCGCTTCGCGCCGCCTCGCTGCGCTCGCTATTATATGATATCTTATAATATCATATAATACAATTTCATGTATTATATAACAATATATTATATAAACCAATATCATATTATACAATATTGTATCATACGATATGCTATAATTATAATATACAATATCGTATCATATGATACAATATCATATATTGCAATATAATATAAAACAATATCATTCGATAAAATAATATATTATACAATATCATATTCTACAATATTGTATAATAATATACAATACTATACATAACAATATCATAATACAATATCATATAATAATGTACAAAAAAATTGATACAATATCATATCATATCATATAACTTTTTACAATATAATGTATGATATTACATTGTATCATATAAAACAATAGTGTATCATATCATAGAATACTATATCATAGGAATCATGTTAAATCATTTAACAACAAACACATCTATCAAGCAGGTTTGAGTGAGGTAGGAGAATTTTTAGCATCCTTGATAATGGAGATCAGGCTCTGCATCTGAAGCTACCTCTGCAATTCATTTACATTATAGTTAAATCAATTATGCAAGCTATTATCTATAAAACATGTAACCTGTTCCAAAAAACTAAACCTCATCCAGCATCCGAAACCTATGGCTCAGATTCAGCATTCAAGCCTGTCAGATGCATCAGTATCATGAGATGCATCATCCCTGCAAGTTTGGTGATGTAAGGACCAGTAATAACTAAGATATAATCATCAGAGGGCACCTGCTCTAAAAACTTTAACCAGCTCTTAAAACCTTAACCTCATCCAGCATCCGAAACCTATGGCTCAGATTCAGCATTCATGCCTGTCAGGTGCATCAGTATCGTAAGACGCACCATCCTTGCAAGTTTGGTGAAGTTAGGACCAGAAATAACTAAGATATATTTTTTAGCATCCTTGATAATGGAGATCAGGCTCTGCATCTGAAGCTACCTCTGCCATTCATTTATATTATAGTTAGATCATATATGCAAGTTTGAAATAGTGCTATTACCTACATATATTAAACATGTGACCTGTTCCAAAAAAACTAAACCTCATCCAGCATCCGAAACCTATGGCTCAGATTCAGCATTCAAGCCTGTCAGGTGCATCAGTATCATAAGACACACCATCCATGTAAGTTTGGTAAAGTTAGGACCAGTAATAACTAAGATATGATCATCAGAGGGCACCTGCTCTAAAAACTTTAACCAGCTCTTAAAACCTTAACCTCATCCAGCATCCGAAACCTATGGCTCAGATTCAGCATTCAAGCCTGTCAGGTGCATCAGTATCATAAGACGCACCATCTATGCAAGTTTGGTGAAGTTGGGACCAGTAGTAACTTAGAAATGGCTATCAAAGGGCACCTGCAACAAAAACTTTAACCTGCTCGAAAAACCTAACTTCATCTAGCATCCGAAACCTTCGGCTCAGATTCAGCATTCAAGCCTGTCAGGTGCAAAAGTATCATAAGACACACCATCCATGCAAGTTTGGTGAAGTAAGGACCAGTAGTAAGTAAGATATAATCATCAGAGGGCACCTGCTCCAAAAACTTTAACCAGCTCTAAAAACCTTAACCTCATCCAGCATCCGAAACCTATGGCTCAGATTCAGCATTCAAGCCTGTCAGGTGCATCAGTATCATAAGACACACCATCTATGCAAGTTTGGTGAAGTTTGGACCTGTAGTAACTTAGAAATGGCTATCAAAGGGCACCTGCAACAAAAACTTTAACCTGCTCCAAACACCTTAACCTCCTCCAGCATCTGAAATTCATGGCCCAGATTCAGCATCCAAGTCTCTCAAGTCCATTAGTAGGTCCAGATGCATCATTCATGCAAGTTTGGTGAAGATAGGACAAGTAATAAGTTAGATACAGGACCTGCAACAAAAACTTTAACCAGGTCCGGACGCCGACGCCGACGCCGACGCCGAGAGTATAGCATAAGCTCCCCCCGACTTCGTCTCGGTGAGCTAAAAATGAACACAGAAAATGTATTTCAACATTCTTAAATCCAGCATGCATTCTTTTTTTCCAAATTAATTATCCTTTTCTACTGTGAATCATTTTTCAGTATGAGTTACAATGTACATGCATATTCAAAATTTATTCAAATACAATGTACTGTAACTGTAAAAGCTTAAAGATATAATTACCTGATTTGACGGCAAGGGTCCGACCAGAACTGTCAGATATAGTCAGGGGATCATGTCTCCTCTCCGTGGAGCATCGGCGATCAAACTCCACCCTCAGGGAATCGGCTCCTGCAAATTTGGAAAACTCTTTCTCAGATTTACAGTCTCAAATAATTAATCAACAATTATTAAATGCAAATCCACCATGTTTTTTACTAAGCTCATGTAAAAATTTGCCGATGCATGTGGTTATACAATGCATTACATATGTAAACACATTACAAATGTAAAATAGAGGTAGAAATGCAACAATCAACACCTGGTTTACTGAGTTTTCTTGGCCATTAAGCCTCAGTTTACCTGGAATTTTGACGGTGCCGCTGAGAGAGGCATCGTCCATGTAGGGGTGGGGACTCTCCTGGACCACCGGCTGGGGCAGTCTCCCACAGACTCGGTCAGTGGCCACATCCTCCAACTCTGTCACACACAGCTCCAGCAACATCTCCGCTACCTATAATGTACATGTATGTAGTACCACTATAAATCACACATAATCCATTGTGTACAACACATTCAACAGAGAAAAGTTAATAAAAATATTACAAATCAATACACACTACTTACTTCTTCATTGTACAGTAAAACTCGTTTAGTACGAACACGGATATAGCGAATTCTCGGGTATAGCGAAGTGTTTTTGAATCCCCGGTAAAGTTTTTAACAAATCTTAGCAAAATTTTACGGTTATAACGAATTCGGATATAACGAATTTACAGATATAGCGAACTAATTTTGGGTCCAGTAGAAGTGAATAATAATGAAATTTAACACTTTTATAACGAATTTCTTTACAGTTAAAAATGTTTGAACTACCATTTAACATAATAGTTTGAATGAATTCATTTTCATAAATATATTTTTCAATTCATAATTCGATTATTAAAGGTATCAAAGTAATGTTTTTTTATTTTAAGCTTCAATTAACAAAAATTATTGTCTGGTGAAAGAAAACTGTATAAAGTGAATTCGCTATAGTTATTATAACGAATTCGTTATACGGATATAACGAACTACGGATATAACGAAGTAAATACATTGGTCCCTAGAAGTTCGCTATAACCGAGTTTTACTGTACATAGAATGATCAAGAGTACAATTTTACAGCAAATTCAAGAAAACGAACAACACTCTCACACTTTAAAGAGACTTTAAAAAGTAAGGACACCTTCCAAATGAAGAACTCAAAGATACATGTATAAAATAGTTTCATAGAATCTTGGTATGGGATCATACCTGTGGATAAGCTTTGGCCAAGCGAGAAAGAACTTCTGATAAACATTCTCTTGCTGATTCACCCATTCTGGTGGCCACTGCAAGCTTCAAGAGCTCCACCAAGTTACGAGCGTCGTTGACAGACATCCGTACGGTGAAGTCGTCCAGACCAGAGGGATAGATTGCTTGCACTGTGTCTATGGTGCTCATGACCTCATCAGCAGAGGTCAAAGTTTCAGCCATGATACTAGTTTCCATGGGAACCAAAGCTGCCAGACCTTGCATGCTTGTGTATGATGAGATTTCTGAATGTACCTGAAATTAGTGAAAGTAAGATTAGAGGTATAACATGTTATTAAATAGAAAACTGCAGTAAAGTTTTAAATTTATGAGTACCGGTAGATTATCAGAGTGGTTTAAGTCTTTGTATTCCAATACCAGTTTTACATAATTCTTATTCAAAAACATGTGCATGTAGCTTCCACATTTTCATACAAAACTCGACTCAGCTCCTCTACTGACAATCCTTCAACCTCCCAATAAATTATTAGACAGTATTAACACCCCCCCCCCAAGATTCCTCTACACAAATACACAACACTCAATTATCCCAATGACTATCTTGATGTCATATAGAATCAGCTGTATGGAGAATACCAATAATCTGAACACCAAACACTTTTTTCTTAAGCTATCATCCTTTTTCAACAAAGGCTTAACTAAACCAACTCTAACCCCCCAACCTCCTATTTCCTTGAAAACCTAAGTAAAGAATCAGCATATCACATCCATATCTGTTATAGCCATCCTTTCCATTGATAAAGTACCCACCCTCTCCCTCACTGCACACAAGCCCTCTCTCCACTTACCCCCTCTGTGAAAATCTCTCCCAGATTCAGCTGAATATCGGCGTGGTCCAACACCTCATCTGTTCCCTCTCTGGGGACACCCTCCTCCCTCTCTGTGGGAAGTTCTTCCATACTGGCTGTCAGGGACATAGCCATGCTTAGAGGTTTCATGTCTGAGGAGACAGGCATCGGTTGACCATCTGTCTCCAGTGACTTCACAATTGCATCTCTGTTTAATATTAAAAAGTAAATCCAAAGCATTGCAAAATCTCAATTACACAACACAAATTTTTTTCTTCAGAATTTGGGAGGCTTTTTTATCAAAGTCAAAATGGACATCATGTGCATAGATGAAATACAAATCTTTATCGAGAGAGCAGAAGTGACTGATTTGCTGAGACTTAAAAAATCCACAGACTTTTAACTATTTATTGTAGAATATACATTTACGATATGTTCATTATTTATTGTGTAATAACTTATTAACAATGTGTTAATTCTAATGACTTTTTGGTAATAATTATTGCTCATGTCTTAACTGAGGCAAAGTATCTTGAAAGGTGAAAGATTCAAAGGGTGGACAAAGTGATGGGGATATTAACCTTACATGAAACATACCATCAGTAATTCCTGTAAAGTTTTTTACAGTTTACTTATGGAGAAAAATAAACCCATCTCACCTGGAGTAGAGAATCTGCAGGGCGGTCAGGATGTAGCCTAGGGCCTGCTGTTTGCTGATGTCCGTGTCCTGGGACAGGATGATCTTTGCCAGTGATGGCCGCAAAGCTTTGGAGGTTACACTCTGTGCAGATGCCGCAGAGACAGAATTCTCCTCAGAGTTGTTGTCATTCACACCTTGTGAACAAAAATATCAATGTGTATATCTCTACTCTAATGTAACTAAATGCAATTTTACAGTCTTAAGGACAGATGATTCGAGTTAACAAGTTAACCATAGCATTGGAGGAAATTTGCAAAACTTTATATTTTTCTAATAATAATCCTAGCACGAATCCAAAATATGCAAAACGATAAATGTAGGAAGCAAAATAGCCCTTACCTAATAACGTGGCGCCTAGAGCATCTCTAGAGGTGGAAAACAAGACGGGCTCGTGGGTGGTGGGGACTGACATGTCAGTGGTGGCCCAGGCAATGCTGTGGGAGGAACCACATGCCACCTTACTGATCTTGTAACCCTCCAGCACCACCAGGGCGGGCTTCCTGTTCACGGTAGTGGTGCCATTCCCCTGTTGTCCATGATCATTGTCTCCCCAAGCGAAGACCTAGAAACAATGTCAAAAGATAGTAGTTGATTTTTAGTTATTTGTCATAAGCCTTGTAAACATGTCTTAGGTTTTTTAAATGAAATCATCCGATCACCTCTTTCATATATCCCATCCTTCCACCTAAAATTCTTCTCTTTGGGAACAGGTACCTGATTTTGTGAATCTGTATCACCCAATAATAGTACAACAGATCCCAACTTGAACCCCCAAATTACCTTTCCTGCACCCGACCTGACCTACATAATTGTCTCACCTGTCCAGAGTCAGTAACAGCCAGACAATGGAGTGCTCCCACGGCTACATGGACTATTTTTTTCCCCTTGAGTCCCTCTACTATTTGAGGCTTCCTAACGTGGGCATCTGTGCCATGACCCAGTCTGAAGTAGTCCCCTTTTCCCCTGAAAAACAAATCAAAACATACATGTCTTTTGAATCAGCTTACATCAAATACATCAAATTGGTAATTATCTTACTTTTATTTCACCTAAATAGACTAGTGAATGGACTAGTGAATACTTAAAAGTGAACACATCATGAAATCCAAATTGTTCAAAAACAATATACTTAATTACTTAACATGAAAAGGAAACCTGTTTTGAAGCAAGATTTCTTTCCTCTCATTACAATTCAATGTCAATATATACAATGAACATGCATAATGCATAGCACTGAAGTGTTTTACACTTACGGGTATTAGGAAAATGATTTTAAACTTGAACATAAATTTAAGGGCATTCAGTACAAGAGTTCAAATATTTTGATTCCTTACCAGGTCCACACCTGTCCTGACTTGGTCAGAGCCAGAGAGAACTGGGCCCCACATTCTATTTGGCACACCTTCTGATCTCTTAGTCTGTCCACTTCGTGAGGGACATTACAACCCTCACTCCCCCCGCGGCCCAGCTTTCCGAAATCTCCGTCTCCCCAGGAGTACACCTTGCCCTCGTCCGTCAGGGCTAGGGTCTGGGCATCCCTGCTCCCACAGGCTACCTGTACCACCCGCTCATGAGCCAAGGCCTTGACCTAATTGAATAAAGGTCAAAATCAGAAGTTCCAGAATTAAAACCTCTGTCACAACTTATTTTCAGTAAACATGTACATTGTATGTAAATGAAAATATTATACATGTATCAATTTTATTACAAGTCCAAGGTAATTTTGACAATATTTTTAAATTCAAAGTATAGAGGAAGTATGAAGTCTTCTGATTAAATAAATTTTCTGTCACATCCAGATTTCCAAATCTGAAGCTTCCCAACAACAGACCTGTTTGGGTTTCAGCTGGGTGGTGTTGTCTCCGTGGCCCAGTCGACCGTACTCCCCCAGCCCCCAGGTATACAGGTCCCCGTTAGAGGTGATGGCGGCACTGTGGGAACTCCCACACGCGATGTCCCTCACACGCTTGGACTTCAGGGCCTCGATCAGTCGAGGCTTGTCACAGTTCCAGCGACTGAAGTGTCCCAGTTTCCCATCATCCCCTTCTCCCCAGGAAAAGACCTTTCCGTCTGTGGTCAGGGCCAGTGAATGCCTCCCACCTGTGTACATGACATTGTATAGAGAGCGGTGTCTTAAATTGACAGTAAATAATGGACTTCAAGTTCCTGTTATAGGAAATAGTTAATTTAATAGACCTGTAAATATATTTGTTCATAGAAAAATAATCAAGTTCATCCAAAATACTGTGGAATCATTAAAATTCGTGGGGGCTATTTTTCATGGATTGTTTAAATTTTACAGGTTCGTGGGGGTGTAATTTTGTGTATTTTCGTATACATACAAAGGGAATATGACTTTGTAGCCCTAATTTATTAATTCGTGGGGGATGTTAATTTGTGGATGAGAGGTACCCACGAATTCCACGAAAAATTGAGCCACCACGAAATCTAATAATTCCACAGTAATTACTTGTACATGAATTCTTACTTGTACATAATTCCTTTTTTTTAAAAATATATATCTAATTTTGAAATGTAAATTTCAAAGTACTTGTATGCGTATTTAAAAAAAAATACTTACTATATAGTATTACAGTTGCATTGTTGTTCCTTAAATCTATATTGTGATCCACTTTACATGTTGTAACAAAGATAGATACCCTATCTCAATAAGAGCTTAGAATACAAATTACATCTGTAATTTACAACAGAATCAATAACATACATATTGTTTGTTTTATTATACCTGAATGCACAGCCACTTTTTTGATGACATATTGACTGAGAGAGGTGATCTGTCGTGGAACAGAAACTGTCCCTGTGGTGATCCCCAGACCAAGTCTCCCATTGGTGGCCTCACCACAGGCATAGACTTTTCCCTCTTGTGTTACTAAAATAAAGCAAAACTTTCCATAGAATTATCATATATCAATGAAATCTATCTTTTTCTTAGTATTTATTCTCCTGTTATCAAAAAATAACTGCTTCTGTCTATAAACTTGTAACAATAGTGTAGGTGCAGAAATGTACATGTAACTTACCACAAAACAAACTCTTTGATCCACCAACAATCTGCACACATCTCAAGGCTGATAAATTGTCATTTAGTGTTGGAAGTTTAATCTGAAAGACAAAAGTAGAATTGTCAGCCAATATTTCTATGACAATTACATGTAAAACATCATAATAAAGATTGAGATAAATAAGAACCGAGGCCTGTTCAACAGAGCAGGTGCTCCTGAGAGCTCAAAAGTTCTCAATCACTGTAACTCAAATTTTGGTGAGTGCTGAAGAAGGCTTGCTTTGCTGAACAGATGCCTAAAGTTACAGTAGTCTTCAATCATTGACAATTCTTGTATATAAACACAGAACTGACCTTTGACCCTTTGGGCCCCCCAAGCTGATCTTTGTCATTCAGCCCCCAGCAGAAGACGTTGGTCTGGATTTCCTTGGTGGTGGCTTTCTTCTTCTTCTTAACAGATGAACTATTGACCTTCTCTTCCTCCTCCTCCTCTCTGTCTGAGGCAAGGAACGAAAAGTTGGCAGCTGCATCATCCTCATCAGAGCGTAACCTTCCGAGAATTGTCAGGCCGTGAACCTTGCAGTCGATGCCACTGCTGCGACACTGCTTGATGCCGATTTCAATGAAGCGGAAGTACTAAAACATGAATAGAAATTCCCTCTTATTTATATAAAGGCAAAATTCAAAAACATTGTTAAGATGACAGATACTAGCCTGACCTCTGGCCATTATGGTTTTTATGCTTTTTTTCTATTAAATAAAATCTATAATGTATTTTGTTTCCCTCCCCCTTCTCCCCAAAACATGCCTCTGGAATGCCTTGTAAGGAGAGGACAAAAATAGACCATGCCTGCTGTCCAATCCTATTTCATTTTGAAATAAAATATTGTTTAAAAAAAAATGCCCCTGGAATGATCCAGATCTGATCTACTCACATCATTGAGGTCCTGTAGAAGTGTGACAACAGACTCTGAGGAGGTGATGTTGACTGCTCGGATTTCCTTCATGGAGCTGAGGGTATCCCCTGCGCTAATGACCACTAGACTTGGCATGTAGCTGGAGTCAGACGGTTCCACTTTCATGTACAGTCGGTGTAGCAGGATATCTGGAAGCATCTCCAAACGGATCCAGTGCTGAGAGAAAACAACACACATCAGTGTATTCACCTTCATAAGTACAGTGCATGTGTGCTCACATAAAAAGAAATGGTTTCAGTATTGAGCCTAACTGATTCTACCTCCCACCCCCTTCCTTCTCATTCATATTTCCTTTCTTTTCATTAAGACTCCTTTATCAATAAAAAAGTATTAAAAGCCAATTCTTCTACTAAATCTTTATTATTGGCTATAACCTTTTTCTGTACATAACATCAGCCTTTCTCTCAAAACTCTCCTCTTTTAACCTTTTACCTCTCACATTTGAACCTCCTTTTATTTAACCCCTTACCTTGCCCTGTGACCCTGAACTCTGCCAGTAGCCACTGTTGCCATTGATGAGTCTGTGTGCTTGGTTTTCTCTGGAGGACACAGTGATGGCCTTCACACAGGCATGCCAGTCGTCAATGACGGATCTGGAAGACAGAACTCCATACTTCCTCCTCTGTTTACCAGCTTTCCCTGCATAGGTTGGCTCACAATCTGCAAAATAACCAATGGCATTTGATTGTCAACAGATTTAAAGTTCAAAGTATATTGGTATAAAGACATCACTAGCTTTACGAAAAAGGCTATGCAGCTTAGGAACATGTACTTTTTAAGTCATCAATGAATATTGACTTGATTACATGTTCATAACGATTAGACTTGATTTACCTGCACATTATGATTACACTAAGTACATGTACACACCTGGCTCTGCAATCTTGGTGAACACATGATTATGCCTGTGTTTCTTGATTCTGAAGCAGTTTTCACACATATCATAGTTGGCACATTTCTGGCATTTGTATCTGGGGCCCACAATAGGGAACAGATCACACTCGTCACACCTGAAAAGAACAGAATTTCATTGAAAAAGGTAAAAACAAATCAGAATCAGATTATCAGAAGCATACATTTGAAACAAAATGATGTCAGTCAGTGGTATCACATCATTTTATTTTCCCAGGGCACATTTTTATGGGTGTTAAAAAAAACAACTTTTGGAGAGTGTGTATGTGGTGGTTACCATAGAGGGCATATTTTCTGGATGACCATCCCAGTAAGAAAGTTAATTGGTAACTTGTGCATATAGCATAAATCAAGGGTTGCGGAGATGTAATGTCTAATGAGCACCGCAAAAAACATTGACACCCCTAAATTTAAAGCGGCTGTATCTTGCACACTACTGAGCCCTTAAATGGCTGACCTACCCTATGCCAGGGTGAGAACTTGGCACAATCTCCATCTCATCAATAACACCCGTCCAGTGAGACTGCTGAGGAAAGTCCACAGTCAAGTCACGCCCATTGGCATTAATGGCTTTAAAATAGAAGAAACAGATGTAATAAAAACATTGAATGTACGTTAACATACAGGCAAAACTCTTTATCATGATGCCTGTTTTTCTTTATTATGATGATGATCAGTTTGATGGTCTGTTCAGTACGTACCAGTGACAGTTCCTATACAGTTGTGAGACACAGACCCCCACTTGTAGGTCGGGGTCACCACGCTGGGTTTGACGTGAACTTTGTCTCCCACCGAGATCTTCTGGCTGGGTCCGGTCTCGTTTCCCATGAATCCCAGAATCTCCACATGAATGTATCGTACCCAGTATGTTCCGCCTTTCCTCTGCCAGTCGGCTTGAATGTTAAGGTCATGCAAGCCATCTCTGTCAAGCTGAAAATTTAACTAATTTTTAAATACATCGTAGATAAATTATGGCTTCTGATGCATTTATTTAATTTGAATATGTAATCCAGACTAGCATAATTTTTATACTAAACACGACTTTCACAATATGACGTCTATAGAAACCACACAGTTTTTCTTAAAAGATAGGTGGGTTTTTTGTGTGCAGAACAACAAATCAACCTACCTTAACAACTTTTCCAATATCCCCTTCGTGAACCTCCTCGTAAGTACGGCAGCACCTGACGCTCATGTTGGGTTGTATGGTGTCCCTCACGTACATGGCATACTCGTCGTTACTCAGAAAGTCTGCCCGCTTCTTGTACGACTGCTGAGTGGCAGCGGGAGGTGGAGGAATTTCTGGTGTCTCGTTTGTGATGTTCTAAAATTACAAAATAATCACTCTCAATTAAAAAGATATTCTTTTAAGAATTGTAGTAAACCCTCAATGAATTGTTTTCATGGTGTCATGTATGAAGGTCATATAGCCTATATACATGTATCAGAATTATTTCATTGGATATGCTTCAACACCTTCCAATTACAAAGTATCCATAACTCCAATGAGAAAATTAAATAAATTCCTAAGGAATGACTTTCTGAATTCTGTAGCTAGCTCTTTGTACCTGTTTGGTATGAGCAACACATCAGAACAACAATAGTTCACACCACACGAAAGACTTACAGTATATGCAGCCACTTCTGCGCTGGCATCGAACGAGTTCTCCTCCACAATGTCCTCAGACGAGGCGTCAGAATCTGTGGAGTAGTCCTCTGAATCACTGTCACTGTTGTTAAGTTCACGCGCACTTATCTGTGGGTGCTCTATCAGCCAGCCCACCAGGGCTTCAATACTGGGGTGCTCGGGATTGGGCACCAATGTGGAACTGCCTAAAATGAGCAATTCATCAAACAACCTTAAGCATCTTTAGCTTAATGTTTCAGGAGATAAATAAGCTCTGCTGATTTATATGTCAAAAACAAATCCAACAGAATTTCTGACCATCTGACCATAAAGTCTCATGTATAGAAGACACTTTTTTTTCAGCCAAAATTTGATGCAATTGAAGGGGGGATGGTTTGCATATTATACATAAGAACAAAATTTCAGCCCAATATTCAAGAGTATGTTTCTGGATACTGCAGGAGTATGACTGCCGATATCACTTGTTATGCAAGTCGTATGAGTGAACACTAAACTTATTTTGCCAAAAATACCATATTCTTAAGTTTATTTCCATGCACTAGATTATTTATTCACTCTGACCACTGTTTCAAGTTCTCGTCAAAGTATTTGCCATTTCGTAACCAGCCACCCTTCACATGTCAATGATTGTTTAACAATTTCTAGTGAAGAATGCACTGTCACAGTTAAATTGAGTGCAGGAAGATAATTTGATTTATTAAAAACGTAAAATTTACTTTGTGTCCCATTATGCAGTTATTGTTTTACATTGACACTGTTAAAAATAAATAAATCATTAAAAATATGGCTTGATAATGACAATATGTGACATACAAACGTTTTTATTTAATGTTTATTAAACAAGAATCAAAGAATTGCACTGTCAATAAAATCATTAATTTGTTGTTTTTTTGGTTTAGATCTACAAACGTTATTCCTTTTAAGCAACTGAATAAAATATCAACGCATGCACATCAATGACTTTTCAAAAATCTAGATTGAAAATTTCTTTGTTGTTTGGATACCTATCATACATGGGAACAGCTGGGATTTTTTTTTTCCAAGCATTTTACACGCAACTTTGAGAGTACATATGATACACAGGTGCATATCATGCATGAGAAAAAAAAACCCAAATTCTATAAAATATGATTATCAAAGAAAAAATGAAATACAACTATGCAAGTGAACAAACTTGACTATTTAAACGACCTAATCTAACCACATGAAAGAAGACTCACTAATTGCTTTTAAGGCAAATTTGACGTTTTTCTTGGGGAAGCCCATCTCCATCAGTTGGGTCACCACCGGGTCGACATGCTCTTGGGGCTCATGGTGGTTCCTGTGTTCCGCACTCCGGACTTTCTTTGGTTTGTTCCGGTTGATGTTACTTGGCACCTCAGCCTGGGGCCTGACAGGGGGCACCTGCTCGTTGTCACTCTCCGACTCGGAGGACTCGGAATCGTCCACCTCCAACTGACTCGTGGCCGTCAGGTACTGGGCTACTGACAGAGCGGCTCCCTGGAGCAGATTATCATATTTTTTAAATTTATACTGTAAGTACATGTCTATCTAGAAGCTCCCTTTTTTTGGCCAGGATCTCTGTCATTCATGTAACAACAATACTAGAGGAGCTAGCAATTCCTAATCATTATCTGGATTGTCATCATCATCTTAAAAACATTGCAAGAGACCTTGTTTTAATCTGACCATTAGATTTTGTTCCTTTGCATCCTTAAGGTATTAATTAAGAATGTCCTTATAAACTTTATACAGTCTCCAATATTCATTTCAATATACATCAAACAGTTACATTTTTGTCATGGTCCTTTTCAAGATAAATAGCTTCACTACATGTATGTGTGATTATAACATAGTTTTTGTTCATGTGTGTACTTTCACCTAAAAAAATAATACAGCATTTTTTTATTTCTTAAATGCTGTGGATTCATTTCTATTCATAGACATCAATATTGAAAATGACAGTTTGGAGGGTATGTAAATTCTTGGACAGTGATCCTCTCAACATAATTTGTTTATAGAAATTGCACTTCAACGAAAAATTAATTTCGTGGATAACTCAACAACGAAACGCAATGAAACTGAATATTGAAAAAACCACAATGTACTGTATTTACTTCACCATTCTTTCTTACCTCCAGCTCTTCCCTGGAGAACACAGCTTTGATGGGCGAGGGCTGTGTGGCTATACTCATCAGCAGCTGTAGGATGGTGTTGGCTGGTGAGGACTCGCTCTCTGGGTCCTCCTCACTGATCTCCTCCACCCCAGCCTCCACCTCTGACAATCCTTGATCCACCGGGGAGATTCCACTCAGGATCTGGCGAAGGTGTGGCTGGCAGGACAGGAGGACCCGAGAAGCCCGTAGCAGTCCTAATTTCAGCTGCTGCTTTCTGAGTTCTCGCACATCAACACCACTGGCAGCTATAAGCACGCACAATAATCAAATATTATTTTACAGTCCTCTACATTAAATTCAAAATCAATTTTGTTCCCCCACACAATGAGAAAACAAGATTATTTCAATGTTAAAATCATTCCGGTATTTCATTCCAAAATTTAATCATAATTTGTTAGTGGTAAAAACATTTCAAACTATTTTTTAATGAATGAATGCTTATTTTACACCTTTTGAGTCAAGATATTCCATGAACTTACTGGTATGCTCAGACTCCAGACTTGCTGTGCTGGAGACCAAGGGCCTGTCTTTCGGGAAATCCTTCTCCATCTTGAGCCCTGTGGCCGTGTAACCCACAATGGCTGACCACATCTTGATCACATCAGGCGTCATGTCGAGTTTACTCACACAGAACTCCTGATCGTTAGCCTTCAAAACAAAGACATTTCCTTTATGTATGTATCAAACTTTACAGTGAATTACAGAATACCGGTAGAGTTTTCAATAGCTTGTTGGATTGCTCAATAGGGTATTCAATTTGGTCAGCAAGGTATCACATCAGGTTTAAATCTAGGTCCTGTGGTTACCCAAGTGTAGATTGTTATTTTGCACTCAACCAATTCATTTGGCACAAAGAAAACCTCTAGAACACTCTCTCCTATTGTTAGCTATTCTATTCATAGACCTTTACAGCGAATTACAGAATACCGCTAGAGTTTTCAATAGCTTGTTGGATTGCTCAATAGGGTATTCAATTTGGTCAGCAAGGTATCTCATCAGGTTTAAATCTAGGTCCTGTGGTTACTCAAGTGTAGATTGTTATTTTGCTCTCAACCCATTCATTTAACACAAAGAAAACCTCTAGAACACTCTCTCCTATTGTTAGCTATTCTATTCATAGACTTTTAAAAAGAATGTTCACCTGGACAGCACTGGACTCTATATAGCATCAATTCTGCTTGGAGTAATTTGAATTTTGTTTTTCAAAAAATGTAATTCAAAAGGCAGTTCTGAAGAAACAAACAAAAGAGAAAAGCATAACTTTAAAAAGGAGATATTTTTCCCTGCAAAAAATCATTAAACATTTTGGTTCCCTGATTCCTGGTGCATCTTATGCATCTTACAGCACTAATAGTTATTTTTTGTGCTGACTGCTTAAGTAGTTCAGACTTTAATAGCAGTAATGTAGGATAACAGAGAGAAACAAAAAGGCCCAAAACGTGCAAATGTTAACCAGATTAACTCACTCTATTGCTGTCATACCTGAGTAATCACATGACCTAGATTTAAACCTAATGTGATACCTTGCTGACCAAATTGAATACCCTATTGATCAATCTAGCAAGCTATTGCAGTGATTGGGAAGGTCAAAAATGCCAATGGGACTATGGCCCCACAGTTATTAATTTTAATGGGCCATTTTCATAATGAAAGGGCAATCTATTTATTCATTGGGGCGATTTTGTAAAATTGAAATTATCAAGGATCAACCAAAACAATCAAGCAAAACAACTTCTATAAAATTTAAAAACTTTACCAATTGGTTAAATTTCATTTATTTGATGTGTTTATATATTTCACTGATGCAATTTTGTGCTTAATGATAAATAAAATCAGTCTCTGTACTTCTGTGTTTTTTGGGGGGTATTATTCAAACCCTTTGACCCAATTATTACCGTTATGTAGAGAATCTGTCAAACTTTGAAGGTACCTGTAGGGAAACAGTTTTTTTTTATTATTTAGACATGAAAATAAGGAAATGAGTAGTCAAATTGAATATACCCCCCCCCCCCCCATGGATTAGGAATTTGATGATTTGGAGGGAAACAAATTTTGGTAGGGAAGAATTTTTTTTTTGAAGTATAGTTGAGTCTTCCCCCCCCCCCCCCCCCCCCCACGGATAATTAGGATTTTGAAGATTTTTGGAAACTTTAAATTCCCCCCTTTTTAATTTTTTGTTGTTTGCTTGTCAAGATTTTTTGTATGGGTCTGCCCCCCCCCCCCCACTTTCAAAAACGACGCTACGTGCCTGAAATAAATAAACATCGGTTGTAATTTTCAATGCACAGTGTGTTTGCATCACCCGTATTTATAAGCATGGTAAGACAGTCGTGAGTTTTAATAATCACAACAAGGATTAATTTAGGCTGTGAAAACGTCTTTTCAATTAGATAATCATCATTTTACTGCATTTGGGGTTAGTTTACATAATTGAAAACTCAGAATACTGGGCGACTTCAACTTCTCTTTCGGAGGAAATTCTAAAATGATCTACCACGCATAAATGAGTGGAAACGTTTTTATTGGTTGTTTATTTCTGTTTTACCAAACACGACCAATGAAATTTGATGTTTTAAAACGAATGCATTAAAAGACGATTAGGTAAGTCGTACAGAGTAAATTTCCAGCGGACATCGCTAAAACTTTTATAACCGATGAGAAATTTGAATGCGCACTTCGGCGCTTAGAGTAATTGATTTAATGCGCCATTTTTCTCTTAAATGCGACTATGGCGCGTGGCGCAGGTCCTTCCCAATCACTGCTATTGAAAACTCTACCGGTATTCTGTAATTCGCTGTAAATAGTGGACTTCAACATAATTACAATTGAAAATACATTTACATGTACCTGTTTATTTAGATACACAGCTGTTAATTTCAAATATTTGTAGATGGTGATTGAGGGAGGGGTATTTTAAAAATTGTATGTTAGTTTTATCAAAATATTTTACGTTCATATACATAGTTGGTTAACACATTCTCTGTTACAAAAAGTTCCTACAAAGCCCTAACCAGCCCTCTCTGTCTGTAACCTCCTCTTATGAAATGATTGCTGTTTAGCTGGCTTATATTCTCTAAGTGTACCAATTGTCTCAAAGTGAATAAACGTTACTTTCTATGCAATCATTTCACTGTTGTCATCAGAAGTGACTAAAGTCTCTCCTTACCACTGTAAGCTCTGTCAGTCTGCAGCCCTATCAGGCTCCCATCCTCAAACTGAACATGGATCTTGCCCTTGGAGGTGATCCTGGCAATGGTGCCATAGCCCATTCTCCTCGTGTTCCACCCTGCCCCCTAACCGCTGCCCTGTTGTCCACTCCACCAATCACGGCCAAGCATGCCAGAACAATGGGCAGACGGTCAATGAGGACCGTATCCTCAGACAACAGTTCCTGGAAGTTAAGTAATGGAGATTGTGTACATGGACATGCACAGGAGCATTACATTGCTACTGATATCTGGTTATTTTTGTGATGATTAGTTTTTTGTTTTCTCTACGACCACTTTCACATCTCAATACATGTAATTACAATATGCAGAAATTGTATCCTAATATTGTTTACTATTAGAAACTTTTTAAATCACAAAATATGAAATACGACTGGGGCAAATAAAAAAAATTACATTTGAACCCAATTTTCGTAAATTTTGTGACACTCAAACAAACCCTCCAGATATACTGTTTATTTCAAACTAATTTCTTGTCGTGAACTTGGCACATGTACATGTTAAGCATTGCTCAGTTACATTTCAAAAGGTTTGAGGCCTTTTCCAAGTTTTCTCTACCTGTGATGGACAGACTTTCTCCACCATCATGTCTCCGATGTTGACGAGCTGGCTGGTGATGTAGGCGTTGATGTGGGAGTTCCAGCAGTCGCTGGCGTGAAGAGTCCGCAGCAGACACACGATCTCCTCTGCGACCGTGCTGGTGTATGACGCAGGTCAGCGACACGGACACGCATGGCTTGGGTCCCTTCCTCAGAGCGTCATCTGACACAACAACAACAGTCACGCCCATCAATCAACAATGACAACAACAAAATAAACCAAATGTAAACATTAGTAGCATCAACATGGTTAAAAAAAAAACCCACAAGTTTGTTCCAACACAACAAAATTCTTCTTTTCCAAATGATAACATTCCAATTCTATAGACAAGATTACAGTAGTACATGTATATTGTATGGATTAATAACTAATTTAGCCTTAGCCAAAAATGCTAAATAACAATTTAACAAAATTAATGACAAAGAAAATTGTTTATTTTTGCTTTGAGAACCTCCAGCACATTAAACAATTATCACTTCCATACACCACCTTCTTTTGTAAGAATGGCAATAGGCCCTTACTTGGTGAGAACAGTGTTGGATCAGCTGAGCATCCCATGATGACTTTGCCCAAAAGATTGAAGAGTCTTTCCACAATGGCCTGCCACTCGAGACTGATCTGTTTTCTTACTCCAGTGAGGCAGGACCTGACTCCAAAAACCTCAGGATCAGAATCTGCAGTAATTAAAATCAAGTAAAATTTGATTAATCTAGCCTTGGAATTATAATCTGCATTATTTATAGGGTAGTGAAAAAATTGAAGAAAGATAACTGTTTATGAAATGCAAAAATATTCAATTCAGCTAAAATGCTTGCAAGATTTTAGTTTTTTATATCAAATATATTATACACCCTGTACTTAAAAAATATCTTTTAAAATAAAATATATTTACTTAATGGCTTCCAATATCTTGAATATCATAGATTTTCAGTCTTTGAAATGTTCTCTATCATCTTAATATACACATCTGACTGTTTCAAAAACAAGAACCTGTTTGATGATGTTCTTGGTGGGCTGCGACGGCTTCTCATCCTCCAGTATCTTGAGCAGTAGATCGATCCACTTCTGTGAGCTCAGAGACTCGCAGATGCCTGGACTGGTGGCGATGGCTCGGACAAATCCCAGGGTGCACCAGCTGTAGTGCTGCTCACTAGCGATCTGGGTTGGGATATAGTTGGAGTCTGCAAAAAATATTCAGTATTCTATATCAGAAAATTCTACCATGAAATGTAAATGAAGATTAACAAGAACAGTTATTTCAAAGTGAAAAGGATGACTCTTACTAATGAAATCTTTTGTGTTGGATTTTGAAATTAAAAATTTTCAATAATTTTGCCTATTAAGAAAAATTTCATGAAATCCACTATATAATATTACCATTGATTCTCCTTTTCATATTACCATGATAATAATACAAAGAACCCTTAATTCTTCCTAAATATTACTTACTGATTCCATAGTTACACCCGGCATCCAGTATTTTCCGCATGAGTCCACACAGTGCACTGACAGCCTCCTTCTGAGCTTGTTCCGCATAGATTCCACAAGACAGGGAAAGATTGCGCAACAGGTACAAGGTGGAGCGCCTAATGATAGCAGTGGGGTGTCTGCTTTCCACTTTCACTGGGTCTACATTCAAAAAGACTGTTACAGCAAAGAAATAAATATATAGTTGGATTAGTTTGTTTATTCCCAAAGCACATCATCAAATAACTTCTTTTTGGATTAATTTTTTTTTTTTAATCAAATCTACACATTTTGAAGGAAATTTGAAAAGAGCAGCCATACATGGAATCATAGACCATACTATATCACAAAAAGTTTTAATAAGCATTATCAATTGTTAAGGATATCATTTTTTGAATAAGGTTTTTCCTGGCTATGTGAACATTTCTGCATCGCATATTCCACTAAGACCTCACCCGATTCTACTTCCTCTTCTTCGTTCTCTTCATTGTCCGGCATTTCCGGAGCCTCAGCAAGCTTCAGGTCGTACTTCCCCTCCTTGCCCATGCGGTAACTGTTGGTGCTTCCTGTGTCCCAGTGCACACGGATCCAGCCGTCATCTCCCAGCTCTCCGATCACCCGTCCTAAACTTGGAGCAGGGCCGTCCTGAGGAAAACATTTAAAGATCCATTCTGTATCCTTCATTCCACAGCATGATAATTAAGGATTTTAACTCCACTCTAACTGAACTCTAACCTTTGACCTATACTATGAGGTTACCTGATCTCCCCATTTCCAGTCCACTCCCCTCATCACGCGTGTGCCAATCTTCATCATGGCTGCCAGTTCGGGGCCCGATATGGGGACTGGAGCTGCCTGTTTTTTGTGCTTCTGTTCCTCTAGAACAGCACACATGGACACCATATTATCCTGCAGGACTCGATCTGGATCAGGACCTGAATACAGAAATTGTTTAGTCTGGAACAACAGCTTTTAAACAATCAATTATAAATCTGTTTCATTTCAAAGGTATTTAAACACTTATTTAAAGTCTAAACCATAATTTAACAAATATATCAATTCAAAAATCAATATTTTCAAAGTTGAATTATTGGCAATGAATTTCATTGATAGCTATTGAACAAATCAGCAAAAAAAACATGCTTGCATTCCTGAATACATAAAAGGATGCAAGTTAAATACGTCTCTATTGTTTAGACTCTGCCACCTACTTACCCACAAGTCTCATTAATGTCTGGGTCAGTCCCAGAATTCCTGAGTTGATGAGCAGACTGAGGCTGCTGGATTGGTGCTCGGACACCAGGATCCCCAGCATGGCCAGGATAAAGCGGGACTGGGGCAGCGCTCCCAAGCTTAACCTCTCCTGAACAACACAGATAAATAGGGCTCATGTACAAAAGAGTGTGCATTGGAATTGGGTTTCAAAGACAAACATGTTTTCTCAGGCCAGTAACATTTCATAAACTTTGGTTTTATTTTGGTTTTTTTTTTTTTTTTTTTTTTTTTTTTTTTTTTTACATTTTCTAGTTCCTAATTGAAAATCCTACTATACTTTGTTCCATACCTGAAGTCTATGACAATGACTATGACAAGATCAAATCCTCCTAGACACACTAATTCCTTTAAGCTTCTAAACTTTAACAATTCCATACCTGAGGTCTATGACAATGACAATGACTATGACAAGATCAATTCCTCCTAGATACACTAATTTCTTTAAGCTAATATATATAAGTGAACTTGCTTACCTTGCTATTGTCAACAGGGGGTATTGCAGGATTTATCCCCCTTGATTTGAACTTCATGTCAGACTGCATGATGGCTGCCCTCAGTTCTTTGATGGCCCACTTGTAGAGGTCGGAGTAGGTCATTTCCAGTAGGATCCGGTCACAGGGCGGGATCAGCTGGACGTCGGACAGGCAGTGAGGGACCGGGGCACTGAGTAAAAAAAAGATATGTTACATCTCAGCCCTCTGATGACAGACAAATAATTATGTAGGTCAAGAGTTGGTATCAAAAGAATTCTACGATATACTCAAAGTAGGAATAAAAACAACAGTTAAACTCAGCCATGACAAATTCTTGGTGCAACCACTATTCGAAAAAATTCATACAGTCTAACAATTTTTTCTCTTCAAAGAGAAAAAAATTCAAAAAGATAAATCAACAGATGAAAATCTCACTAAAAATATTTATATGTGTTTGCTATTAATACTTTGTTGATTTTTTTGTAAGAGTAAAAGAGTTAACATAAAAATCTCCACAGTAAATTTGTTATAGATGAGTTCTACTGTGTGTAGTTGATAAAATTCAGAGTTTGATACAAGTAATGAATTGAGTGTACCGATCGGACACATAGACAGGTCACTATAGCTGCTGTCTACCACTCCTAAAAAAGGGGGGTAAATACATGAGAGTAAAATATACAACAAATTACTCCTTGATAATTACTGTATATTCCTTATTTTACATGAGTACTTCATTACACGATTCTGCTGTTTTGCATCAAACTGCAAGAATATAAAATCACGTGAACCAATTTTTTGGGGGTATAATTTTATATAGCTCAAAACTGTCTGGAAAATAAAAGCAAGATCTTAAAATCCACGAGGGTTGCTCCTAGCGATTTAATGAAGATATTAATTCCTTGCATTTAATAAGGAATCTACAGTACACAATTGTAAAATCTATTTCAAAATGAAGTCCATTTTTTTCCTATGAATCCTACTGAGACAACATTAACTTGTTTTATTATTTATTATTTTAAAAAGAGAAAAAATAATCTGAATGTCTATCTACATAAACACAAGAAAATCCTTATTCTTGATTCAAAACAGCATATACACAAAATATCATGATATGAGCAAAGCAGGCCAAAAAAGGGAAGAGGAAAAAGAAAAGAAACACATTACCGCAAAACAATTATTAATTCTACAAGTGATCTAATTTATTAAGAGTAAAAAAAACTACACTAGGCTATGGTCTCCTCATCTTATAGAATGTTGTTTAGTGTCCTTACCAGACTCGTTGCCCGATGGTGAGCAGCCCCTGCCAGCCACACAGAATGGCGTATCTACAGGATGGCAGGAGATAGTCGCGGTGCACCAGGGATAGCATGGTCCTGGATTCCACTCAGACGAAGCTGAGCTCTCTCCACCTGCAGGCCGCAAAACAATGAATCGTCAGAAGAACTCAATAATTTACTGTATACAGGGTTATTTTCGCCCCGTGATATTTTCACCCTTTTGCACTTGCAAAGGGCTTTCGCCCTGTCTAGAATTCATCCAAGACATAGTTGTAATTAAGGAGAGATAAAATGAGAAATTTGAGTTCACTCAGTCTTAAATTCGCCCGCTGACAACGAGAGCGAAAGGGGCGAAAATAAAACGGGGGCGAATATTTCTCCTCATACAGTATATTTTACTAGATGTGATCTAGAACGATACTAAAGTCTGCATTCATAGTTAAAAAGAAATGAACAAACAATGACTACTGAAAGTTAATATCACTGACTGCAAACAGATTAACTTTATTTAATGCATTTAAATAACCATGTCTGAATAAATTTAGGTAAATAAATAGTCTTACAAAAACAATCTTGGGCCAATGAATTTTTTTTAATCCATGTTTGCTGTTACCTGGTGATGCAATGACCGTCTGAGTTTCTCTATGTCGATTGGATGTTCATACAACACAAATTCAATGATCTTGTTCAGGAGCGGCATGTCTGGGATGTGTCCTGTCATCCTCTGTCTCAACCAGTTAAATTTCTGGACACTCGTGACCGTGCTGGCTATGTCTTTCCAAGAGTCGGTCTTCGGAGACAAAGAAAGTACATGTTAGTTAGATTGCAGAACACTTATTTAAAAAGTTCACTCACAAGTTACACGTATATCTACTCTACTTGATACACCACTATACTTAAAGAATAATCACCCAATCTCCCCCCTTCCTAATTTTACCCCCAGTCATAAGGTTGAGATTTGTTTGTTTAGACACACCCTTTTTCTGTGACCCTTGACCTTGTGATCTGAGCCCACAGCTCCACCTGCTGGATGATCAATCTTTTTGGGTGCCTCTCCTTTCGGGAAGACCTTAACCTCATCTTCATCCTCCACATCTGGGTTGGCTTTCTCCACCCCATCCACTTCAGCAGGAGCCTTATCCACACTTTCTATCCTCTCTCCACCACCTGCTCCTTGCTCTCCTTCCATCTCATTCTCCACTTTAACATCCACTTGTTCCTCCTCCACTGTTATCAACTCCACATCTAAATAGCAAACCATTTCATTAACAGACAATTGCCTCTACAATGCATTTTTTGTGCATAATAATCCCAAATCATTTTTTCCTTTTTAAGGTACAACTCTATTCTGTTGACTTATACTGCTATAACATTTTGCATTTTAATATTTTTCACACAAAATATCTTAATCGAATTTTTAATGCATATAATTTCAGCATATGTTTTTGCTGTAGTACAAAATTTAGCAAATACGAAAAAATATGTATTTCCTACTGAGAGTTCTCTCTCTTACTATGAAGACAATCTTAATGTAAGACCCCCAAAATAGAATAAATACCTTTGCATCGTTTGGATCTCCTCTTGTCCTCCATCATTTTAATGGACACCGCCTTCCATCGTGGAGTGCTCTTTAACAAACAGGAGCGACTCATAGCATTGACCTCGTTACCAACAGCTGGTCGCAGTTCATTGAACAGAAACCTGCATCTCTCAATCACAGGGGCACACACTTCCTTGTAGGACCGACTATGCTCTTGATGAACCTGTTAATTAATTATTTTTTTTAAGTAAAAAGACCTTTCACGACAGTGGTAAAAATGTCCAAGCACCATGTCTTTTTTAACAATGGCATTGTAGATTCATTTACCGGTAATATTATGAACATTTAAAGAATCAAATTTTTGTAAAGAAAGAGTACAATCAATTTCTTCATTTAAAACATGTACCAGTAGGTGAAATACCTGAATGAGGCTGCGTTTCGTTTTGCTGACTACTTTGAACAGTTCTGATATTGACTTTGGAACTGAATGCTTGGAGTGATCTCCTTGCTCGACTATGGCTAATGCTGCATGACCCAAGTCATGGTGCTTTAGAAGCACTGCTAAGAGTATTCTACAATAAAAGAAAGAAAAAAGAAAGTTAGTATCAATTTAAAACTTTTTGATTATGAAATGAAATATATAAAATGTATTACAGCGAATTACAGAATACCGGTAGAGTTTTCAATAGCTTGTTGGATTGCTCAATAGGGTATTCAATTTGGTCAGCAAGGTATCACATCAGGGCTGCGTTCAAGATCGTAGCGGCTAGGTAGGTCTACGTAGCGGCTACGTTGTTGAACGGCAAGCTAGCCTAGCCACTAGGTAGATATTCGTAGCCTAAATATTTTATGCTAAGCATTTAATTCAAGATGGCCACCTTAGTTACCACTTTGTAACAAACACGAAATCTATTTATATAGTGATATTTTATTCACTCTTTAAGTTATAATGAATCTTAACATATATATTTCCGCTTGAAATTGACAAATTATGTCAATGTAATAAGTCTTCAGTTGAATATTTCCAACTTCAAATCTAAGACCTAGCGGCTAACCTAGCGGTTCGTTCAATAGACCTGGATATCTACGGCCTAGCGGTTAGGCTAGCAGCTACGATCTTGAACGCAGCCCAGGTTTAAATCTAGGTCCTGTGGTTACCCAAGTGTAGATTGTTATTTTGCACTCAACCAATTCATTTGGCACAAAGAAAACCTCTAGAACACTCTCTCCTATTGTTAGCTATTCTATTCATAGATCTTTAAAAAAAATGTTCACTTGGACAGCACTGGATTCTATAGAGCATCAATTCTGCTTGGAGTAATTTGAATTTTGTTTTTCAAACAATGTAAATTAAAAGACATTTCTGAAGAAACAAACAAAAGAGAAAAGCATAACTTTAAGAATTACGGAGATATTTTTTTCCTGCAAAAAATCATTAGACATTTTGGTTCCCCAATTCCTGGTGCAACATACAGCACTAAGAGTATTTTTGTGCTGTGACTGCTTCATTAGTTCAGACTTTTATAGCAGTAATGTAGGACAACAGGGAGAAACAAAAAAGGCCCAAATGTGCAAATGTTTACTAGATTAACTCACTTTATCGATGTCATACCTGAGTAATCACATGACCTAGATTTAAACCTAATGTGATACCTTGCTGACCAAATTGAATACCCTATTGAGCAATCCAACAAGCTATTGAAAACTCTACCGGTATTCTGTAATTCGCTGTAAAATATGCTCAGTTTGATATTCATAGCACTGAATTAAGGTTGCAGCATTGTTAAACTCCAGCACATAATTATACATGCATTATCTGATTAATGTTATCAGCATTACCGGTAATCATACTGCACATTTCAAATTTGTAATTATTTTTCATTTTAACTAAAATAAATAACTTGGTCACCTGCTGACTTCCTCTAGGGGGTGATCGGATGGAACGTCCAGGGAGAAGAGATGGTGATGCTTGAGATATTTGTCCATGACTGTCAGGAATGTTTTCACACAGGGGTCCTGGACCCGGCCTTCAGCCAGGGAAGTCAGGAAGGGGCGGGACATGTCAGCTTGTGACGCCTGTCTGTCAAACAGCTTCTCCTTCTCTGATAGGCCTGGCATATGTTTGACCTCAGAAGTGGGTGTGGCTCCTGGAAATCAATAAAGATCAAGTCTATGAACAATCAATGCAACTTAAAGGATACCCCCCCCCCCACCCCCCCCACCAAAATACATATTCAATCGAAGAAATGAAATGTACCATTATGGTATTCATTTTAAATCTGATAAAATATCACTTTCAAAATTTTGACCACTTTTAAGATGAAACAACATTTATCTTGCCAGAGTTCTAATATTTTAAAGAATGTAAGTCTATTGGCAAAAATGATAGCATTTACAAATAGGCAAGCACATATAGTTTCAGAGTCTATTCTCACTCAGAGCAGCATTCACTACTATTTTAATTACCAGGAGTTGTCCCCCCTGAAGCAGAGCCCCGGCTCTCCCCCTTTTCCTCCTCAAATTGATTTTTAGGTTGTAATACTTGCAGTCCCCCAGCAAAAAACTCGGACTTAAGCCACTCATGGTACTCCTCCTCCTCGGCTGAGCGGCGGGTCCCACGGGCCTGGTATGCCGCCTGGAGACCCAGCAGTACCCCAAGGGTCCGCTGTGTGTCCATTAAGGGGGAGGATGCGGTGCTGGTGTCCGAGGTCTGAACTATGTCTTTCTGAGGCTGAAAGGTTAAAGGCCATTGATTCCAACTTAGAAAATCATCTATAAATCTATAACATCTCCAAAAAAAAAAGATGGATTAAACCAACAAATCTTAAATACTAGAAAATGTTTGCCACATCCTTACATCTAAATACTGTCCTACATAGAAGGATTTCATTAGTTCTCTGGCTTCATCTGAATGATGCTGCAACTCGAAGGCCTTGGTTGCATCTTTAGCTGAAAAAAATTCAAAAGCAAATTTCACATAAAATATGTATATTTAAATACAGTACATTTACAAAACAAATGCTAAACCTAGTAATACATCAACACGTTTCTTTTCAACAAATATACATATATATACGTGTATATATAAAGTTGTACACCAAAAATTCCTTGATAGTGATTTACCTGCATACTGAAGAAGTTTCTCACTCCCACACGGCGCCTGAGCTTTGAATTCTTGCACATCATACACCTTTCCATGAATCACTACCCATAATCCTCCATCCTTGTTGTGATTCTCTAAATCCGCCTGACGGATAATGTTAATGTCTTCACTAGGTTTATGTGTGTATTTTTCCAAGGTGTAACCTATAAGCAGACAGACAATATAGTTATTTAAGGTAGGTCCCTACTCAGGATTTTTGTGGTTTAAGTAAGGGTTTTATTCATTAATCAAGTATAATAATAACTTATGTAATAAAAAAGCTCATAAAATACATGTCTTAACTATTTACTTTTATCACTAGAGTCTCCAGAAGATGCATACCCCCTTCTTCGATCGCATGATTTCGACCAAAATCATTATTTGGCTCATATTAATAAAATATCAAAGCAAAACAAAGTTTCAAATGTTTTAATTTATCATTTATATGTAAGAAAGTAATAACAAGTGTGAATATCATCATCTAGTTGATTAAAATAAAATTTTATAATGAAATGTTACAAAATGCTTTTTCAAAATTTTTACATAATTTCACATTTTTTAACTAATCTTAAAAAATGTATGGTTAAACACCATTTTTTAAACTTTAAAATATTAGTTTTATGTCTACTGCAACCAAAAAGCAAAAAAAATATAGTACTTCACATGCTTCATTTTTTTCTACGACTTATAGAAGACATATACCCCCTTATCAAATGCAGCTAAAAAAGTGTCACAAACACACCTTAACAACATATCAGAAAACAGAATTTTATTTGTTTGCTTTGATAAACACTGAAAGTCTTCTTTCAAAACTACATGTATTGAGTACAAATTAATTTTTTTGATAAACAGTATCTTTCCTCTGCATATATAAACACAAACGTACTAAAATCTCATTACAAAAATTCACGATTTCCAATTATTAGACTCATGGAAGATCAAAACCTTTATATACTGGTACTGTCTGGTAGACATTATTTACACTTTACTGCTTCTATCAAATTCAGAATTATCAATTAAACATTGAAAATTTTTAACCAAAAACAATAAATCCGAACAAATATCGTTTTCGATTTTAAAGCTTATTATATCCGGTAAATTGATGACGCGTCTGAGTAGGGACCTACCTTAAGGTGTTTGTTGTTGAAATTCTATTAACTTGTAAAATGGGTACATTTACCAGGAGTAAGAATAACTAGAACTGTCCTAATGGGACTAATACCCCCGCTAGGCTAATTTCAAATGGGACAAATAATTGAATTGAATTATTAAGGTTTGGAACACATACACAAAAAAAATTCTAGAATTGTAAAAAAAATAAAAAAATTAGTTAACAAAGAAAAAATAAAATCAAAATTGTCAGAATTTCACTGTAAATACATATCTATAACAGTAATACATTTACAAATGTATGTATTTGATGATATATTTTCTTAATTTAATTGATTTAAAGAAAAACCAACAAAATGACAATAACCCCTCCCTTTGCAGTGAATAGAAATACCGGTAGCCAAGCAATGCTCTTCTGTTGATAAAACTTTCAATATCTTACTAATAAGAGTCTTGACAGATGCAATTAGTTGTTTCAAATTTTCCTCACTTTCTCCTATGGCACAATGGAACTCCATATCAGAAAATTGATCCCATAGGACTATGATTTTCTTTGATGAACTTGTTAAATTTAATAAACTCCCAAAACATTACCATAATTACCATACTATGTAAAAATATGTAAAAAAAAGAAAATTTAATATTACAAACAATTTTAAAATTGCCAAAACACTACAATCATATCAGTAATTTTGAATTTCATTTAAATTAATGCCCAATAGGGTCACTTCATCAATTTACTTGACAAATAAATGTAAACAACCTCTAAAAATAGTTTAACATCTTTATTAATAATTATATTATTTATTTCCTTATAATGATAGACCTTTTGGTTTACATGAAACAGTTTTAAAATAGCCCCAAAACCATCACCCACTTTACAGATTATCAATTTCCCCTAAACACATGCTCCATCTGAACCATGGCTCAGATAATGGCTCCCTTGGGACAAATGAATTCAGCCACACTTGTCCTTGATGTTCTTATTAGCTCCTAAGAATTTATCATTGACAAACAAAAACTTTGCATTGTCAGTTCATAGAATACTTATAAAAAATAATTTTTTTTTATTAATTAAGACATAAAGACAAAAAACTTCATCTGGATGTATTTATATAAATATATTTTAGAGTGTTTTCTATTAATTAATTAATAAAATCTGTAAGGATTACCTCCCTTACTTTTCAACATTAGTGTACAATATATAGAATAAGGAAAATGAAAACTGTCATAAAATCATTAAATCTTGTCTGATCTTAAAAAGAATTGCAGGTGCACATCTTCAGATGGTGTTCAACATATGTACAAATTTTCAAACTGTTCCATGCAGTAATAAAAAATTCTATAGGGGGGACAAAGTTGCGTCTACAGACAGACGGACAGACGGACAGACGGACAGACAGACAGACGGACAGACGGACAGGGTGAAACCAATATACCCCCCTAAACTTCGTTTGCGGGGGTATAATAAATTGAACCATGAGAAAATCACCATTTTGTTTGAAAAGATATATATTCAGCTCATAAGACAAAACCATAAAGAAAATTAAAGCAAAATGCAACATTTTTCACTTCTCATTCAAATAACATTCCACTGAAAGAGAAAACTACAGCATTGACTGTACACAACACCTCCCACTTTTACATGACCCCTCCCACTTTAACATGACCCCTCCCACTTACTCCAGACCCCTGGCCAGGCGAGATCCTCCTTGTCGTCCCTGTCCAGCCCCGGGGCCAGCTTGTTGTAGGTGTCCAGTATGTCCAGAATCTCCTCCAGCACCGGGACAGACTGTGAGGCATGGATCACTCCTGGTGCCTTCAGCTGTAGCAGTACCATAGAGGTCACCATCTCCGGCAACAGAACACCTGTATACAGGTAGAACAAAGTATAATTACCATGTACTTTACTGAAGCCAAGGCTATATAACCTATAATACAGGTAATACAAGTATCTTCTAATAGTTGACAAATAATCTGAATAAAGAACATTGTAGGTCTAAAATACATCAATTTTCTAAAATTCTAAAATACCGTTTAAAAATAAAGTTTGCAGTTGAAATTCTGAAGACATTTTTTCTTGTAAGATAACTTAAACAGCCCAAATATAATACTATTTTTATAAAGATTGAATTTCCTCTGTGCTCTTTCACTTTTTTGGCTGGGGTGTTAATATGCATGTACATTAAATGACAGTCATTTGAAACAATGATTGAAAAAAAAAGATATACTTTGGGATCATTAGAAGTTGTGGTGGTTCAATTTTTCAAGATTTTCAAATACCTTAAACTACCATTGTACCTAATTCTGACAAATTTTGAGTACAGTACATTCTTGATTTTTATCAAGTTAATTTTCAATATATGAAAATTAGAATAATTGATTATTGACTTTTTATGTTTCTTGTCTATATTCATGTTTACAGCGAATTACAGAATACCAGTAGAGTTTTCAATAGCTTGCTAGATTGATCAATATGGTATTCAATTTGGTCAGCAAGGTATCACATTAGGTTTAAATCTAGGTCATGTGATTACTCAGGTATGACAGCAATAGAGTGAGTTAATCTGGTTAACATTTGCACGTTTTGGGCCTTTTTGTTTCTCTCTGTTATCCTACATTACTGCTATAAAAGTCTGAACTAATTAAGCAGTCAGCACAAAAAAACTATTAGTGCTGTAAGATGCACCAGGAATCAGGGAATCAAAATTTTTAATGATTTTTTGCAGGGAAAAATACCTCCTTTTTAAAGTTATGCTTTTCTCTTTTATGTGTTTCTTCAGAACTGCCTTTTGAATTACATTTTTTGGAAAACAAAATTCAAATTACTCCAAGCAGAATTGATGCTCTATAGAGTCCAGTGCTGTCAAGGTGGACATTCTTTTTAAAAGTCTATGAATAGAATAGCTAACAATAGGAGGGAGTGTTCTAGAGGTTTTCTTTGTGTAAAATGAATGGGTTGAGTGCAAAATAACAATATACACTTGAGTAACCACAGGACCTAGATTTAAACCTGATGTGATACCTTGCTGACCAAATTGAATACCCTATTGAGCAATCCAACAAGCAATTGAAAACTCTACCGGTCTTCTGTAATTCGCTGTAAAAGTTTTGCAGAAACATTGAATTATATCATTTCCAAACTGCTCAAAGTGTGATCATAGTGCTTTTAAATTTTTGTTTTCCATTTACTTTGGCTTTGAGTAACTAACATGAAAAGGTATAAAACCATAATGTAAATCTTAAAGTTTCATTAATACATATAGATATTATCATGAGCTTAGTTTACTGATTTGAAATTGAAAGTAAAGGTTGGTCATGATAAGATAAATTGAGGCCAAAGTCAACTAAACCTTGTCAACTCTAAATGAAAAAGATAAAAAGGTCAATATATATGTGATCATATCAGTGTCACAATAAACATTCAAGTATGAGCAGCTTTATAACAAGTCTTGTTTTTCTTTGCACAGTTTTCCAAGGAAATGCTCTGCTCTTCAATGGACCACAATCCAACGCAACATCCACATCCAATGGACAAATGGATCCAGCAGTTCAACAACAGCTTCAAAAAATGCAAACTGTTTTGGATTCTGCATTGAAGGACTTAGCAGCTTTGCAACAGGAGAACCGTTTACTTCAGCAACAGCAGCAAATCTATGAGCTCAAGCAGAAACTGTCTGAACAACAGCATTCTGCTTTAGAACTACAGGTACAATCACTAAAAGAAGATGTCCAAATGCTGAAAACCTACAACCAAACTTCACAGCAGAGAATAATCCTTTTGGAAGATTCTCTTCATCAAGTACAAAGTGAAAACCAAATCTTGAGGGATGATCTAAACGATTTGAATGTCACCTCTCAAACAGGTTTCCAAGAATTGAGACTGGAGAGCCAAATAACTAATGAGATTGTTCGCAAAATAAAAATCCAAGATCGAGAAATTACAAAAAATGTGTCAGCCAATCTACAAAGTCAACAACTTCAGATGCGGTATTTATCATTGTCACTTCTGGACATACAAAACCAAACAATGGCAGAGATTCAACAGCTCACAGACACCTTAGACACCACTACAGCAAAATTAAATGCTTCTCTTTCACACATTGCAGCAAGTCAAGGTATGTATAATTAATGGTTTAGGTTAAATCATTTTTTATACATGAATTTAGCTAGAAATTATGCACATTCACAATCCAATGACCAACTGTCTAAAACAAAGAGGCTCAAGGGCCCTTGTGGTCACCTCAGTATAATTCAACTCTGTTTACACCATGGTTATTGAATAATTATCAGCTTGATATTTGGATGACACCTTCCTTGAATCATTGACAGTTCTTAATGATCCACATCTGGATATTCTGTCCCAACTTTGGTTTCTTGACATGGATATTTATGTTTCTTGACCACTTCAACTTTGCAGCCCAAAATCCCTCTACTTCACTCTTACCATTTAATGTGCATCTTTTAACATTACATACAGTTTTTAAAACAATTTATTCAGTTGGATTGCTTGTTTCAAGTCAATCTCCACTTTAGTACATATTTAAACTCAACCGTTTTCTGTAGAGTCATTTGAAAGCTCTACGTCAACATGCTACTGCTGCATTTTTCTTTCACAGGACACCATGTAGCTTTTACAGCAGGATTCAGTGGCTGCTGCACACATACATTTGCTGTTGGACAACCTGTTATATTCAATTCAGTATTATACCAGGTGGGAGGAGGATATGATATTTCCACTGGAATCTTCACCACCCCTAGAGCTGGTCTCTATATCATTTACAGTACAAGTGTTGCAACTCGCAGCAAGTCTTTCTGGTCAAGAATAGTTATCAATGGCAGTGAGAAGGCAGGGATGATAGCAGATAATGATGCCAATGTTAATATATTTCAATCTGCCTCCAATCTCATTGTACAACAGCTACAGGTCGGGGACAGAGTGTGGATAAAGTCTGTGATTGGTCAAAATCTATACAGTGTAATTTCAGATACCACATTTTCTGTGGTCATGATCAACTTTTAAAAATGATGGCCAAATGAATTAAATGTAATTCAATTCAAATACCTGTACTTATTCAAATAAACAACAGTCTTTTATATTCTTCTTGTCATCTTTCTCTTTTTAATATAATAAACATTATTGAGCAAGAAATAGTGCTTAGCAAATACATATTTTTATGAATTTAAAAATAGATCAAGCTTTTAAGGATGCACATTCTTGATTAAGTGTCATCCTGATAGCCATGAAAATTATACTACCGGGTACCTACAATCATGACAATTCTATTGTAACTTAGATCTGTGAGGACCACCTTTATTAACACTGACCTGTGATGTCCTTGGTGAGGACCAGGCTTGGGGCGAATTACATTATAAAGTAATGCATTACATTACCATTACTTCATGAATTTGGGCATTAAATTACCATTACCATTATTTGAGTTTCTTTAAGTAATGCATTACATTATCATTACATGAGTAAAGTAATGCATTACCATTACCATTACTTTGTTTTAAAAAAGTAAAGCTAATAAAGAGTTTTTGCAAATGTTTCAAATATAAAACACTCTTTAACATATCTACAGGTTCATGCTCAGTATCAGGTTCAATTTCAATGACTATACAAGAGTCATTCTTTATTTGCTCAATATATAATCATCTTGTGGCATTATGAACAACATATTTAATACATAAGTAAAATGATATTTATGGATATTTGGCATGATACAATGTAGGATATGAAATAGAGACACAGAATTACATGCATAACAAAAAACAATTTATGGAATAATGTTGCGGTTATCAAAAGCTAAATAGAGATATATCCCCAGATTACACAAATCTTTATAATTTTGGACACTTAATTGTATTAATTCATAAACAGATGTTTTTCCCTGAGTCATATTTCTTAAGATACTGTATTTGAATCGTATTTCTTTCTACTGAGGACACTTTAAGACAAAAGATTGCTGTTATCTTTTAACTGCATCCTGTTAGTTTGAAAATCTTCCCAGCTATACTAAATAAATGTTTTACAGGAGCAGTCAAAGCTTGGACTGAAAAGTACTGTTTGACGATCTTTATCTTAGGATATATTAAGTGCAATATTATAATAGAAAAAATACATGAATCTTGTATTTTCTATCAGTCCAAACTATTAATGCACAGTGTACTTAATATACAAGAGAGAGAGAGAGAGAGAGAGAGAGAGAGAGAGAGAGAGAGAGAGAGAGAGAGAGAGAGAGAATAAGTAAGTAAAATTATTTTCAAATGGGTTATAATATTGGAAGTGATATTGATTTTCATCATGGATGGACAGTGCATTCATTTTGCTTTAAAAGGTGCATGTCTGTCTCCTATTCTATTGGGACATAGTGAAGGGAAGGGGATTGGGGTGTTTAGCACATCTTATAACAATAGATTGTTTTGATACTTAGATTATCCTGGGGGCATAGTGTGTTGTTGACACATTTCTTATTGAAGTGCAAACTAATTGGAGTAAATTGTTTAAATGATTAAAAATTCTTAATAACAACACTCTTAAAAATGTTATGAAATTGTGCTGTTATATTTAGTAATATTAACAATTCAAAAATGAATTTTAAAAAATCTTTTTTAATAATACAATTAAAACATTTTTATCTCAAGAATTATTTCTTTCTTCTTAAAAAATTAATTTAGTCAAATTCAATTTCAACTATTCATTTATTCATCACCTTTTTTTAATAAAAGTGAACATGCATAAATAAGCATAGTAATGCAAAGTAATGCCATGTAATGCCAGCATTACACTAGATTTTGGAAAGTAATGAATTACATTACCATTACTTGTAATGCTAATTTTGTGGCATTACACATTACTAGCATTACTTTGAAAACATGTAATGCATTGCAATGCATTACCATTACATTTAGCATTACCCCAAGCCTGGTGAGGACCACCTATATTAACACTGACCTGTGATGTCCTTGGTGAGGACCACCTATATTAACACTGACCTGTGACGTCCTTGGTGAGGACCACTGACCTGTGATGTCCTTGGTGAGGACCACCTATATTAACACTGACCTGTGACATCCTTGGTGAGGACCACCTATATTAACACTGACCTGTGATGTCCTTGGTGAGGACTTGGTATTTGACTGGGATCTTTATTAACTCTAAAATGTGATAATCTGTAATTTGCCGAATATAATACTCAGTTGTGCATAATTCACACCCCCCACTTTGAGCTTCAAAATTTGTTAAAAAAACCCAAAAAAACGAAACAAACTCATGATACACAGTTTTATCAAAAGAATGCAACAGAATTATGGAATTGAGGGCGTAATATCTTTCAACTATCAATGTAAAATCTAAAAGATAAATTTGATAATTGAATAAACATTAATAGGGAACAGCTTACCTAAAATGAACACAGGGGTTTTCCAAATGCAAAGCTAGTGAAAGTTTATTATCATGTTTACAAATTATTTTTTAACTTAAAAGTTAAATATTTCTATTCAAATTTTCACTTGTCCGATCCGAAAAGTAAGTTCATAGTTTCACTTGCCCGAAATGTGATTTCACTTGCCCCGGGCAATCGGACAACCACTAATGTCAATCCCTGCCAAAATGTCATGGTAGCTCAGGGAAATGGGAAAAATTTCACATTCATGATGTGACGTTTCTGATGCAGGTTTATAAACATAGGTAATCACAGATTACAAAGCTCACCGAGACGAGACATCACCCTTATGAGACATCACCTTTATGAGATCACCTTTATCATATTAAATGAAAATCATACTTTATGATCTTGGTTATTCATGGATTCTGTTTTGACACAATATCGTATACCATCTTTTAAAGCTGCTTGGTCCGATTTTATATCAAATTTTATGCACGCTTTTAAACGATGGCTATGCTTAGTATATGTATAATAATAGACATTGCAGTAGTTTTACCCGTCAATTATGCCAAATTTCAATGAAGAAAAATACGTACAAAATTTGCTCACAAAACAAACGACATTAAAAGGTACCGCGTTATTTCGCCTCGTGTTAATTTCACCCTTGACGACGAGACGAGTATGGTTGTATTACGAATTTGACATCGCTTTAAATAAAGGTCAAAATGATCAGACAAATTACAATTAAACGTGTGTACGTTTTGTTCGCTAATATTTCCAAAGTCTGCTTTCTTTACAATCGATGCATAGCATGCGGGTTGAATAACCCCAATCATTCGGGGGACGAAACCAAGCGGTTTCCTTTTCTAAACATTCCCGTGATGCATTTTGGTTTGTTTTTTCGTTTGCCCAAAGAGAAATTATTTTTATTTACTTTGAATATTTCTAACTTTGAAAGGAGACTGATTCTGCTGGTGTAAATAGGAGAAAGTCTATAACTTTCTAAGATAAATGATTTGTATGAAAAAAAAATTGATACTGTAATTACAAAAAAATCGGACCAAGCAGCTTTAAAAAATTGTATGATAATCATATGTTCATATGTTAATCAATACAATAATATAAAACTAAATATTGCATCCTTTCATATTTACAACATATATCATATAATACAATAAAATACTGTAATAAACAATGATGAGATATGATATTGTAACGTATGATATGACATTGTATTGTGTTATACATTATTATAATTATTTGATCACTTGATTATTTGATTTGATTTGAACCCCCGGGGACCATGATTTGAACAAACTTGAATCTACACTATCTGAGGATGCTTCCACTCAAATTTGAGCTTTCCTTGCCTAATAGTTTTTGAGAAGAAGATTTTTAAAGATTTTCTCTATATATTCCTATGTAGAACTTGATCCCCCAATAGTGGCCCCACCCTACCCCCAGGGACCATGATTTGAACAAACTTGAATCTACACTACCTGAGGATGCTTCCATTATAATTTGGGCTTTTCTGGCCTGATAGTTTTTGAGAAGATTTTTAAAGATTTTCTCAATATATTCCTATGTAGAACTTGATCCCCCTCTTGTGGCCCTTCCCTACCCCCGGGGACCATGATATGAACAAACTGGAATTTACACTACCTGAGGATGCCTCCACACAAGTTTAAGCTTTTCAGGCCGAATAGTTTTTGAGAAGAAGATTTTTGAAAAATACCAACAAATTTTCAATAATTCTCAATTATCTCCCCTTTAAAGAGGGTGTGGCCCTTCATTTGAACAAACTTGAATCTCCTTCACCTAGTGGTGCTTTGTGCCAAATTTGGTTGAAATCTGCCCAGTGGTTCTTGAGAAGAAGATGAAAATGTGAAAAGTTTACAACAACGATGACGACAACAACGACAGACAATGGACAAATTGTGATCAGAAAAGCTCACTTGAGCCTTTGGCTCAGGTGAGCTAAAAATTGAAGATACACTATTGGACCATTAGATACAATGCATTGTGGTGGTTCAATTTTCATGGATTTTGAAAGAACTACCATTGTGCCTTATTCTAACACACTTTAAATACAATACATTTTTGAATTCTATCAAGCTGATTTTCAGTACACAGAAATCATATTAATTGATCATGATCAATAACTTTTTAAAATTTATGCTTCTTTTCTAAATTCATTTTGAAGAGTTTTGCAAAAGCATTGCATTCTATCATTTCAAAACTGTTTGAGTGTGATCATTGTGCTTGAAACTTTTGTTTGTCATTTACTTTGGGATATAATTTCTTCACCATTGACTTACTTAAGCTTTCAAGCTATCAGTAACTTGCACAAAAAGGTATAAAATCATAATAAAAATCGCTTAAAGTTTAAATACAGAAATTATCATGAGGTTATTTACTGATTAGAAATGGGTTCATAACTTCATAGTAATATGTCCATGGTAAAAATGATAAGTATAGGTTAGTCATGATAAGATAAATTGAAACAGATAAATTGAGGCCAGAGTCAACTGAATCTTGTCAACTCTAAATAAAAGAGGTAAAAAAAAAGTTACATGTTGGATCGTATTAGTGTTACAATAATTATTCAAGTATGAGCAGCTTTATAACAAGTCTTGTTTTTCTTTGCACAGTTTTCCACGGAAATGCTCTGCTCTTCAATGGACCACAATCCAACGCAACATCCATATCCATATCCAATGGACAAATGGATCCAACTGTTCTACAACAGCTTCAAAAAATGCAAACTGTTTTGGATTCTGCATTGAAGGACTTAGCAGCTTTGCAACAGGAGAACCGATTACTTCAGCAACAGCAGCAAATCTATGAGCTCAAGCAAAAATCCCTAACAGAAGATGTCCAAATCCTAAAAACCTTAAACCAAACTTCACAGCAGAGAATAATTCTTCTGGAAAATTCTTTCCATCAAGTACAAAGTGAAAACCAAATCTTGAGAGATGATCTAAATGATTTGAATGTCACCTATCAAACAGGTTTCCAAGAATTGAGACTGGAGAGCCAAATAACCAATGAGATTGTTCGCAAAATAAAACTCCAAGATCGAGAGATTACAAATAATGTGTCAGCCAGTCTACGAAGTCAACAACTTCAGATGCGGTATTTATCATTGTCACTTCTGGACATGCAAAACCAAACAATGGCAGAGATTCAACAGCTCACAGACACCTTAGACACAACTACAGCAAAATTCAATGCTTCTCTTTCGCACATTGCAGCGAGTCAAGGTATGTATAATTTATGATTAATGTTAATGATTTTTTATGCATGAATTTAGCTAGAAACGATGAAACCATCGCATTCACAATCCAATGACCAACTGTCTAAAACAAAGAGGCTCAAGGGCCCTTGTGGTCACCTCAGTTTACACCATGGTTATTGAATAATTATCAGCTTGATATTTGGACTGACACCTTCCTAGAATCACCGACAGTTCTTAATAATCCACATCTGGATATTCTGTCCCAACTTTGGTTTCTTGACATGGATATTCATGTTTCTTGACCACTTCCATTTTGCAGCCCAAAATCCCTCTACTTCACTCTTACCATTCAATGTGCATCTTTAAGCATTACATACAGTTTTTAAAACAATTTATTCAGTTGGATTGCTTGTTTCAATTCAAATCACCACTTTAGTACATATTCAAACTCAACCGTTTCCTGTAGAGTCATTTGAAAGCTTTACATCAACATGCTACTGCTGCATTTTTTCTTTCACAGGACCCCATGTAGCTTTTACAGCAGGATGCAGTAGCTGCTACGCACGTATGTCTGTTGTTGGACAACCTGTTAGATACAATTTAGTATTATACCAGGTGGGAGGAGGATATAATATTTCCACAGGAATCTTCACAGCCCCAAGGGCTGGGCTCTATATCATTTACAGTACAATTGTTGCAGCTCGCAGGGAGCCTTTCTGGTCAAGAATAGTTGTCAATGGTAGTGAGAAGGCAGGGGTGATGGCATATAATGATGCCAGTCTTAATATATTTCAGTCTGCCTCTAATCTCATTGTACAACAGCTACAGGTCGGAGACAGAGTGTGGATAAAGCATATTTCTGGTCAAAATATATACGATCAATATTCAGAAAACACATTTTCTGTGGTCATGATCAACTGTTTAAATGATGGCCAGATGAATTAAATGTAATTCAACTTGAATACCTGTACTCATTTAAATAAACAATTGTCTTTTATATTCTTCTTGTCATCTTTCTCTTTTCAATATAATAAACATTATTGAGCAAGAAATAGTGTTTAGCAAATACATATTTTAATGAATTTAAAAATAGATCAAGCTTTCACAAAAAGGATGTAAAAAAGGATGCACATTCTTGATTAAGTGTCATCCTGATAGCCATGAACATTATACTACCTACAATCATGTAAAAGATTGTAACTTAGATCTGTGAGGACCACCTATATTAACACTGACCTGTAATGTCCTTGGTGAGGACTTGGTATTTGACTGGGATCTTTATTAACTCTAAAATGTGATAAACTGATTTTCCGAATATAAAACTCTGTTGTGCATAATTCACCCCCCCCCTCCCCCCACTTTGAGCTTCAAAATTCGTTAAAAAAAAAATTGAAACTACATCATGATACACAGTTTTATCAAAAGAATGCAACAGAATTATGGAATTGAGAGCATTATACATGTATCTTTCAACTATCAAGGTAAAATCTAAAAAAATTTGATACTTGAATAGACATTAATAGGGAACAGTTTATATCTAAAATGAACACTGGGGTTTTCCAAACGCAAAGCTAGTGAAAGTTTATTATTATGTTTACAAATTAATTTTTCACTTAAAGTTAAATATTTCTATTCAAATTTTCACTTGTCTGATCCGAAAAGTAAGTTCATAGTTTCACTTGCCCGAAATGTGATTTCACTTGCCCCGGGCAATCAGACAACCACTAATGTCAATCCCTGCCAAAATGTCATGGTAGTTCAGGGAAATGGGAAAAATTTCACATTCATGATGTGACGTTTCTGACGCAGATTTATAAACATAGGTAATCACAGATTACAAAGCTCACCGAGACGAGACATCACCCTTATGAGACATCACCTTTATGAGATCACCTTTATCATATTAAATGAAAATCATACTTGATGATCTTGGTTATTCATGGATTCTGTTTTGACACAATATCGTATACCATCTGTTAAAAAATTGTATGATAATCATATGTTCATATGTTAATCAATACAATAATATAAAATTAAATATTGCATCCTATCATATTTACAACATATATCATAGAATACAATAAAATACTGTAATAAACAATGATGAGATATGATATTGTAACGTACATGTATGATATGACATTGTATTGTGTTATACATTATTATAATTATTTGATCACTTGATTATTTGATTTGATTTGAACCCCCAGGGACCATGATTTGAACAAACTTGAATCTACACTATCTGAGGATGCTTCAACTCAAATTTGAGCTTTCCTGGCCTAATAGTTTTTGAGAAGAAGATTTTCAAAGATTTTCTCTATATATTCCTATGTAGAACTTGATCCCCCAATAGTGGCCCCACCCTACCCCCGGGGACCATGATTTGAACAAACTTGAATCTACACTATCTCAGGATGCTTCCATTCAAATTTGAGCTTTCCTGGCCAAATAGTTTTTGAGAAGAAGATTTTAAAAGATTTTCTCTATATATTCCTCTGTAGAACTTGATCCCCCAATAGTGGCCCCACCCTACCCCCAGGGACCATGATTTGAACAAACTTGAATCTACACTACCTAAGGATGCTTCCATTTTAATTTGGGCTTTTCTGGCCTAATAGTTTTTGAGAAGAAGATTTTAAAAGAGTTTCTCTATATATTCCTATGTAAAACTTGATCCCCCGGTTGTAGCCCCACGCTACCCCCAGGGACCATATGAATTGAACAAACTTGAATCTACACTACCTGAGAATGCTTCCACTTTAATTTGAGCTTTCCTGGCCTGATAGTTTTTGAGAAAAAGATTTTTAAAGATTTTCTCTATATATTCCTATGTAAAGCTTGATCCCCCATATTGTGGCCCCACCCTACCCACAGGGATCATGATTTGAACAAACTTGAATCTACACTACCTGAGAATGCTTCCACTCAAATTTGAGCTTTCCTGGCCTAATAGTTTTTGAGAAGAAGATTTTTAAAGATTTTCTCTATATATTCCTATGTAAAAATCCATTCCCCCATTGTGGCCCCACCATACCACCTGGGACTATGATTTGAATAAACCTGAATCTACACTACCTGAGGATGCTTCCACTTTATTTTCAGCTTTTCTGGCCTAATAGTTTTTGAGAAGAAGATTTTTCAAGATTTTCTCTATATATTCCTATGTAAAACTTGATCCCCCAATTGTGGCCCCACCCTACCCCCCGGGATCATGATTTGAACAAACTTGAATTTACACTATCTGAGGATGCTTCTATTTTAATTTGAGCTTTTCTGGCCTGATAGTTTTTGAGAAGAAGATTTTTAAAGATTTTCTCAATATATTCCTATGTAAAACTTGATCCCCCTCTTGTGGCCCCACCCTACCCCCAGGGACCATGATTTGAACAAACTTGAATTTACACTACCTGAGGATGCCTCCACACAAGTTTAAGCTTTTCAGGCCGAATAGTTTTTTGAGAAGAAGATTTTTGAAAAATACCAACAAATTTTCAATAATTCTCAATTATCTCCCCTTTAAAGAGAGTGTGGCCCTTCAATTTGAACAAACTTGAATCCCCTTCACCTAGTGGTGCTTTGTGCCAAATTTGGTTGAAATCTGCCCAGTGGTTTTTGAGAAGAAGATGAAAATGTGAAAAGTTTACAACAACGACAACGACAACAACGACGACTTTGGCTCAGGTGAGCTAAAAATTGAAGATACACTATTGGATCATTAGATACAATGCATTGTGGTGGTTCAATTTTCATGGATTTTGAAAGAACTACCATTGTGCCTTATTCTAACACACTTTAAATACAGTACATTCTTGAATTTTATGAAGCTGATTTTCAGTACACAGAAATCATATTAATTGATCAAGATCAATAACTTTTTAAAATTTATGCCTCTTGTCTAAATTCATTTTGAAGAGTTTTGCAAAAGCATTGCATTCTATCATTTCCAAACTGTTTGAGTGTGATTATTGTGCTTGAAACTTTTGTTTGTCATTTACTTTGGGATATAATTTCTTCACCATTGACTTACTTAAGCTTTCAAGCTATCAGTAACTTGCACAAAAAGGTATAAAATCATGATAAAAATCTCTTAAAGTTTAAATACAGAAATCACCATGAGGTTATTTTCCTGATTAGAAATGGGTTCATAACTTCATAGTAATACGTCCATGGTATAAATGGTAAGTATAGGTTGGTCATGATAAGATAAATTGAAACAGATAAATTGAGGCCAGAGTCAACTGAACCTTGTTAACTCTAAATGAAAGAGACATGTTGGATCGTATCAGTGTTACAATAAACATTCAAGTATGACCAGCTTCATAACAGGTCTTGTTTTTCTTTGCACAGTTTTCCACGGAAATGCTCTGCTCTTCAATGGACCACAATCCAACGCGACATCCACATCCATATCCAATGGACAAATGGATCCAGCAGTTCAACAACAGCTTCAAAAAATGCAAACTGTTTTGGATTCTGCATTGAAGGACTTAGCAGCTTTGCAACAGGAGAACCGATTACTTCAGCAACAGCAGCAAATCTATGAGCTCAAGCAGAAATTGTCCAAACAGCAGCATTCTGCTTTAGAACTACAGGTACAATCACTAAAAGAAGATGTCCAAATGCTGAAAACCTTAAACCAAACTTCACAGCAGAGAATAATCCTTCTGGAAGATTCTCTTCATCAAGTACAAAGTGAAAACCAAATCTTGTGAGATGATCTAAATGATTTGAATGTCACCTCTCAAACAGGTTTCCAAGAATTCAGACTGGAGAGCCAAATAACCAATGATATTGTTCGCAAAATAAAAATCCAACATCAAGAAATTACAAAAAATGTCTCAGCCAGTCTACAAAGTCAACAACTTCAGATGCGGTATTTATCATTGTCACTTCTGGACATGCAAAACCAAACAATGGCAGAGATTCAACAGCTCACAGATACCTTAGACACCACTACAGCAAAATTAAATGCTTCTCTTTCACACATTGCAGCAAGTCAAGGTATGTATAATTAATGGTTTATGTTAATTATTTTTTATGCATGAATTTAGCTAGAAATTATGAAACCATCACATTCACAATCCAATGACCAACTGTCTAAAAAAAAGAAACTCAAGGGCCCTTGTGGTCACCTCAGTAGAATTCTACTCTGTTTACACCATGGTTATTGAATAATTATCAACTTGATATTTGGACGACACCTTCCTTGAATCACCGACAGTTCTTAATAATCCACATCTGGATATTCTGTCCCAACTTTGGTTTCTTGACATGGATATTCATGTTTCTTGACCACTTCAATTTTGCAGCCCAAAATCCCTCTACTTTACTCTTAATTACATGTACCATTCAATGTGCATCTTTAAACATAACATACAGTTTTTCAAACAATTTATTCAGTTGGATTGCTTGTTTCAATTCAAACCTCCACTTTAGTACATTTTTAAACTCAATCGTTTCCTATAGAGTCATCTGAAAGCTTTACATCAACATGCTACTGCTGCATTTTTTCTTTCACAGAACCCCATGTAGCTTTTACAGCAGGATTCGGTGGCTGCTGTGAACGTACATTTGCTGTTGGACAACCTGTTAAATTCAATTCAGTATTATACCAGGTGGGAGGAGGATATGATATTTCCACAGGAATCTTCACCACCCCTATGGCTGGTCTCTATATCATTTTCAGTACAGTTGTTGCAGATCGCCATGGATCCTTCTGGTCAAGAATAGTTATCAATGGCAGTGTGAAGGCAGGGTTGATGGCATATAATGATGCCAATGTTAATATATTACAGTCTGCCTCTAACCTCATTGTACAACAGCTACAGGTCGGGGACAGAGTGTGGATAAAGCTTCATTCTGGTCAAACTCTATACAGTTACACTTCAGTAAACACATTTTCTGTGGTCATGATCAACTGTTTAAATGATGGCCAGATGAATTAAATGTAATTCAATTCAAATACCTGTACTTATTTAAATAAACAATTGTCTTTTATATTCTTCTTGTCATCTTTCTCTTTTCAATATAATAAACATTATTGAGCAAGAAATAGTGCTTTGCAAATACATATTTTTATGAATTTGAAAATAGATCAAGCTTTTACAAAAAGGATGTAAAAAAAGGATGCACATTCTTGATTAAGTGTCATCCTGATAGCCATGAAAATTATACCACCTACAATCATGACAATTCTATTGTAACTTAGATCTGTGAGGACCACCTATATTAACACTGACCTTTGATGTCCTTAATTCACACCCCCACTTTGAGCTTCAAAATTTGTAAAAAAAAAAAAAAAAAAAAAAAAAAAAAAAAAAAAAAAAAAATGGAAACTACATCATGATACACAGTTTCATCAAAAGAATGCAACAGAATTATGGAATAGAGGGCATAATATCTTTCAACTATCAAAGTAAAATCTAAATAGATAAATTTGATAATTGAATAAACATTAATAGGGAACAGCTTATCTAAAATGAACACTGGGGTTTTCCAAACGCAAAGCTAGTTCATAACTTCACAGTATTAAATATGTCACTGGTAAAAATAATAAGAATAGGTTAGTCATGATAAGATAAATTGAAACAGATAAATTGAGGCCAGAGTCAACTGAACCTTGTTAACTCTAAATGAAAGAGATAAAAAAGTTACATGTTGGATCGTACCAGTGTCACAATAAACATTCAAGTATGAGCAGCTTCATAACAAGTCTTGTTTTTCTTTGCTCAGTTTTCCACGGAAATGCTCTGCTCTTCAATGGACCACAATCCAACGCAACATCCACATCCACATCCACATCCAATGGACAAATGGATCCAACTGTTCAACAACAGCTTAACAAACTGCAAACTGTTTTGGATTCTGCATTGAAGGACTTAGCAGCTTTGCAACAGGAGAACCGATTACTTCAGCAACAGCAGCAAATCTATGAGCTCAAGCATTCTGCTTTAGAACTACAGGTAAAATCCTTAAAAGAAGATGTTCAAATTCTGAAAACCTTAAACCAAACTTCACAGCAGAGAATACTCCTTCTGGAAGACTCTCTCCACCATGTACAAAGTGAGAACCAAATCTTGAGAGATGATCTAAATGATTTGAATGTCACCTATCAAACAGGTTTCCAAGAATTGAAACTGGAGAGCCAAATAACTAATGAGATTGTTCGCAAAATAAAAATCCAAGATCAAGAGATTACAAATAATGTGTCAGCCAATCTACGAAGTCAACAACTTCAGATGCGGTATTTATCATTGTCACTTATGGACATGCAAAACCTAACCAATGTTCTAAGCTCCAGAGTTGATGACCAACAAAAACAAACAATAGCAGAGATTCAACACCTCACTAACACCATAGACGCCACAACAACCAAGTTCAATGCTTCTCTTTCACACATTGCAACAAGCCATGGTATGAATAAATAATGACTTATGTTAATGAATTCTTACACATAAATCTAGCCAGAAATTATACAACCAACATAGTCACAAACCTAAATGACCAACTATCTAAAATAAGAGGGCCCAAGGGCCTTAATAGTCACCTGAGTACAATTCAATCCTGTTTAGATCTCACAAAATGGTTATTAAAAAACTACGATATTACATGTATCGTCAGCTTGATATTTGGACTGACACCTTTTTCAAATCACAGACAGAACTTAATAATCCACAACTGGAAATTCTCATTGTTTGACATGGATGTTCATGGTTCTTGCCCACTTCGATTTTGCATCTCTACTTGTTACCATACAACATGCTTTTCTCACCATTACATAAAGTTATTCCAACAATTCATACAGCTGGGTTTTTTATTTTAATTTAAACATCCATTTTCAGTACAGTCGCACCTGCTGTTACGGCCACCTTTAATCAGCAGCCACTCGCCATGAGTGGCCAGTTTCAATCCCACTCATTTAGTTTTTCACTATATTTTAACTGATTTAAGCGGCCACCTTTCTAACGCAGCCAGCGGCCAATGTTTTTAGGTTCTGTGGTTTAAACATGCCTGTTTTTAACGGCCATTTTGTCTATTTTGTCACATGACTTCTGACTCTGACATGTGACCCCGTATTGAAAGAAGCCGAACTTCAACAGCTGATAAGAGTTAATGACAAATAATTGAATGTGTAATTTGAAGTCTGCTGAGATTTAATGAGATAATTGATTATAACACCTGTTTTGTGTTGTTTATATATCTCCATGTACTTAAATTCTTCATTACAAATTTATTACATGGCTTTTCAAGAAAATTTCTTTTAGAGAATTACAGGGGTGCTTATTATACACCCCAATGGAATTTTGACACTTTTTAAGAGCTTAAACATTGGCTATCTTAGTTCAGTACATAGCCTTTGTACGGAAACGCTACTTCTGACTGTTTACCGCATTTAATCAATTGAAAATTATTGTTTGGGCGCATTTAGCAGAAAATGTTTTGCTCTTAATTCCTTGATAAATAAATAAAATTAAAATGACCATTTAAAAATAATATTAATAAAAAACTGTTTATTCAGCAATCCAAGTTGTGCATTCACCATCTCTGTGTACACCTCCATTACAGATGCTATTAATAAATCTATGCAATAGAGCCAAAATGAATATACTCTACGTTTTTTCTTCATTAATTTGAAACCTGGAATAAGAGGCCACCTGTCTTAAGCGGCCAGTTTGTCATTGTCCCACAAGTGGCCGCTTAAAACAGGTGCGACTGTATATTTTTTAAAAACACAACTACCTTTAGAGTCATTTAAAAACTTTACTTAAACAATAAAATGCTTTCTTTGGTGATTCATGTGGGCTATGAGGGCAGTGACATTGCAGAAAAAATACATAACCTTCGTTAACAGTTTCTATAAAGCTAAGTTTTCTAAGAAATAGAGGAGAAATAACTCAGTAGATGTAAATATATCAATGTGCTTTTCTGTCTATTTTCTTTCTTTCTTTCAGGTACAGGACCCTATGTAGCTTTCACAGCAGGATTCATTGTCTGGCCTTTACAACATACATTTGCTGTTGGACAACCTGTCAGATTCGATTTAGTATTATACCAGGTGGGAGGAGGATATGATATTTCCACAGGAATCTTCACAGCCCCAAGGGCTGGGCTCTATATCATTTTCAGTACAATTCTTGCACATCGTAGCATGTCCTTCTGGTCAAGAATAGTTGTCAATGGTATTGAAAAGGCAGGAATGATGGCATATAATGATGCCGATCTAAGTTTACATCAGTCTGCCTCTAATCTCATTGTACAACAGCTACAGGTCGGGGACAGAGTGTGGATAAAGCTGATTAGAGGTCAGACACTATACAGTACTATTTCAGACAACACTTTTCTGTGGTCATGATCAACTAAAACTGTTTTAATGATGGCCAAGTGAATCAAATGTAATTAAACTTATTATTAAATACCTGTACTTATCTAAATAAACAAATGTCTGTACATCATCTCTCTCCTTTCAATACAATTAACATTATAAATCAAGAACTGGTGCTTATCAAATGCATGTTTTTGTGAGTATGAAATTGTCAAGCCTTTACAAAAATTATGTTAAAAAGGATGTACATCTTGATTACGTGTAACCTTGAAGGCCATGAACATTATACCACCTACAATGACAGTTTGACTACTGTTTAAAGGGTTATTTTCACCACGTGTTAATTTCGCCCTTCAACACTTGCAAACCATTTCGCCCCATCATTAATTTGCCCAGACACGCTTGTTTATTAAAGACATAACTTGGAACAATGGAATTCGCCAAGTCTTAAAATTGAACACTAACCTGTGATGTCCTTGATGAGGATGTTTATTTACACTGACCTGTGATGTCTTTGGTGAGGACCTTTATTAACACTGAGCAGTGTTGTCCTTGATGATGACCTTTATTAACAATGACCTGTGATGTCCTTGGTGAGGACTTTTATAAACACTGACCTGTGACGTCCTTGGTAATGACCTTTAAAAACACTGACCAGTGACGTCCTTGGTGATGACCTTTAAAAACACTGACCTGTGACGTCCTTGATGATGACCTTTAAAAACACTGACCTGTGACCTCCTTTGTGAGGACATTTATTAACATTGACCTGTGACCTCCTTGGTGAGTACCTTTATTAACACTGACCTGTGACCTCCTTGGTGAGGACCTTTATTAACATTGACCTGTGACATCCTTGGTGAGGACCTTTATTAACATTGACCTGTGACATCCTTGGTGATGACCTTTAAAAACACTGACCTGTGATGTCCTTGATGATGACCTTTAAAAACACTGACCTGTGACATCCTTGGTGAGGACCTTTATTAACATTGACCTGTGACCTCCTTGGTGAGGACCTTTATTAACACTGACCTTTTGACCTCCTTGGTGAGGACCTTTATTGACACTGACCTGTGACCTCCTTGGTAAGGACCTTCATTAACATTGACCTGTGACATCCTTGGTGAGGACCTTTATTATCATTGACCTGTGACCTCCTTGGTGAGGACCTTTATTAACACTGACCTGTGACATCTTTGGTTAGGACCTGGGACACAACAGAGAAGTGCTTGCTGCTGACACAGGCCAGACTGGTGGCCTGGGGGAGGATCATGGCCACATGGTTCCCCAGCAGCAGGGTGTACTTCCTCAACAGGGACCCCGCCCCCAGCAACTGCATCTCTGTAACAACAAGTCATATACCCTCAGTACAACAGAAAACCGGTCATGCAGTTACAATGTAAATTAAAGAATGAAATTTACATGCTAATGATAATGAGAGGAAGATTTATACCGGAAACAATATTTTATTATAGGCCAACCTGCATGTACCGTTACATGTAAATACAAGATTTCAATAAAGTCTAAACTTATTTATTTCAATGACTAGTCTAAAATATAAAGAACATAGTTAGATTTTACATTGGGTACACTAAGTTGACCAACACAACTTTGAAATCAAGCATATAAATAAAATGTCTTGAAAATCTGGGTTAAATTCTATTTATATGAATAATAAATCGCTTACAATTCCAAGAGTATGAGACAGGCCAAATCATGTAAACATATACTGATGCTATAGATTATAGAGATCTTCCACTGCCCACCTTTTTCCGTGCCCATTGTGGGCACCTGTCCCTCTCCGTCCAGAGGGAAGATCCGGGAGACCAGGAGTCGCTGGACCTGGAGTAGGAGATCCAGGGAGGAGGAAGTGTCCGACACCTCCCACTCCTCAGTCTTCAGAAAGTGGTCCTTGGAGATGTCCTCCAGGTGGGACAGGGAATAGGAGGCCGAGTTCCTGCGACGACCAACCAGAATGATTGGTGTAAAGAATTTTGGTCCAACAATTTTTTTTAAATGGCAAATTTCTACTATCTCCAGCTGCACATTTTCTGAGCTTTTATTTACAGAATTTGTAAATTTCGACAGGGACATTTCAGACTCTAGAACTAAATGTACATCTATAGTACAAGTCATTTTATAATGATATGGTTATTTACAGTGATAATAAGTACTTCTTAAAATACCTTAGAAGTTGTTGTATTAGTTGAAGGAGAGGAATGGTTGCCCCATTTTCATCACCCTCTGGGGGGTAGGGATCTAAAGGACTGGACTGAACGTCGCCAGATTTCTCACAGGTGAGCAACTCAGAAGTTTCTTCTCTTTCCTTGAAAACAACACTTCAGAATTACCCATCACAGTTAACATTAACAAAGTTAGGCTTAACATAATAATGTGATGGGATAGATGTTTATGTGTGCAACTTTTTCAATGTATCATTTTATTAGAAATAAAAAAAATCAAAATTTCACAATCAATGTCTAAAAAGCCCTCTCCAACTCAATATAAACAGATTTCGTTTTGTGGTGTCACATACAACCCAAACGCCCAAGCATTGTATTGAATGGATTGACTACCAGGTACATACAGAGGTCACATGTACATGTATGTAAACTGACCTTTTTGCCCTCTATCTCAGAGATTTCATTTTTGATGGCAGCCTCCAGTGCAGATTCTAATCCTCCATCGGCCATTAAACTGCTGACCAGAAGATCTGTCATAAATCGCTGACCTGGACTCATGATGCTGGCATCGTGGCCAACTACTGGAGAGAAAAAATGGTCACTTGTTACAATAATAAATAAATAGCATTTGCTTCTTCATAGAAATATAGTGTAAAATAGACAGAATGAGTTTCTTTTATTTTATATTCCATAAACCTAGTAAATAAATCAACATCATCATGTTTGCTGTGTGTTGTTACTTCAGTTTCAAAACCAATTCCTCTATGCAAATTTTTTATTAAAAAAATGTACATTTTATCAATAGAGATAATATATATAGTGTGGCAGCTTCCATAAGATACAGTACACTGTACTATGCTGGTTCATCAAATACATGTATCACAGGAGGAAAAAAAACAAAATTCTATCTCTTAATGTTTCAGAACATGAAGCCCTGGATCTGTGACCATAGAACTTTTAGAAACTCACTTTTTATCTTTGTCTAATTTTCCACTCTATAGTTCTTCAGTAAAAATACAACTGAGCTTGAGCTCTATGGCCCAAGCACCTGGTCTAGAGTCGTACCTTCATTAGACAGGAGAGTAGACAAAGTTCTGGCCCGCTCCTCAGCGGTGGGCAGTAAGATGGACCATCCACTCTGTAGGGCATTCTGGGCAGCCAGCTGAACCGTGTTAATGACACCCACGTTACTTGCGAGGGAAACAACTCTCTGCTTCAGACTGGTGACCAGTGGGCTACCTGGGCCCAGACCCAATCCTTCTGTGCTCTCCGACTGACAGATGGTGGCATAAAACTGAGAGAGCAATAAAGCAGGGTCAAACATTTAAAAAATTCATACTTAACACGATATGAACATGACCAGAACCAATTGTTTCTAATCATGCTTTTTGTTTAAAGTCTCAACTTACATCTTTCTTAAAATTAGAATGAAACTCCTACGTCATTCCTCAATAAACTCAACACAACTTGCATGCATAAACGTTTAAAAAAAAAAATCCTTTAAGATTTGATAATATTTTATAACTCCACTCAGTTTCTATTCATAATGACATACTTATTACTATGCATCAATATGTTAAGTTGAATTTAATCCTCCTCCTCTCCCCCCCCCCAATGAAAAAAAAAAACCCCGCAATCCATACCTGAAGATTGAGAAGGTTTAGTCCTGCCACGGCCAGGCACTCTTTGTCCTGTGGGGGTGGCCAGTCTGATTGTCCATCCATATCTACACACACCTCCCCCAACAGTTCATCCAGCTGCTCAAACGTACTCTTACACACGTCCACAATGAACGGTACCCTACTGCTGACTATCCACTGTCCTCCGCTGGTCCACGCAAATGTCTAAGGGAAAAATAACCAAAACATATTTCCTAGCTGAAAACTTTGCTATAGAATGTCATGAATAACATGTAAAATATCAGAAATATCCCTCCCCCTAAAACAAACTAAGGATATACATATACATATGTATAAGAAAATAGAAAATTTAAAGTTCGGTAAGGCAGTTAGTATGAATTTAGGATTTGTTCAATAACTCATATGCCTTGACAATCAAATGGACAGAATACATTGGAGGAAATGGTTATTAGCTTTAGTCTTCCTTACCTGGGTTGGCCCACATGCCACTCCAATAATGTTCTTCCCCTCCATCCCCCCAATGAGGGTCGGTTCTGTAAAGTTACTGATGGAGGGGTTTCCTAACTGTCCCTGTTCATTCCTGCCCCACCCATACAGCTCCCCATCCTCTGTGATTGCCATACAGTGCAGGGATCCAATGGCAATGTCCTTGACCTTTTTAGAGGACAGAGCCTCGATCTGTTTAGGGTGTCTAGCGTGATCCTCGGTTCCATGTCCAAGTCTATAGTTATCTCCCTTGCCCCTAAAAAAAGCCCAGACTTTGATGACAAGAAATATGTATACTGAGTACCTATACCTCAAGAATAATCCAAGGAACCATAACATATAGTGCATGAAAAATTCAATTCCTGAGACTGTAAACATACATTATTATTCATGCATGCTCTATAGCAAATTATTTGTATATATACTTTTCTTTTAAACTATGCAAAGAAATATCAGTGAGGTTCTAAAGCTATCAAGTAAGCAACATAAACAATAAGTGTTATGAAATTTCACCAACTCACCAGGTGTAAACTGCCCCAGACTTGGTCAGGGCCATGCTGAACTGGTTCCCACAGTAGACTCGAACAACGTCCTGACCCATCAGCTTCTCAATCACTTTGGGGGTCTTACATCCATCGTTTCCTCCTCGGCCCAACTTTCCATAGTCGCCATCTCCCCAGGAATATACAGCACCTAATAAATACATACATGAGGTGTAAACAACTATGAACTTCAGATTTGTTAATTCTCTAACTTAATTGAATATTTTACATTTTTTAAAATATATGTAATACATAAATATGCATGTGATTATTTTCACACAGTCATGCATGATAAAAATTTAGAAAACAGAACAGATCAATAATGACCACTGTGTCCAAACTACCGGTAACAAAATCTTGGATCTGAGATATCAAAGAATTTAACCTGAATCTGTTACTGCCAGAGTCTGAGCATCTCCACTTCCACATGCCACATCCACAATCCGATGGCCCTTGAAGAATTTGAGAAGCATGGGGGTGGTTTGGTCCTCACTGCTTCCGTGACCAAGGCGACCAAAATTCCCCTTCCCCCAGGAGTAGACCTCTCCATTGGATGTCAGGGCCACACTGTAGGAACTCCCACAACAAATCTTGGCCACCTGTTTCCCAGACAACCCGGTAATCAAGGCAGGCTCTTCATGATTTCTAAGAAATAGGAAAATTTGCTTGTTATATACAATGTAATTAATGCTTTCTTTCAAATGTAACAAATGATTTAAAAGCATATAATACAGGAATTTTAATGTTCAATACTTTCTCATCTTCTCCAATTTTCTGTTCATAGATCTACTGTTACAAGGCCAAAACATTAAACCCCTACTGATACAAGTTATCAACAAGTTATCATCAAGCATTTACAAATGATACACATGAAAAAATAAAAATTGAATGTTCACAGTCTTCTATCAAATCACTCAATCAAATACATTGTACATGTCTATCTTTTTAAATAACAGTAATCTGGAACCGAACAATGCATTCATTAGAAATATAACCATCTATTAATGATAAATAACATAAGCTTCCCATTAACTTTTCTCACTGTGAAAAAATTACATCATTTGTAGCAGCGGATGACATTTTAGAAAGTTTTACCCCCTCCAATCAGCCAAACCTGTATACATTTCCTGTGTACTTACTGGTAGTCCCCATGACCCAGTTTCCCTCCGTCTCCGTTGCCCCAGGAGAACACCTCCCCATCACTAGTCAGACCCATGTAGTGTTTCCCGTCGGGGTGAGATGCTATTCTGATGACCTCCCTGTCTCCAAAGCCATTTAACTGCTGCAGTGTCTAAAAGTGATGGAAGAAAAAAGATGATGATTAATTAATCATATATTTAACTGATGCATGGAAACCTTAAAAAGATTTGACTGCATTTTTCTTTCAAAATTACACAAAAAATCTTAATGGTTGCCCATCTTTGAAATCTGGCTCTTTACTGAATATGGATTTTCATGAACAGTTTTTGTGAAAATTTCTACTGAAAAATTATTTTAACTCTGAAGTAATGATGACAAAATTTAGTTTGCATGTCATTTGAGTTATGTTATCCCTTGGTAATTATTCTAATAACCTAAAATTGACATTTTCAAATGTTTTAATAATATTTTCAAAATTCATTTGAGGAAATACTCTAAAAATGAAAACGCCAGAATTTACACTTTTACCGTACATAAAGAATATTTAAATCTGCCATCTTTTCCTAGGAAACACAACTGAATGATTACCTTTCGACTAAGTGTTTAACAATCGACATGTACACAAACAATGTCTTACTGGTGAGAGACTGGTGTAGTACAACATGTAGACTTTGCCGGCCTTGGACAGAATCAAACAGCACCTCTCCGAGCACGCGATCTGCTGCACTCCTCCGATGTCTGCAAAGAAGTCCATAGAGAACGGTCCGGCAGCCCCTCCCTCCGTGGCCCAGGCCAGCCAACCCAGTCCCATAACCTCCTGGGAGTTACTGTTCTTCAACGACTGTCACCAGAAAAAAATAATCAATCTTATCTAACATGGAAAACAGATGAAGTCATCACTGTGATGTCATCATAGAATATGAGCATCTACAATATAAATTATGGAGAAGGCTTACATAGGTATTGCCTGCTGCCTAAACCATTTATGTAAATTAATGTATATTTGCATAATAAAATATGTTCAAATCAAATTAATATAAATTGCAGACTTGCAGTTGTACTTATTTGGCAATAAAAGTAACATCAACAATTTCTTAAATTTTCACAAATTCTTCAATTTTCAAGTTTCTTAAATTTTCTACTGAATTGATTTATGCATTCCTCACCTGGGCAAACAGGAAGCACAATGCAACCTGAGAACATTAATGTTACGCTATGCAAATGAAGAAATAACTGTGCCTCTATCTGACCTTTTGTGAACTGGATGGTTGGAGATATGGCAAGGCAAGTCTGTCTAGGTGAGACATCATGACCACAGCAGACATCCGGAGATCGATCAGGGTGTTGGGGTCCTCTGGGTAGGTCAAGAAGTTCAGGAAGATCTCTGTGGGGCTGGCTACCTGCATCTCAGACTGTTGGAATCAAAGAGTACCATAGTAAAACACAGCAGCTTCAATCCATCGAATACTGTACAATCATTTAAATTTGTTGGGGATCCGTTTTTGCTGATTTTGAAAAGAAAGTGTTCCCTTGAATTCACATCCCCCATCAGAAACTCTGACTTACAACTACATGTATTGTTTATCAAACAATGAAAATTAACCCCCAAGGAAAATGTGTGATTTTTAAGTCCAAATACCTTGTGGACTTTCATAGATGATTTAGAAATTTTGCTCCACTTCGACTTCTTGGGAATAAAATCAATGTTTAGAGAGAAGGAAAGAGGGAGATAAAAAGGAAGACAGAACACAATAGAACGCATTAGGAAAACAAATACATATACAAAGTACGTAGCAGTCATTTTTTTCCCTAAAAATATAAAGAAACTGAAAAGCTTTCAATGAAAAAAAAATCATATGCAGTCAAATATCCACCTCTTCCAGTTTCTTCTGCTCCTGAGTACACCCTGGATTTTGAACCTTTGATGGCTTGGAACCTCTGCAACATATGGATAAGGGGAGCACTGTTTAATCCGCTGCTCATCCTGTTATCCGACTCCTGGCAGCTGTTGTTCCAAGAGGTTGAGTAGGAGTAGGACTGAGCTGAGAATGTGGCTGAGGGAGCCCCTCTGTATGGACAGCTCCAACAGGAGACACAGCGCCATCTGCTGGTCCTGAACAGGAATCTTGCTTGGATTACCCGACTGGTTTGGAGTCCTTTTGATATATCACCAACTTAGAAACTTACATTTTATCTTTTTTACACATTTACACACTGAACACTTAATTTTGTCATTTTTACACCAAAATTCATGCATTATACCGTAAAAGTTCATGTACTTGTAGGAATACTTTTTGTGTACCCAATCTATAGATTACTTGCATTAAATTCATTTCAATACATGTAATAAAATAACTAATGTTTTTCATACTGTATAAAAGTCTTTTTATTCTGTAGAAAAAATGACATAAAATCATTAAAAAATCCCATCAACATCCTTCAATGATGCAGTGTACCTACCCTCTGACCACCCCTTGCAGGAAACCAGAAGCTCTATCCACAACCTCTAGCCAGACGCTGGACACTCGGCTCTCTTCAAAGAGTGTAGCCTCTGGCAGGGACTGCAGGGCCTCAAGTGACTCGTGTAACAGCTCACTACACAAGTCCGAGTCCTCACCAGACCGCCATGCACGCCGTAGGAAAGCAAAGGCGAAACTCAGGGCCGCCCTGGATCCCACTCTGGCCAAACCCATTGTTGCTTTCTCTGCAGGCTTCATGGAGCTAAAATTTAGGTTAACATTCTATAGTCTACACCAAATTAGATTTGTCAAACCTTTTAGACAAGTCAGCAGAAAAAGAAATCATCCTGTGACCTTTGAGATTAAAATTTACTGGTACATGTGAGCAAGTCATGTGTTAGCCTGGTCCACTTGTGTAGAAATTAAATGAACATGACAAGATTACTTAACCTTAAATTGTACAGGAAAGACAACAAAATTACTTAACCTCATATTGTACAAGAAAAACCAAGACAAAAAAGACCAAGATCTCCTCATATTGTACAGGAAAGACAACAAGATTACTTGGTGATAAACTCTGACCTTTTCTGTTTGTTGAGGTTTGTCTGGTCTGCCTGGCTTTTCTTGGAGGGTTGTCTCCCCTCGTTTGGTGACTGTCTTCCGAGTGCGATGAAGAATCGCTGGAGGATGGCTAGCCTCTGCTGTAGCCTGGTGATGGAGGCTGAGGTACAGGATGCCTCGGTGCACAGCTTCTGGTGCTCATACAGCACCGACTTCAAGCACTGTTTTAACTGGTCTGAATCTGTTTAATGAAACAAATAGATATTAATCAGATATTACACGAGCATTGTTTGAACTGATCAGAATCTGTTTTGATAAAGAAAATTAATAGAAATTACACAAAGATGAAACATCTGGAATATAATCAGTACAAAGGCTAGAGCAAAAACTCAAGCTAAATGTAATTTATATATCCCCCAACCGCTTTTTTTTAAAAAGTTTCTAGTAAATAAAATTTTCTATTGATTACTCACAATGATACAATAAACACAAGCATAAAATTGTGAGAGAGTGCTTTGTAGAGTTTGTGCTGTTACCACCAGTTCAACAGGTCTCCCCCCCCCCTCCATCTTCCTCCCCTTCAATCTCCCTCCCACTCTATATCCTCCTCCTCCATCTCCTTCCCTTCCACTCCAGCTCCCTCTGCTTTCCATCTTCCTTCACCTCCATCTCCCCCCCCCCTTCCACCTCCCTCTACTTTCCATCTTCCTTTTCCCCACCATCCCCTTTATTTCCCTCATCTCCCTTCCATCTCCCTCCCCTTCCATCTTCCCAATCCCCCTCCATCTGTCCCAAAAAGAAGTTGATGAATAACTTAATTATCCAAGACTGAAAATCACTGTAATCCCATGAACAACCAACATTACTTATTAGAAATACACATCACACTAACGATCTGTGAACGACAAAGTCTGAGCCTCTACATACACCATTTATCAGTGATACATGTACAAATCAAACTGACAATTAGTGATTACCAAAGTCTAAGACCCCATCTTATCAGAGGTATATTCACACTGACATACAGTGAGCCCACCCCATCTGACCGTGGTACTGACCCGGTTGCTGGCCCCAGGTCCAGGAGTTGATGAGGGGCTGGGACTGTTTTGGGTTGTTTAGATCCTCCTTGTGTTGCTGAGCCTCCTCCTGGTCCAGCTTCTGACAATGGAGACAACTGCAGCCATTGTTTGGTCCACAGTGTCCGTCACAGCAACTGCAGCTCAGGACTTTCATTCCACAGTAGTACTTCCCTGTCTCCCCTAAAACATGAACGTGTGATTTCTACTTAACCCTTTCATAGAGCTACAGACACCAGTGGAATCTGCCTAGGTTTTTTTCTATCTGAGTGATACTTTATGTTACACATGGACTGCTTCTAAGAACAAACCTTTAGGAAATTAGTCATTTCTGATCTAACATTCCCCTCTCAGAGTTAAAATGTACCAACATCATTACTTATTTATCTAAAATGTCCAAAAAATTTGATCATATGATCATTTAATTATATAGCCATATTGATATCTATAAACAAAAGCTAGCAATATGGATTCTAATTGTTTGTTATATCATATGTATATATCCTTAAAAATATTCCATGAGAAAATTACCAGTAAAATATCATAATATCACTAGCTAACAATATCTCAAGATAACTTCTCCATTTGGAAAAATGAATCACAAGGATATGTTTAAACTGAAAGTCATTTCCAGACCTTTATTAAAACTAGACAATAAAAACGCAATATTAACTTCTCACTTCTTGCCAAATTCCAGTGGTTTTACTGCAATCTTGATGATTATTTGTTTGTTTTATGAATCTGCTCATCTATGCTATGTTAAATATCTCAGATTTATATGTATAATCAACTGATAATAGTGACTTTTTACATAAGAAATTTGAAGAAGATTCAAGATTTCTTTCAGTGATATTCTATTTTTGCTACCTTTCCTGGCGAGTACTCCCGCCGTGTTGATGAGTCCGTCATTGTGACTGACCGAAATCTCTCCCTCCTTGACCAATTCATTCCACAGCGAGCTTAAATCATCTCGATGAAAAATACCCTATACCAAAAATCAAATTTCATAAAAATTCTTGAAAAGGAAATAAATGGACTTACAAAATAAATGAGAAGATGACACTGTGACAATTAATATGTTGTATAATGTATAACAATTTTCTTAAGCAAGGGTACCAGAAAATATTGAGAAATAAAATTTAAACTTCAGTCTTGTACCTGTAAGTTTGTTTTAACCCATTTTTTGTCCAGACGCTGTTGGGGTCTGAGCTTGGTGTCAACTGACCAACTCATTACTCTTTATGCATTCTGCAACAATATAAAATTTCAATTTTACAAATTACATGTACATGCAAAAATAAAATCGGATTAAAATCAGTTGTTCTGATACGCTACCACTCTCGAACAGCTTTAGCATGTCAGAACAGCTGATTTTAATAAAAAAATATATTCAGGACTGCTCACTTTTAAAACAAAAACACGCCTTATGTTAACATAAACAAGGACTTATTTCCTGTGTTGGTATTATCTAAGTACTTGTAAGGTTATCTTTGTGCAATGTGCATGCATCATTGTGGACTTTATAACATTCATTAATTGTATATAAAAAAATGCACAAAGAAGTCCTATTATCTAAATCACTTGACTATTATCTAATTAACCGGGCTATTGTCACAAACTACCGTAATCTGTCCATTATCACAAAGTAGTGGTTTGTCACCAGTAAGATGAAAATTTACCTGCAGTTTGCGAAAAAATGAGATTTCTTCTTCTTTCTATCCCATTTGTGTGCCTAAGAAAAGAATCAAATTATAAAGTTTGAATGAGATATTGAAAATGTAATTTCTTAAATTATGATATTTTAAAGCAATTGTAATTGACCCAACAGACTTAAAATGTCACTCAACTATGTCTACAGATATAATATGAAGCTTCATGAGAGTCTCAAAGTTTTACGAAAAATCATACGAAATAAGATTAATCTCTCTTCTCATCCCCACAAACACACTGATCCAACACTCAATTACACAAACTCTAACAGTTTGGTTTAATTATTAATAATATTAATGAAGGATTTCTTACTCAATGTGCTAGCTAGTATATACATGTATCTTATATCAATTACTAGTAAATATAAACAAAATGCAAATCAACACTAAAATTAAATTTACTTTTGTAGCATATCAACACCACAATTTCTGTCAGGATCAATAAGAAATTTCACAATTTATTTTTTAAATTTTATATAGATTTATGATCAAATTTCTAAATGTTTGCCTTTTTAATGCCATGCAACAGCTGCTGCTTAAGGCCACACAAGTTTAATTTCTTCTTCGTAGGACATCTGACGAAAAAAGTACAAGTGGATGTGCAATTAAATCATAAATTTTTTTTTTTTGTTGGCAAAATATTTTGGTAAAATGTAAATAAATTTGAGCGGAGGATTGAATCTTCCTGAAAATTAAAACAATTTAAAATATGATAGAGCAAAAAAATTGTACAGTATAATAAAACATGATTTCCTGGATGCAGGAAACTTAAAATAATTATTTAAAAAGTTTTGTTTAAATACAATTGGCGTGTCTGACAAGCAAGAAATTAAATTAATGTGGCCTAAAATTAAAAATAACACTGCTGTCAGAACATGCAGGATACTGTACTGGAATCCAATAAAAAGGGGGAGGGGTTTAGCATCATTATTCTAGACCAACAAAAGTTGACTGACACTTGTCAATGATCAATGTTATCATGGAATGTCAAATTGCTAACAAGCAGTTGGTTTTGTTGGTGCTCTAAACAAGAATTGAAGAAATTGCTTTTCTTTCCTTCAAAAATGTTACAAGCACTTGATATGCATGGCGGTTGTAACTTGACTAAATATCTGTCATTTAGTAGTCATAGTTTAGTGTTTATATTAGGTTAATGTGATCGCATTTTTTTACTTTTGCTTCTATGGTTTCAATATGTCAGATAACATGCTCTGTACAGTTAGACACAGTTAGCACAGTTAGGGACGACCTATGATGTTTTGCAAAAGAGGTCCCAAATACCTGACAAATAAATTGTGTTATCCGTTGATGAGTGGATTATACGAGTCGTTTTATTGTAAAACAGTACTAATGCTGCCAATAACAACACTACATACCTGCAATTTGCGACTTATTCATGGAAAGAAACAAGCAAAAATTTATCCTAATTTTCTTTTTTCTGAATTCCGATCCCGATCAATTACAGATGAAATTGAACGCGAGCCTGCAAAAATTTTAATAATTAGGGCCCTCCACCTTATAAATTATTTACCGTATCTAACATAAAGAGTCGGTCATGGGATTGTCCATCTTAACTCTGGAATTGTTATCTTGAACAAAAATTGCACGAGTTGCAATATAATGCGTGTGCATTTCAATTACCATGATTTCATGTATATGCATGTATAAATTAATAAATTGTACTTTGATACGGTGCGGCTCACAGTTGTGTTAACACGTACGCGCATTATACTTCAAAATATTCTCATTCAAGATTTGAGCTGACAAGAAAAAGTTTCAACTGAAAACATAGTATAGTGTTAGTATTATATCATATGGAGACTTTTTAATACAAAAAACAAGTGTCTGTCGTTGACAACCATGAACTGATGAATTGTGTTGCATTTTTGATATTGTCACATTCTGATTTTTACGCCGTCGTACGAACCACAGCAGAAACATCAATAACATGCATCTCTGTTGATCGACGACGTTATATATTTTTCTAATAATAATTAATGTAAGGTAGAGGGTATATACATGTGTGTATATATATATATATATATATATATATATATATATATATATATATATATATATATATATATATATATATATATATATATATATATATATATATATATATATATATATATATATATATATATATTTATTTTACCATGAGAAAAATATACAGCGTCAGTTGCCTGTCATATGCTGTGGCGTCGGACGCAAATTGAAACTGGTAGGGGGGGGGGGTTAGACTAATCATCAGAAACCTTGACAAGCAAAAAAAAAACTATTATCCAAATCATGAAAATCCTAATCCGTGTGGGGGGGGGGATGTTACCTATAACTCCAATAATAATAAAATTCCTAATCTGTGGGGGGGGGGGGGGGGGGGGGGGGCTAGTATAATTTTTCATTTTAAATATTACTATTAATATTTCATGTTTTTTAAGGTAAATCTAGGAACAATTACATGTATGTTTGCTGCGAGAAAATTGGGGGGCTAGCTCCTCCCGGATGCTATGTGTCTAATGGTTAGGTCTAACTTTGCAAAAAAAAAAAAAAAAAAATACTTCCGACGCCTATGATACGAATATTTCTAAATCGCATATTGAAACAATTTTATATTTGTCACTTATAAGCGCATGAATATACGCCTTTCTAAATTCTTGAACCTTTTTAAAACTGCCTTCTTGTTGAATTATTTAACAATTATATGATTTATAATTATTCAAATATATATTCAATCTATGGCCTTTATCATATCTGACCAGTATATACTTCATGTGCTTTAAGAATTTTACAATGTGAGGATTTTTGTGATTAATTGGAATTTTATAAGTTGCAACATATTTATAAAAAAATAAAAATAATGATGAGTTACGTACTTGTTCTCATGTTAATATTGTATACTATAAATTCAGAGAAATTATGCAAATATGAGCAAAACTTAAAACATAGACGTTCTCATTTGTGGCTCATGCGAGCTGTGATGGTTGTCTCATTGCAGAAAACAATTGACAGCCCTCCCAAATGGGTAATTATTTTTTATCTTTCTGCAATTACGAATAGTTTCCCTCTATTTCTTAATAAAACCGATTGTAATATACAGCGCTATAGATACTGACAAGACTGACGATCCAGTTCTAACCACTTTTTCGATCGATCGAAACCTTCAAAATCACGAACTGCACGAATGATGACGTCAGACTCAAATTTCCATATTAGACGACTCTTGCAGTTTCTTTTATCTTACATACTGATGAACATAAACAATAATTTTCTTACTTTAAATTACTCACAGTCTGTAAGATCAATTCATTAATTTGTTAAGGGAAAGATGTAAATATCAAATAAAATGCTTTCTTTGATGATTCATGAGGGATATAAAAGTAGCGACATTGCAGAAAAAATACATTTTTCGATAGCCAAAGTTTTCTGATCAGCATCGCTTCTCACAAACGTGAAAAGCGGTGCAGACCAGTGTCATGTTGTAAATTTTGAATTTACTGGGTGTGTGTAAATACAAAGTTTCCAACATGACAACAAGATGGCGTTAGTGGGTTATGTATTTTTTTCTGCAATGTCGCTACTTTTATTTCCCTCATGAATCACGAAAGAAAGTACTTTATTTTCATACTAAACCACCAGAGAACTGCAAGCTTATGAGTTTATCATAACGAACTGGTTGTTTTCCCTGTTTGAGAGTAACATTCCATATTAAAGGAATGATTGAACTTGTTGATACCAACAACACTTTTTATTAAATATCAAAAAATCATAATTTTTCAATAAATACATTTGAAACGTGACAACAACAGATATTGTTTACACCTTATACAATTCATATGATTTTTAATATTTTCTTTTCAGCCATAAAGTAATTTCAGCAAGTGGGGAAAAAAGGGCGCCCACAAAAATGGTTGAATCTTAATTCGAGATAATTTTGATACAATTTTGGAGCCATCCTACCGTACACTTGTATCTTAAAGTTTTTTTTTAAATTCAGACACTTTTTGTTAAATTACGCTATCCTGTACTATCTATTCTATCTTAAAATAAGAAATATACATGTAGTTGTTAAATTTTAAAATAGTGTTAACATTGGCGTTTTCATTCTTCATTAGGAGTGCTTTCGATGGCATCCCTGGACTGGGCTGTCCTTGGTCTCTGGGCAGACAGCTTCTTCTGCTGGATGATACTGTGTTCTCTTCGAATCTTGGCTTTCTCGTGCTTATCAACCAGAAGCTTGTCTCTTTCAACTGAAAGTTTACACATTTGTATGATGTCAATCATGTTACGTTCAATTTGACTGACAGATTATGTATGTTGAACATTAGATTTCTCTTAAACTTAAAATTAGATCAGTAGTATTATATCTACTCTATATACACATATATTTTACATACCCTTCCATTTTTTATAGTCCTCGCCCCCAACTGGAACCTGAACTCGCTTAACGTTGATTGGAGGAAGCTTGGGTACAGTTGACGTGTATCCAATATCGAAGGACACGCCCCCTTTCTTCTGTACGACTTCTAAGACCGGGCTATCAGGGACCTCATCGGCGTAAGGCTTTTTGGCATTAGGTTCTGTACAAAACATCATCCATGGCAGGGGCTTGGTCTGGATGGTATCTCCTACCAGCTCCTTCTTGATCTCCTCTTCCATCTTACTGTAGGCCTTCGCCTCTTCTTCTGACATGACATCGACTCTGTTGTTTCTCTTGCCCATACAACTCTGGACAAGACCCATTTTGTTGCTGATCGCTTGTCTGACAACTTGAAAATAGTACGATATGTTGTGGAACAATGGCGTTATGGCATAGTGACGTCATTCCTTTGTGATGGTTTAACGTCACAAGTAAATGACGTCACTATATATTGGTCTTACCTAGCTATCCTAGAACCATTTTCAATGTGACGTAGGCCTGTCGATATCATTGTTTGCCACTCAGCCATGGCCTTTTGAAATCAACAAGATTTGTCTGGCTTTTGAGCCAAGACTACGCAATCGGTGCATATTTCGTTTGAAACCGCGTCATTTAAACTTGCTTTGACGCAAGAAATAGATAGCAACGTCCAACCGAAAGTCCAAGGTCTTGTTAAAATGGTTCTAACGTTAACTGTCTGGCAAGTAAGAAGACAATGGAGCTTATCTATAGAGTTGTATAGGAAAGAGAGACAAAGTCGATGTCATGTTGGAAGAAGAGGCGAGGGCCTACATTACGCTGGAAGATGAGATCAAGGAGCTGGTACAAGTAGAAGACAACATCCAGACCAAGCCCCTGCCATGGATGATGTTTTGTACAGAACCTAATGTCAAAAAAACCTCGCGCCGATGATATCCCTGAGAGTCCAATTTTAAAGGTCGTACAAAAGAAAGGGGGCGTGGCCTTCGATATCAGGTACAAGTCAACTGTACCCAAGCTTCCTCCAATCAACGTTAGGTGGGTTCTGGTTCCAGTTGGGGGCGAGGACTATGAAAAATGGAAGGGTATGTATCAAATATAGCAGATACAATACTACTGGCCTTATATCACACGTTTCAATATTTTATATACATGTACATCAATCTCCTACAAATGCATATATTTTCAGCTGAAAGAGACAAGCTTCTTCTGGTTGATAAGCACGAGAAAGCCAAGATTCGAAGAGAACGTACCATCCAGCAAAAGAAGCTGTCTGTCCAGAGACCAAGGACAGCCCGACCAAGTGATGTCATTGAAAGCACTAATCTCATGGACTGAACAGAAAACGCTTTAGTACGATTTAAACAAGCGGTTCAAAAAAACAATAAAATGCTTTCTTCGGTGATTCATTCGGGATATGAAGGTAGCGACATCGCAGAAAAATACATAATCCGCTTTATAATTAGCGGGTTGTGTAAACATTTTGTCTGCAATGATCGCTACCTTCATAACCAGCATGAATCACCAAAGAAAGCTTATTATCGTTTATATTAACATATTTCTTTTAGCTAAATAATAAATTTATTATGAAAAGTAAGTAAAATTCACTTAATTACTGTTAAAGAGGTTTGCTCCTTACGTTTTGGGTAGCCATTTTGGATCATCTCTAGTCTGAAAATTCTGCATCACATATCTAGTAGTATATTTATATTTAACAATGCCAAATAAACTTTATTGAATAAAATTGTTTTATAAAAATTTATTTTGACAGAGTTTAGAAAGAGACTATATTTTGTGGCGGAAGGTTTTCAAGAAGGAAATGAACAATGTTCATAACTCACTAGTTTTAGAGTACTGTTTCTTTAGATTCCTGATTTTCAGTGCAGACCAAACTTCTAGATAATTTGTTTATTACGATATATTCATGATTTTTTAAAACCCTAATTAAACAATATTTTGATATTTCTATCGATATATTTTGGCAAATTTAGCTTTTATTTAAGAGAATTTAAGAAAAAAAATAACTCCAATTTTGGCCTAAAATTAGCTCATTTCATGCTATATCTCAAATTTTTGAGATGTGACCCCTATTTGTTTTTCTTTTAGATGAGACATTTAAAAATGTATGTCTGTTTGTGTGCAAAGTTTTGGAAAGATGACATTACTATCACTTTTTTATTTGCGTTATAATTTGATTACTCCAAAATTTTGTAACATCTGTTGTTGTATTCATTATGTACTGGCCTTTGAAGCCACCAGTATATTAAAGCAAGGATTTTTAAACTTTGACTTACATTTTACTTTTATAATAGTCACAACATGTGTTCAGCTTCATACTGTTATAAAAAAAATTGCTAAATAATAGTTCAATCTATAAATAATTGTTTGATTTCTTCAAATTATCAATATCCATGTCAAATTTTAGCAAAATTTCAGGAAAATTATCATTTCTGCTCGGGGCCCTATATTTCCAAAAAATGTCATGCGACATGGGTTACAAATAAATAAGTGAACATTTTAGGTCCCCATCTTTATATCCAAGTGGTTCTCGGATGATTGACATTACTATTATTTCAGGTGCCAAGATCCTTAACGTACATTAAGTACGTAAGCTAAAAGAAACAGCCAAATCGTCTCCTGTGACACTTTGAGTCTGACATCATCATGGTATTTCGTGCAGTCTGTGATTTTTATTATGTCGTTGTAAGTTTCGACCAATTGATAAAGAGGGCGTGTAGATTTGAACAGTCTGACTGTTTCTATAGAGCTATGAGTTAACTATAAGATCCCGTATGAAATAGAGGGAATAATACTTGGTAGATGTAAATATATTCATGTACAGAAGAAACTGAAGGAAAAAAATTAACTATAGTATACGTCTATAGCGGGTTTCTCGAGCTTTATTTCTGCTTTCGTAATCTATATGTTCTTGCTTTCCATTTCTTTGTTTTACGATCTCTTTTAAAAAAACCTAAACTGCGACTCACTTTGGTCATTTGTTGTTGGATCCTTTTATATAATAACCACAATGCGTTTCCGATTGTCAAATGGTCTAAATCATGAATTAATTTTAATTATATATATACATGTATTTAAACTTGTGTTGCCCTCTCTTTGTAAAAAGCATATATTTACACAAATAAAGCCTTCTCCAAATGTTTGAATTTTATTTTTCAATTCTATAGCATAGTATAAATGAAATGTTTATCTAAATTGAATTGAACTATTTATCCCCCCCCCCCATGCCTACTGTCATGTGGTAAATTTTGAATTAACTGGGTAGGTGTAAATACAAAATTTACAACTTGACATGTCATATCCTTTAGTATATAATATTATTTATTATATATATATATATATGCGCTCAAGTATCTTTTATAAATTCGTGGCCACAAAATATAATTTACACGTATTTGTTCCCAGATTTTCCACGAAAAAGAACACCTAAATTAACAATCAAACAAAAATGCCCGGAAAAAAAAATGCGCAAGGTTTTCGGGGGTGATCAAATCTTGAAGCCCTTTGGGCTGGATTTGATCACCCCTGATCGTATTTGATCACCTCATAATACACTATATAAAAGAATGATTCATTATTCCTTATAATTTCACATCCATTTATCATAAAGAGAATTTTACTAAATCGAAAAACAGTTTATGGAAAAAATCATTTAGATCTAAATGCTATCTTTGATGATTCATGGGATATAAAGGTATTGTAATCATTGCAGAAAAAAAATCACATAACCAGCTAACGCAGCAAGGTTACCGAGGAGGGGGGGGGGTTATGTATTTTTATTTGTGTTTTTTTGGCAATGCTCACTGCCTTTAATGCCCGCATGAATCATCAAATGATGTATTTCATTGCTGAAATACATAAATATATTTTGGTCAATCACCACAAAGTTTATAAATAAGGAATAAGGAATCATTTTTTGAGTATTATGAGGTAATAATTTCGGTTGGGGCGTGATCAAATCCAATAAAGCCCGAAGGGCTTTATGATAGATTTGATCACGACCCGACCGAAATTATTACCTCATAATATTCAAAGAATGATTCCTTATTACTTATATTTATATAATTTTAAGCCATCGTACAATTAAATCTTTAACTATAAACAAGCAAACCCCGCCGGCGCCTCAGTTTGGCATCATTTGTATTATGGGTTTTATAGTACAAAATCGATACCTAGTGTTATCACAGACAAAGACACTGGATGATGTAAATATATGGAGTTAAAACACGGGATGCACAATACAAAGTTGACTGGCAAACTGCCAAATCCAAATGTTGAACAATTGAAGAAAATGTACACTGGTAATGTTTTGCTGTTGAAAAAATCAAGAAATAATACATGTACTCACAGCACTCTTATAACGAAGTGATAGGTACAGGCAATTTTGCTTCGTTATAAATGTAATTCATTATATCCACAATATGTGTAAAACCCATGTGGAATAAAAATCACTTCACCACGACCGTCAAGTCATTATAAGCGTGTTTTGCTGTTCTTACTTTGCATGAGTTTTTTTTCTGTTTTCGTGATGTCTGCATATTAAAATTTTAATTTGTAATATTCGTTTTTACTTTTTATCTATTTTTTTAGTCATATAATAATTTTATGCCATTGTAGTCATTTTCAATAACATTTTATTCATTTCATCAGTCATATCACTATAATTCAACTTGTTGAATTTTCTGCAAAATGAATATTTAAAAAAAAAATGAAATAGTACATCAGTTCACATTCTAGAACAGGACCAGTCTCCAAGTATTTCACCATACTTCTTTGGGCCAGGACCTGAAATAAAATAAAAACAGATGAGATTCCATTTATGACTCTCTTTCAGCACCATATATGAATTATGATATATCTTCTACTGGTACTATTGGGTAGAAATTATGTTCAAACTAGAGTACTAGTAAATAAAGTTGACTCATTGTAGAATGGGCAAGAACCTTTTCATATCATGTGACAATGCATCTCTCCAAAATGACATCAGACAAGAAACAAAAAATTGGTGTGCAGGAATACGCTTACTGACACACAAGTAACATTCATGCAAAGTATTGGTTCTCTGCCACTCAAAAGTGAAATCTTTCTCCCAAGTCATGAGGGCTTATCTCTATTTTCTGTTGAGCTAAGCAGATGAGAGTCATTGCCCCCCCCCCCCCCACCTGCATCTGGATGGGACATCAGACCATCACAGGTACTGATAACCCCCCCCCCCCCACCCCAGCTTGTACCAATTGTAGCTGGGTGGACTGAGGAAATTTAAATTTAGTGTTCTGTCTAGAAATGCAACACATAACATCAAGTGAGACAACAGAGTTTGAACCAGCAGCCTTTAGGTTAATGGCCTGACACCTGTGACCTTTGAGTGATGTACTCCACTCTGGGACTCATGGATTGAGCAAGTTTCAAGATATCTGAATATATATGTACATGTACCTGCATAAAATTTAATGAAAAAATTTCAATCTCTCTGACAATTTAGTTTTTAAAAACCTTTAATTACCCCCCCCCCCCTTTTAGGTGGGCCTGACCCCCTCATTTAAACAAACTTTAGTGGCAATGAGGACTCCTACAGCAATGGATGCTTTGTGCCAAGTTTATTTGAAATTGGGTCCATGGTTGTTGAGATGAAATGTAAAAATTTAATGACACTGGCAAAAGTAGGAAAAGTTTTGATTAGAAAAGCTCACTTATCAGAAAAGCTCACTTCAGCCTTGACATCTTAGGTGAGCTTATAAGAAAGGATTGACACTCTTTTCGTGGACAAATGGTTTTGAAGAAATTTCTAAAACACCTTTACCAGTTTCCATTATCTTCCCTTGAGAGAGAAAAAAGAAATGTGGCTATTTTAGAACCAACTTCAATATTTGCACCAAAGGATGCTTTATGCCAAGTTGGGTTAATATAGAGACCATGAAGTTATTGAGAATAAGACTAAAGTACATGTACCTATGAGGTAAAAATGGCAATGACGGTCATCAAACAAATTTGATCAGCAAAGCTCATTCACCACAGTTTATCCATAAGACAAACAAGAGGCCCATGGGGCCACATCACTAACCTGGGCAACAATGACTTTAAATGGGCGTTCAAAAGATATTGTGCCATATGTTTCACGAGTAACAAAAAATAACTATTGTAAAGTATTCAAATTTTACACTTTTTTTGCATACACGTAATCTTTGACATTGTACCTTTATGGAATACTGTTTTTACCGAGAATAAGAAAATCCTATGCAAGATATAAAACTAAACATTTGGTAGGGGTACACTGTTAACTTCCAATTCTCTATATTTTCGTTCTACCCCCCCCCCCTTCTCCCCTTTCTCCCCCACATTTTAAAGCGATCAAAATATATGAGAGCATATAGGTACATTTTCTTCCTCAACTACTTACTATTTATTGTATTTTAAAAAAAAACATATTATAATAGTTATTGTATTTCATTAGGAAAATTCCTATAGATGTGAAGAAGAAAATTGTACGTACCTCAACACGCTCAATTTCTCAAATGGAAAAAACATTCAAAAATTTAATTTGTCTTCACCATTAATTATTATTTTTTCGGACGAAAAAAAAATAATTAATTATATATTACTATATTATTACAAATTGAAAAGTCTCGATCTGCCCCAGCTTTTATTTTGTCCCGGCCCGGTTTGCCAACCTATTTTACCAAGACTCGTATGGAATACCGAACCGGAAGCTATAAACTGATTGAAACATGCCTTTCCTTTATTATTTTTTTCGTAATAACTCAGACTTGAAACAATATTAGCACATAATTTTTGCAATTTATTTTTTCCTTTACATAAGGATAATTTATGCTAAATTACGTTGAATTTAACTTTCAGCTCAGGTGACCTAAAAAAGGACAGAAAGGTGATATAAAGAGAAAAAAAACCCTAACCCCTACCCCCCCCCACCCATTCCAATCGTTTGTTTTGAGGGTATAAGATAATAAAATTCCATATGTTTACCCACCGATATGAGGCAGTTCATCTTTGTATTCTTCATAGTATAGTTCTACCATTTTGTGTCGTCTGGTGTATCTCTTGTAGTTTATGGTTCTGAGGGACTCCACAAAGAAAGCCGCAGCAACAGCGAAACCCAATCCTTTTGTTGCCATACCTGAAAAAAAATTTCATGTCAAATTTCAAAATCTTTGTTTTAACTAGAGTATTGGCTTCAAATTTAAAGTGGGCATGAGCTAAACTAGAAAGAATAATTTTACCGAGACCAGGCTACGCTCAGGTCACAGTAAAAATTCGTCCCATATACTTGCAATGTAGCAGCCGTGAAGCAGATCTGCTTCTTGTCGATATTTAGTCTGTTATAAATAATCTGCGAGGGAAAAACAAATTTTAATACATTACTGTACAAACCTTTCTGAACATGCATATGTTGTCAAGTCCACAAAATAATCCATTTAATGGGTCGTATCTAGGCATTTTGTTAATATACACGTTTGAATTTGCCTGCCATTTCGTTTGAAATCCCTTGGAATGTTTTGGATTTTTCTTTAAAGGGACTTGGACACGATTTGAGATAAAAAAAATTATTTTATTTTTTATGTATAAAATGGTTTACTGGTGCATTTTAAATGATTGACCAAAATACTGAATGTTAAAGTCAAGTTACAAGCGAGATACAGAGGTAAGAATTGATTGTTTTGTAAACAAAGCTCGAGTCTTATAGTTGTTTACAAAAAATGTAATGTAGAGAATAATCATTTCTTAGACAAAATGACATGTAAAAACAATTTAAACTAATTCAATATATTCATAAATACTATTACCAACAAAAGAAAGATATTTTTGATTGAAACTTACACCAATACAACACATATGTAAAAATGATGATATTCGAGCTTTGTTTACAAAACAAAGAACTAGTAAATCTATATCTTGCTTATAACTTGATATCTGACTTTCAAATTTTGACATAGCATTATAAACTTCAATATTTATCAGTTTAAACATTGAAAATGGAAAAATAAAATTTGAAAATTTTAAGTAAAATCGTGTCCAAGTCCCTTTAACATGATGACCGAGAGGCATAAACAGCAAATTTTCAAACCCTTATAAGTGGCAGGGATTTCCTCGCAAAAACAGTTATAATGTGGTAAGATAGGATTATAAAAAAGCAACATTGTAGGTATCAGAGACCAATTATATGAAAACTTAGGAAAGATATATTTTTAAAAATTTGCTACGAAGCTAGTATATGGGACAAATTCTATCAGTAACTGGGTCCGCAGGACATCTGTCATTTTAATTTTTAACAATTGAACATTCTATCTATACTCTGTCCCGGGTTGTTGCTTCCACCACTTTTTCGATAATCATAAGTACCTTTGTGCTCAAACTACATTCATCCACTAATATGAAAAATGTCCAGATAATCTGTTTTGAAACGCCTCCCCTACCACTTCAGGTTTCAATACACTTCAAAAAATGGAAAGCCTACATGGATTTTGCATTGCATTAGCCATTAATAAGCCCGGATGATAATGTTAAAAAATTGCGCGAGGTATCCCAAGTACTTTCGAATGGAGAAAAGATGTAAATATTTCCTATTATAAACCTCCGTCAGAAATTTGTTTTCGTTCCTGTGAACTTTTATGAGTGAAAAATGATAATTTTCAATGAAGATATCTCGGATATATTCCCTTTTATCAATTTCAACTGTATTTCTTTCACAGGTACATGCAAGTGTATTTTTATTAAAAATCATCAAAAAGTGATGGAAGCAATAACTTGGGAAAAATCCCAAATGAGTTCAAATTTATTTTACTTTTCTGAGTGCTCAATACCCTTGAGAATAAACAACCCTATAAAATATCAGTGAACTGAAATGGTATTCCTATAATGAAAACTTGTTAAATAAGTTCATAAAAAATTATATTCCCTTTTGAGAAGTGGACAGGCATAACCTACATCCACTTCTCTTCGCAAGCCCTCATATTTTGATTCTGGAAAACGTGTAAATGACGGAACCAAAGACGGTTTACGCTTCGACCCATGTTTTGACTCCAGTTTCCCTGAAAATTCGTAACAGACCTTTTATTTCTACATTTAAACATTTTGTTAGGTTTTATGTGTTTATTAGAAACTCAACAACTGATGACATAAGCACTACTTGTGCACAATATACAGGGTGGCACTAAATACATCATTATCTAACATCCCCCTTTCTTTAAAAAGACAAAAAAATGTGCAATTCAATTATAAAGTTCATACTGCACTTTTGATGCTTTTGTATCTTCATATGGAAACGGAACTTCATAAACACAAGAATAAACAAGTTACAGTATAATACGGCTTGTAAATTGTAAAATGAGTCTTTACACCTCTTTAGATTATAAGAAAAATAGCTTTATTCTAAAGTCTACAATCAAAACAATATTTTACGTTTTTTCCGACTCTTAAATTTTCTACTTTTTGAACCACCTATAGTGAGCGATCTCATAATTTAAACCCCGGGATGTAGAAGTTGAGAAAATGATTTGACACCAGGTTAGTGTTATTAATTCAATGTTTGTGATATATATTGATGACCAGTATGAATTTCGACCAGTTACGAATAGTTCAATAGTTAAATAGCAAATAATGAAATAAGAAATGGGGGAAAAATCAATTTCTTAATATAATCACGCATTAATGCTTGTTTGAATTCTGCAGTAGTTTCATTTTTGCTGTCTTGTATGTATTTGATATCGGTCTGAGATTAGCCAATCTACTTTCGCTTTGTAATAAATCCAGGTCATGGCAACGCTAATATGCGCAAAATCATCTGTCGGTGTCTTAAATAATCACTTGTAACAAGATTTATTTTATTAAACGTAGGTTTAGTATGTATTCTAACATACCCAAAAGCATACAGATAGAGGATAAAAAATAAAATAAAGACATAAGTGGATGCAGAATGTTATTGAGCCATCATTTTACAAGTTCCGAATACCCAATTTGTTTTCCTCTGTTTTAGAATGAAATAAAGGGATTGATCAAACAAATACTTCAGGAATTCATTACATGTCTTTCTTAGTCTTGGATAAATCATATTGTACCACAATAATGATAAGAGGAGGAGCTGTGACTGTATTTTGATAAGATGTTAGAAACCAGTCTAAATTATTGTTATGATGATTTTGTCTGTCATTTTGGTGCAAATCGAACTGTATAGGTTAAGAAAATACCAATAACTGAGTGGTTTGCATTAAACCTGTTATTCATCAGGTTCTATGAATGGTTTTTGGGCCGAAACTTTTTGATCTACATTTGATATGAAAAGAAACAGTTATGCTATTCGGAACTCATCGGCTTATTCGCAACTGGTAAAATGGCTTCCCGCGTAATTTGCTGGAATAAAATCTTATTTAAAACAATTAAATGCAGCAATATTGCATTAATATCAGCAGGGATTTGGTGTATATTGTCAAAAAAATCATATCTTAAAATAACATCCGAGAACATTTTTACTACCGCCAAATCTGTACCCTATTCGGAACTGGTCAAACAACTGTATGGATGCATTAATGTTTGAAATGTAGAAATAATAGGTCTGCTACGAAAATCAGGGAAACTGGAGTCGAACATAGGTCGAAGTGTAGTCCGTCTTTGGTTCCGACATTTACACATTTACACGAATCAAAATATGAGGGCTTGCGAAGAGAAGTGGATGTAGGCACAGGAGTCAGCAATCTTATCAATAAATAATACCTAGAGTCAAAATAAGTAAAACCTCAGCCATGAGCTTCGCTCACGAAGTGAGGGAAGCGAACAGGAATGCAACGCTATTTTTCACAAATCTGCTGTCACGCCGATATTTGCTTTGACCTGGCGATTAAATCAATAACAATCAAGAGAACTAGCGTCAAACAACTTAATTCTGTCCTAAACTTTGGATAATTCAACCCCTAAAGCTCTACATTGGCGAATTATTCAGATTTCTGTCAACATTCGATCTACCAAGAAGCCATGTAGTGACGTCACATTCACCCCGAGACTACGCGTATTATAAACATTAGAAGGACAGTTGTTACCTCCCTTTTATTTTTAAATCATAATTATAAAATAAAAATAAAACAAAGCCAACATTATCCTTGATTTTATTATGCTAAATCATCTTTTGATTTTAAGGACTTTTAAATGCTTCAATAATTTTTTAAAGCCTGTTAAATTTAATAATATTTATTTACAATCCATGCAGTCTCAGGATGAATGTGACGTCACTACATGGCTTCTCGGTAGATCGAATGTTGACAGAAATCTGAATAATTCGCCGATGTAGAGCTTTAGGGGTTGAATTATCCGAAGTTTAGGACAGAGTTAAGTTGTTTGACGCTATAGTCTGTCCCAAGGTATTTATGCAGCACATTTTGACGATTTTTAATAAAATCACACATACCTGTGAAAGAAGTGCAATTGAAATAGTTGAAAGGGATATTTTCCAAGATAATTTCATTGACACATTATCATCTTTCATTCGGAAAAATTCACAGGAACGAAAACAGATTCCTTACGGAGATTTATAAAGGGGAATGTTTACATCTTTTCTCCATTCGGAATACATCGCGCAATTTTTCAACGTTATCATCCGGGCTTGCTGCAATACAAAATCTCTGTAGACATCACATTTTTTAGCATTGTGTTGAAACCTGATAGGCTAACAGGGGCGTTTCGACTGAGAAATCTTGGAAATTTTTCATACTTTTGAATGAACATCGTTTGAACCCTGAGGTATTTATAAATATCAAGGAATTAAGCCAAATGTGAATTGAAAATATTTTGGGACAGAGTATAGTTCTCTTGATTGTTATTGATTTAATCGCCAGGTCAAAGCAAATATCGGCGCGACAGCAGATTTGTGAAAAATCGCGTCGCATTCCTGTTAGCTTCGCTCACTTTGTGAGCAAAGCTCATGGCTGGGTTTTTACTTATTTTGACTCTAGGTATTATTTATTGATAAGATTGCCGACTCCTGTGATGTAGGCTATACCTGTCCACTTCTCAAAAGAGGATTAAAAAAATAGGACAGAGAGATATTCAAAATTGCTGTCCTGTTGCAAGGTCTAATTAAGCAATATTCATCCCTCTTTGTTACTTACCAGTGTAGATTGGCCTTCTTTTCAAAACGTTGATATAACCAATGCTTGCAAATGCAGCAATTACTGAAAATGGTGTCATTGCCGACAACTCTCTTCTCATTTCAGAGTTCACACCAATTTTTTGGCCAATATCAAAGATACCAGCTGTGACTTTTGGTTCATCTTTCTCGTCGAATTCGCTCGGTGGCTCTATAACAGGCATCTTGATAAGGTAGATCTATTCCTGTTACCACAAGATTCTTATTTCTCCTCCAAGACGGAACGGTGTCCCCTAAATAGTTTGTTAAGTCGTACAATGAATTATTAAAAAGATGCGTGAAAAACCCTTTAATTTATTTCAAAATCCAGCGACATTTTTCAGATCATCGTTTATATTTGTGCAGTTATTATATAATTAATTATTTTAAAAAAAACCCCACATAGAATGTTGTTATCGAAACATATTATGTATCGTTTCACTTTTCATTCCGGTCATTCTAATTCCCCAAAATACCCCCGGGCCGAAAACCTACTCTGTTTTGCGCTGAGATGATTCGCACCTCGATGTTTTGCACCTCCATTGGAGCGAAACGTCTCGCTAGATAAAGATATTTTTCTCGTGTTATTATTGCTCTGTAATTAATTATAACCTATGAAAGAATTGAAATAAGTCATAAAACGATGTTTGCATTCGTGAATATTTAGTTGATGATGAGAAATATTTTTTATTCATATGTAGTCATGTTCAGGAGGAAAGAGTTATTTTATATAAGTTAATAGAGAAATGTTGTAAGCACTTTGATACAATGGATACTGATGAAAAGCTCATATGGCTAATGACCCATGAAAACATTGACATACTTATACTCAAATATGTAAGATGATTCAGGACAATGGAATATGCTTTTGATATATCTTAGAACCATTTTAACATGGCCTTGGACTTTCAGTAGGACGTAACTATCTATTTCTTGCGTCAATTAAAGAGGTTGAAAATGACGCTGGTTTCAAGTGAAATATGCACCGATTGCGTAGTTTTAGCTCAAAAGCCAGACAAATCTTTTTGATTTCAAAGAACAATGGCTGAGTGGCCAGAAATGAAATAGACAGGTCCACGTCACAATGCTGTTTGACACCAACTACCCAAAGTCCAAGCTCATGTTAAAATAGTTCTAAAGCATTTTATTCAACTTATGTTTATCATTTTACACTCACAAGCTGTGTTGACTGCATGGGGTACAAGACTGTCAAGTTGCCAACAATGCACTGACTGTTCAATAGGCATTGTCCCTTGGTGTCCCTTGAAGTAAAGACAACACGTCAAAATCTTTTGCTCCTTTAAGCTGGCCTGAGTGCTTAGCTAGGGCACAGGACCGCACAGATATGGCTCTGACGAAATGCATAGCCATATGGTCCCTTGGTGCCCTATGTGGTCAGGTGAACAAAATTACAGTTTTCACTCCTCTATATAAAATACTGTCCTACCTTGAAAATATATCACAAATGCATAATTATATAATATGTCTACATACAATTGTATATAGAATACAAATACAAATGTGGGGTTGTATATAATGTGTTTGTATCAATAATAATTAACATATTGCTTAGAGGGATTGTGGACTTGCAAATAAATGTATACCCTTGCATATGTGTATGACAACTTGATGTGTGTTATATCAAATGTACCTCCCATTGTAACTTACTATGCTTACAAGTTTAACAGTATAATATTTATATATTTCATCCATTATTTGTTATAATCATGTTGTTTTATTGTTATAATGCATATGCCCCCGAGGGCCCTTGATTGGTGAATAAACATTATATAAATAGTGCCTGTTTGGGAGGGTAACAGTTGAAATTGACATCCTGATAAAGCCATTGTCAACCGACGCGAAGCGGAGGTTGACAATGGTTTTCGAGGGGTGTCAATTTCAACAGTTACCCTCCCAAACAGGACTATTTATTTTATTAAACTGAATGTCTTAATTTTAGAGAAAATTTCACTGCTTTTATATAATCAAAGTACTCAAAGTACTGAAAAGCGCTAAGCCAGCCTCAATGCTACTTTTTTCAAACCATTGTTAATATTTTAAAATCATAACTATACAGAAAGTAAAAGAAAAAACAGTTTCATGAAAATGCATCATATGTATGAGATCCTGACCATACCATTTCAATCAATTTGAAGAGAGGAGTTTGTAATGTATATCAACTGATTAGTCAGCCCACTTACAACTAAGTTGGGATGAAAATTCGATTGCGCTTTTGTACATTGGAATTCTGGGAATGAATTAGACAGTCCTTGTTTAAGAAATTCGAAGTTATGAAACTGACTGTCCCTGGGTTCCGGAGTCTGCATACATAAATTTCTCGAATTTGAGAGGATATGTGGTGTAAAATTCAGAGAGCGATCTTTGCAATTTTAAAAGTCTATATAATTATAAATAACTAAAGTAGGTGTGAAGTCATACATTGTACCGCTGCACGCCTGTCTTCTACCCTACAGTTATAAAAGTAAAGCGTACAAACTCAATGTACAACTGCAGAATATTATTGTTCTGGTCGTTATATATCTTGTATTTTTATAGGTTGTATATTCAATTTTGATCTAAAATTAATATTCCGCTGGCTGACTTTATTTCCTTTTTTAAATGCTAACCTTGTTGATATATACAGTGTACGACAAGTTTTAAATACACTTGCTCAGTGAATGAAAACAAGACTAACCGTACCTTTTCACCAATTGAGACCGTAAAATATGACTAATTGTCATTGAATTTAAAATCGACAAATTGCACGAAAAAATCACGACATGAATCAAAAGATCAAAGTTACACAACAAATGTTTTTAAAAATATCACGTTGATAAATTTGTCGTCCTCTGAGGGTCTTAAATTTTTTTCTATGTAACTTTTGGAATAGCAACAAGACAAGGGAATATCTCATGCTTTGACACTCCGAGATCCGCACCACTGGCCAGCCTTTGTTTACATCGCACAGCGGTCACCCAACATGCATCTAATAATAGCAGCATGGAATGTCGCGTGGCATGTGTAATCGCCAATGCACCCTAGACTTCACTGATATTGTAAAAGTTTGCCATTTGTTCGGATCTCGATTAAGTAAACCCACAACTCGACGTTCTTTTGCAAAACCTGGGATCTTGATAGAAACTTAAGGATATCATAATCTTGCTATTTTTAGAATTCGAGCGTCGCTCAGCATGATCACTAGGTGGCGCTTATAAAAAGATCATGAGATTTGGTGCATCCCTAATAAGTGCTAGCGCATGCGCTTAGCGCTTAAAAATGACATGAATTATACGGCGAACCGTACGCGCATAATTTACGCGCATGTAACAATTCGTTGTGTTACCCGTTGCCAAGTGCGTTGCTAACGCTGAGGGTGATAGAACGGATTATCAACTGCGTCTAAGCCAATCAGATTTCAGTATTTAACATAAAAGTATAATAAAAACATATATGCACCGCTTTTTCGTCTTCGCTTGTTTTTTGGTTTGTTTTGGTGTTTTTTTTTTAAACCTTTGCAGGCATGGCGTTATTATGTTCAGAAAAAGCGGTATTAATTGTGTTGTGATAACAATTATAGCCTGTTTTTCACTTGAGATTTACCTGTATTTTTATGAAAAATTAGGGATGCTATAGCAGGTAATTAATTACCACAGATGTACATGTAAAGGTGGGGATAATTTATACATAACTTTTACTGCTTTAAACTTACATAACCACCTCTGCATCCACCATTCAACTACGAATTTTGTACCACTCTTGAATAATAAAGTGATGCTGTGTTTGATATTGTTTGATAATTTCAATTCACATAAATTTATCAATATCAATAAAAAAAAATTCTGTCAACTGTATTACATGTAAGATTCATAATACCACACATACAAATTCACCAGCCAGTTACAAGTGTTTTTAGTCACATGGCACAGCCACATTAATTATTGTAAATGATGAATTCGACATTGTGAGTAAAAGGACCTTTCGAATGAAAAACTTCAAATAAAAAATACATTCATATTTGCTAATAATTATTTCATTTCAGCAGGACGAAGTTAGGACGACCAATAGTTAAACTGGACAAGTTTGGAGACGGGTATATCGTCTGTACATTCTTATGTGTATTTTTCTATGTATTGTAATTAAAAAAAAAACATTCACTGAAAACCCCTGTTTTAATCATGTTAAGAATTAATTAAGTCTTCGGGAACAAATACATGTAATAAAACTCCATTATCCGACAACCGAACCCTTGTGCAAAATACCAGGAGAGTTTAAGGATCAAGAAGCAATCTTAGACTTAATTAAAAATTGTACACTGTCTTAATGTTTCTTGATTGAAACCACTGTCAAAATTTTAATATCAAAAGTTCTTTTTTACACTAGAAAAGGATTATTTGATTATTGATACCAGAAATTCGAACCAACCTGGGTTTTTTTTATAAGTGTATCGAATAACCTAAATCCACAGGAATTACCTAAATCCTCGCAAAATCTAACGAATGTGGGTATTTACGTATTGAGAGAGAACACAATATTATTCGGAACATCCATTGAATACGCCTAATAAATTGTTGATATCAGAAACTCAATTTTTTAATTACATCAGAATATGGATTTTTTTTTACATCAATAATTGAATTTTTTTACATAATAAATCATGTTCTAAAATCATGTTATATATTTTGATATAAAAAATAATAATTTTCTTATATCAGAAAATACCTTAAAATTGTTAAATATGAGCTGCAATTTTCATGATGGATTTATTTTTACGAAAATGTTATTTTCTACAAAAATGACAAAAAATAAAAAAATATCATGGTTTTCAAATTGCTACTCGCCAAATTTTTGTGAAAAAAGACCGTTAAGAAGTCTTAATTGGAGCAAAATTGAATTATTGTCGTCCTGTACAAAAATTGATTTGCTATATATGTTCCTTCGAAGAGAAATCTTTCCTCTGACAAAAAATAATGATTTTTTTCTATAATAACCTTATTTATCATAAAAGTTAATTAAAGTTATATGCAGAGTTTTCATACTATATAGCAGGTTTTTACAGCAAAATAAAATTCTAAAAAATACAGTTCATATTGCTTTAAACAGCACCCCATAAACTTCAAAAAATAAGTTTTAGATTCCCTTAAATGTTCTATCACAGGAGTAAACATACACAACTGATGAAAAAAAATTGCAAACACTTGAAACAGAATCATATTGATGATTCTTTTATCAATTTATTTTTATCGGAAGAGAAATAATTCAATTCTATAAAAAGGAAAATCAAACTATCGATCATTTTTAAATAAAGTAAACAACTTTTCGGATTGTTTTGGGTCCTTTTGGGTAAATCGACGTACCTTAGTTGTTTACAAAAATGGCCACGAGGAGTTTAGGGAATATTACCTTAATCAACGCGAAATCGTATTGTAGCAGTGGTAATTTTAGGAATTCGTTTGCTCATTATGTATTATATCTGAAATTAAATCCAGATAAAGTGAGCGAGATGTTAAACGAATTTGTTTATGTGATGAAAGAATTCTCAGAGCAGTTGGAAAGAGAAAGTAAAATAGAGGAATTATTCCGATGTTACAAAGTTGTAAATGAAATTATATCAGATAGTGAAGTCATTCTTAACAACATCGGAGCTCAACTTTTTCGGTGAGTGTTATAAGCCTTTAGTTATAAGGTATACCCCCTTTCCACGAGAAGGGGTTGGACTGTTATTAATTACCCCCCCCCCCCTCTCTCTCTCTTTAATTCACTTTTCTTTATTTTGATTTTTCCCTATTTTAAGAGAAACTGTTCACGATGAATTATCAGACTAGAAACAGAATACATACCTAAAAAGATATTGGTGTTACAATTTCATTGTGTCATTTGATTTGACATTGACCTTAGACCTATGACCTGCACTTCACTAGTCCTCATTTTTCGTCTACCTCATGAAGTTTCAAGGAAACATTTCCGGATATCTTTATCAAAATTCAGACATAGACACATATGTATATATTATAGTATATGTATAAAATAACATATTATAGTATATACCTGCACATTTAGTAATTAGATGTAAGCAATTTAACTGTTTCCTATTTTTAAAAAATCTGGATTTTTCATTGACCTTGACATCTTTAACTTCACCTTTCCTCATTATTTAATTGACTTTATAAGTTTTAAAGAGAAAACTGATCGAATTTTTTTTTTTTTTTTTAAGTTTTAAAGAGAGGTATTGGTTAAAACAATTCAACATTGTGTATGAATTTGTTAACTTGACTCTTATCTTTTCTATGTTCTGCACTTATTCCATATTGACTTTAACTTGAATTCGTTTTTAAGATATCTTAATTCCTTGAATTTGATTTATTGAAAAACTGTGGTTATGACAGTTAATAAAAACATTCAAGTGTTCCTTTTTTCACATTTATGTACTCTTTACTTGGACTTTTGTACATTTCTTATCATGCTGTAACCAGTCTGATTACTGTAAAACCACCCCCTACATTTTATACTCTGTCAAGTGACCAATGTAAGGAGAAGGGGGTGGTTTATATCAGACTGGTTGCAATACAAATGTACCAATACTGTCCTTTGGGCAGGGCAGTTTTGTCCTATTAATATATATATATATATATATATATATATACTTAAATAAATAAAACAGAATGCGACAGTCCAAATTAAAATTAAATGCTGTACCAAGGCTTTATTTATCTACATATATATATATATATATTTAAATTTTTTTTTTCATTAAATCAGAATTGGATACACTGATGAAGCTGCTATGTACATCCGAAAATCCCTCGAAATTAACCCCGAGTACACAGCAGCCAGGGAGAACTTGGATAATATTTGTTGTCATCTGGTTGAGCGATGGCACTTCAGAATGCTGAACGATGTCAACAGAAACACAGCGTTCTTATCTGCTCTTCAAAAGGCAGCCAAACTTGGTTACACCAGTGTCCTAGATATGGGTGCTGGGACTGGAATTTTAAGGTAGATTTTGTTATTAATTAATGGGGTACAATTCTAATAAAAGATGTCTCTGTCTAGTGCAATACATGTTTCTAGATAATGAAAGGAGACAGTAAATCATATTAAGGAAGGAGTCTTCTCGTTATCAAACATACTTCTTATAATAAGAAATTCATGAAATTTTGACACAGTCAAGCGGATCATATCACCAAATGATTCTATCAGTTTAATCAAATTTGACCTTTTTGTTTTCGCATAAAGGTCAGGTCAAGGTCACTACCTTTTTCTTCAACGTAAAGGATGATAAAAATAAGTGTAGAGCTTTGTAGTTCTGTAGACATTTGTTTAAGAATTTAAGATTCTATTCTTCAATGAAATGATAGAATATCAGAATGTCTATCAGTTTATACTACTAAATTGGAATAAATATTTATACTAAAATTGATATTACTTAGCCCACATTTCCTCTATTTTTTTTAAATTTAGAAGGAATTTTGATTATTTTTTTATGCTTCCAATAATAAAATATTTCTGATTTTTATGTATTTTGAAGACTTTATATAAAGATATAAATTGACAGAAAAGCTAATATTTTCACCATTTAATAAGAGAGAAAACCTGATTTTAGTGATTTTTTCACAAAAATTAATGTATAGAAAGGGCGCTTTAAAAAGCTTATAAAATGTAATTTGATAGGCAAATGATATTTTTAAAACATATTCTGAAACCCAAGTATCATATCATTGGTTCACATTAGTAAAAAAATTCCAACATTAATGTTATTGTTTTTAAAATGCTAAAACAGACTCATTAATCTGCAGCAATTCTGAATTGCGAAACGTGATATTTTCCTATGCCAATATTACGCCAAAAATATAGTCCTTGTTAGATTCTAAACATTGATTACTTTTTCTATGCCAAGTTGTATTATTCTAAAAAAGAAAGAAAAATATACTATTTTAATTTCCTTTCATCTTGATTTAATGAACAATTAATCAAATTTACGTTTGACAAGTCGAAAACCAGAAAAGACTCCTTCCTTAAATGTATATTTGTTAAGGATGGTATTTTTTGATAGATTTTGCAGTATCCATATGCTCAGGTGCTTTAAATATGACTAAATGTCAAGAATTGTCTGTTATTTTATAGGCCTTGTGGTTCTGCATTTAATGGCCAAACATTTTTACTGAATGATCATCTCGATCAAAAAGGCGGTATATTGTTTCAGTCTTGATTGACAAGGGGTACCATTTGAACTTTGAACAGTAAAAAAAAAAGGAGGGTGTAAACAATGCTATTTCGCAATGCATTTGTCAAGTTTTTTGTGAAGCACCTTAAATTTTATTTCAACTATTGGTCAAACCTGTATGCGTTTTGATGTACAAATTTAGTGTTTTCTGTTGCAGTATATTTGCTAAAGAAGCCAAGTTTAGGGATGTGTATGCTTGTGAGAGATCAAGTACCATGTGCGATTTAATAGAGAGAGTTGTCGTTGCAAATCAGTGCCAAGATGATATCACCATCATTGCAAAAAATTCAACAGAGTTGATTTTAGGAACAGATTTTCCTGAAAGGTATTTTTTTTTCATAGCTTCAACCTTGAAAATTAACAGTTGTTTGTATGTAAAGCAGAGGTTTTTGTATGCACATAACTATAACTCTCTTATAGTTTTGAGCTAGATTTTTCATCTTTGATTAGTCCATTGTATCACAAAAGGACTGCTCTCTTTTTGCATTTTCAGCTCCCTTGAGCTATAATCTCTGACGAGCTTCTCTAATTACCCACTGTTCATTGTCACCCATCCACCTGTGTATCTATCCATATGTTAACTTTTCATATTTTTAATTTTTTTTTAAGAACCACTGGGCTTCCATATTTTCAATTAGTCTCATTACAGAGAATCCTTAAGAAAAGGGGTTGGAATTTGTTAAAATAAATGCTATTTTCAAAGGAATTCAAAGATATATATAATTTTAAAAAGAAAATGTGTGAAAGTAATGTAATAACAGTAATATGATCATCTATGATCAATTAAGTATTTCTATTAATATTTCATTGTGTATTACATCAGACATGCAATTCTAGTTAAAATGTCTCGTATCATGTTCCGTTATTTGTTCTTTACCTGTCAAAAACCTGTTATAGGCGTGATTTACCAAAATACTAAAGTTTACATGTTCTGAATTATACCGTTCGTGTTTTGATACTACCCCTGTACTTTGTTTACATTTTTACGAGATCAATTTATCTGCTTTGACCCGTAATTAGATCGATTAAATACATGATATCTGTTTTAAACATATTTATATTTGCCAAATTCATCACCCTGTTTAGTAGCATGCCATTTTAATGCTCTTTCCGGTAGATAATCGTCATTTTACCGCTCACAAACTTCTCTGTACGGAACATGCTGTTGACGGACCGCTTCACTCATCGACATGCAAACATATTCTGACACTTATTTTTGTGTTATCAACATTTCTGAGTGCTTTATTTTGTCATGTATTATTGTATTTAGATGTGACCACTATTTTTCCATATTTTTACCTCAGTGCAATCAGTGATTGCTGTTATCTGTCACCCCGATTGATGAACTATGTCTTTGTAGCGAACTTCCGTTTTCAAGTGTATCGCTACGCGCACTACTTCAGAAGGCACTAAATTTCAAAATTCCTTTAGTGTAAAATATAGCAAGGATGTGTATTAAAGCTATATGCGTATTTTGACACAGAAATATGTGTCTGTGTTATTAAATTAATCCGAACAAGGATTTGTGTAGGAATAAAATGTTTATTTATTATTTAAATATGCTTGTTCGGAAATATAGGACACTTGTCCGGAATGTCCAAAATCCGTACAGATTTTTGATTGGTTGTTTGTGTCCGGACAGAAAAGGACAAGTACTCATTGGTTGGAAAAGTTTATAAATATAAGTTAGTTCCAGCAGCAGTATCACTTGATCACTCGATCACATCCCGTTTGGTTGAGCACTCCTCAGAGAACTCCATGTAAGGTAGTTAAGCAAGATGAACCTGGTCGTAGACGATGCATATTTTTATAAGGACTTCATCATGCGGACAGAATCTGTATAGTATAGCAACCATGTAGACCCATCTTTCCAGTGTTATAGTTCTTGTTATTAGTTGCTATCTATAAAAGGAACTATTATATCTATTTGAACTGTTTCAAGTTTAGAATTACGAGTTGTCCGGATTGTTCGGAATCCGTATTATTGCTGTTCGGATTTTCTTAATTCACTAGTTCAAATACTAAGTACTTAAGGTTATTCATTTTTATAACAAGTTGTCCGGATGTTCAGATAAGGCTGACTAGATTATTTACAGTTTACTGGAAATTATGAGGACTTAGTTAGCATACCTAGTACAAATGGGGAGGGGTGTGATTTTACCAGATAGAAATTAATAGACTGCGTGTCGAGTTTAGCTGTCCTGATCTGCGCAAGATTATGTTTTTAATATTTATTAACTCAGTACAATTTTAATAAGCTGTTTGTTGTTGATATTGAGCTTGAAAACGACAAATCCTGCAGATATGAGAACTAGTAGCATTTTATTTCTTTATGATGAGTTTTTTAAACAGTGATAGCCCCAGGTTTGAGGTTGTATTGTTTGAAATGGTCAGCATCTAAGTCTGTGTTTTCATATTGATATATTTTGCCATCCTGAATAATTGGTGTGTGTTAGAAAAATGGTGTTTTTCTTTTGTGGCAAGGATCGCTCGACTTTTTACAGAAATTTTGATCTTCTGACTATATAAGTATTTAAATGGGGAATCCCAATAGGGGTTATAAATTCAGCATTGGAAATTATATTGGGGGAACCTTTAAAAAAATCTTTTTCTTAAGAATTTATGATATCAAGCATACTGTCAGAGAGTAATATCGTTCTTTGAAACTGTGACTCCTTGACCAATAAAAAGGCCACAGTAGGGTTGCGAAATTCAACATGGGAATACATATAGGGAAAATCTTCAAATTTAGAATTTGCAATTGTGACATTAATTTACAAGCATCACGGGATACATACCGGTAAAATTAATTAATGAAAACTGCATGAGCACCAACTTTTCCCACTGAGTGTTAGTGATATACATATAAGAAAATTTATAAATGGATGAAAATATCCGCTGGTAACTGTGACTCGAAAAGAAATACATTTATATAAATTTTTTCTTGTTGATATATTTCCAGAGTAGACTTGCTAGTGACGGAAACATTTGATGCTGCCTTGTTCGGTGAACATGTGATTCCCTCTTTAATCCATGCCTGGGAAAACATACTGCATCCAGTAAGATCCTCATTGGAGTACCGTAAAACATTAATTTGTAGAATTTCATTGAATTCTTTGAACTTAGAGTAAAATGGTCTTAAGCAGCATCTGCACTACATGTATATGTGTAGTATGTGAACGTTTATCAGTTTTGCTTGGTTTATTGCAAATCTGGCTTGAGAGTACCGGTATACACTTTGGCTGATATAGCGATGCGTTGAGTGACAACACTATTTAATTGAACAGTTAAACAAGTAATTTCAAGGATGAATAATAGAACCAGTTATCTTTAATTGAATTACATGTATTATTTTTGTGGAGTTAAACTTTGTAAATCTATATCATAGAGGGACTGAGAATATTTTTTTTTAGACTGAGGTTAAATTGCATAGAGAAACAGGGGTTGGGACATCCCGCTTACTACTTTACATTATACATTCATTAGAAGAAGGTTCCTAAACATTCAATGTGTTGATATAGGAAACTGGTAAAGTGATCCCAGAGAGAGCCACTGTGTATGTCTGTGCCATTGAGAGCGAGAAATTGAGACTTCAAAACAGGTCAGCCAAGATTTTTTTTCCACAAATAAAAAATATTCTGCATTTTACCAACAGGCAGTTGTCAGACATACACTTAAATTGACCATTTGTCAACTCCTTTTGGACTTTTTTCAGTTTCATAAAAACTAACAATGAGAGAGCAAAACTCTTTCAAATTTTTTTGAAGATCAGTACCTACCGGTATTTTGAAAATATGCATTTAATTATTGAATGATCATATGCATGAACACAATTGGTGAGATTTCCTTTCAAAGTTTGAAGAAGCCAAAAATCCAAATTTGGTCTTATGCATACATGTACTTCATTACCAATTATCTTTACATTTTGACAGATTTGTATATCCAGGAATTCAGAATCTTAATTTCAACCATATCAATATTGTGTGTAACACTTCCCAGTTCCTTGAGGAGCCTTATTCCACAGAAAATCTGCACAACTTGTCAGGTCATCTGAAATTCCTGTCTGAGCCCATCCCCCTCACAACTGTCAATTTTAATGATGTTCAGGTACAAGTACACGTACAATATACAGCATTCACTGCAGTAATGAAGCGCTCACCAATTCTTTTTTTTAATCTGATGTCCTCTCCTCAACAAAAGAAAACAACAAAAGTAGCAGCTAGTACACATCAAAATACAGAAATTTAGATTTTATGAATTACCTGTAACTTTTCCTGATCTTTCATTTATGGATTTTTCCTTGCTATGCTATTCAAGCTCAGAATGTCATCAGACTTTTAAATAATCGTATGAGTACCCGTTGTTATAAATTTTTTAATAGAAATGAGTCCATGAATAAAGTAGAAGTTCGACAAGCATATATATAAAAGTACACATTCGTTTCACTTTTTGCAGATGCTGAAAAGACTTGATAAAGGAGTTAATTTTGATATGGAGATTCCAATCAAATTGTCAGGCAGACTTGATGCTCTGGCTGTGTGGTTTGATCTCCATTTGATTCAGGACATCACCCTTACGACCAACCCGTCCACCCCAAACTGCTGGGAACAAGCAATATTTCCTGTGATACCCCACAACTCACCCAGCTGTAATGCAGGTAACAATATGTGCATGTAATTTTTTTTTTTTTTGGGGGGGGGGGGGGGGGTGTCATGGTTCTTTGTAAAGGGGGAGGGAGGATTTGGGAAAGAGGGAGTTTATTAATTGCGGTTTCAGATAATTGTTATGGTAAACTTGGAATTAAGTTCCAACTGAGTACTCCAAAATCGTCAACATACTGTAGTCAGGATTAAGATTTAGATGGAATTTAAAAGAAATGAAATGCAAAGGCATTTAATATATGGGACATTTGAACAAGTGTTGTGAACAGCTTTTTTAGCTCACCTGAACCGAAGGTTCAAGTGAGCTTTTCTGATCACCCGTTGTCCGTCGTCCGTCCGCCCGTCCGTCCGTCTGTCTGTCCGTCCGTCTGTAAACTTTTCGCATTTTCAACTTCTTCTCAAAAACCACTGGGCCAAATTTAACCAAATTTGGTACAAAGCATCCTTATGGAAAGGGGATTATAAATTGTTAAAATAAAGGGCACAGCCCTTTTCAAAAGGGAGATAATTGCGAAACAGTAAGTATAGGGTGCATGTCTTTAAAAATCTTCTTCTCAAGAACCACTGCACCAGAAATGCCAATATTTACACAAAAGCTTGTATATATAGTGAAGATTCTGAATTGTAAAAATCGTGACCCTCGGACCAAAACTGGGGCCCCAGGCGGGGTTCAAAGTTTAACATAGAAATACATAGGAAAATGTTTAAAAAATCTTCTTCTCAAGAACCACTGCACCAGAAATGCCAATATTTACACAAAAGCTTGTATATATAGTGAAGATTCTAAATTGTAAAAATCGTGACCCTCGGACCAAAACTGGGGCCCCAGGTGGGGTTCAAAGTTTAACATAGAACTACATATGGAAAATGTTTAAAAAATCTTCTTCTCAAGAACCACTGCACCAGAAATGCCAATATTTACACACAAACTTGTATTTATAGTGAAGATTCTAAATTGTAAAAATCGTGACCCTCGGACCAAAACTGGGGCCCCAGGCGGGGTTCAAAGTTTAACATAGAAATACATAGGAAAATGTTTAAAAAATCTTCTTCTCAAGAACCACTGCACCAGAAATGCCAATATTTACACAAAAGCTTGTATACATAGTGAAGATTCTAAATTGTAAAAATCGTGACCCTCGGACCAAAACTGGGGCCCCAGGCGGGGTTCAAAGTTTAACATAGAAATACATAGGAAAATGTTTAAAAAATCTTCTTCTCAAGAACCACTGCACCAGAAATGCCAATATTTACACAAAAGCTTGTATGTATAATGAAGATTCTAAATTGTAGAAATCGTGACCCTCAGACCAAAACTGCAGGCCCAGGCTGGGTTTAAAGTTTAACATAGGACTACATATGAAAAAATGTTTAAAAATTTTCTTCTCAAGAACCCTTCACCAAAAATGCCAATACATACACAAAAGGTTGTATATATAGTGAAGATTGTAAAAATCGTGACCCCCGAACAAAAAGTGGGACCCCAGTAGGGGTTTAAATTTTAACATATATAGGAAAATGTTTTAAAATCTTCTTCTCAAGAACTATAGTGCAACTGTTTGGAATATTACTATGCATACATGTACATCCTTAAATAATGTAGATTCAAAAAATTGTAACTCCCGGACAATTGATGGGCACCAAGAGGGGTTCAAAATTTAAACATTTTAAAAAACATAAAGGAAAAGTTTAAAAATTTTCTTCTCAAGAACTACAATGTTTTAGTTTGTGGAATTTCTATGCATGCATCCTTCGCTTATGTAGATTCCTAATTGGTAAAATCGTGACCCCGGACCAATACTGGGGCCCCAAGATGGGGTCAAAGTTTATTATAGAAATATAAAGGTAACATGTTAAAAAATCTTCTTCTCGAGAACTACAATGCTTCCATTTGTGAGATTACTATCATGCATACAACCTTGGATAATGGTTTGACAGTTTTAAAATAGTGACCCCTGGACTAATACTAGGGACCCAAGATGGGTTTAAAGTTAAATGTAGAAGTACCGGTATACATGGAAAATGTTTAATCTTTTCGAGAACTACAATGCATCAATTTGTCAGATAACTACGTAAGCACCCTCAAATAGTGTAGATTCGAAATTATAAAAGCCGTGACCTCAATCTGATACTGGGGCCCCAAGAGGTGTTCAAAGTTTAGCATAGAAATATAGAGGGAAAATGTTGAAAAATCTTTTTCTAGGTAACTATAATGCTTCAGCTTGTGAGATAACTATGCAAGCATCCTTAAATAATGTAGATTCCAAATAATTAAAACTTTAGCACTGGGCTAATACTGTGGCCCCAAGAGGGGTTCAAAGTTTAACATAGAAAGATATATTGAAAATGTTTTTAAAAAGTTTTTCTCGAGAACTATAATGCTACAGTTTGTGAGATTACTATGCAAGGATCCTCAAATTGTGTAAACTCTAATGTAGTGGAACCAAGAGTTATCTTTCTCGATGTTCTATACAGTCTGAGAGTTATTCCTCTTGAAGTGGAACTCTTCTACGTTCAGTTTTTCAGGTTGTGTACGTGCGGTCCCACCGCAGTGCTACACATTTTCATTCCTATGTTACTATTTATGTTGTTCAAGCCAACCATAAACCTCGGACAATAACTGGGTCCCCAGAAAGGGGTTCAATGTTTAAAATAGAAAAAGCATATGCTACGAAATGTAATGTTACAAGGAACTGCTGTTCAGGTGAGCGATGTGGCCCATGGGCCTCTTGTATTTTACAGGAAAGGAAAGATGCAAAAATTGTTAGATATTGATTATTCTTATGATATACTCAGTTATCATCAGTAGGAACTTATTTGCCAATCATTTTTATAAATGTCATCTATTACTTATTCGTTTTTAGCTCACCTGAACCGAAGGTTCAAGTGAGCTTTTCTGATCACCCGTTGTCCGTCGTCCGTCCGTCCGTCCGTCCGTCTGTCTGTCTGTCTGTCTGTCCGTCCGTCCGTCTGTAAACTTTTCACATTTTCAACTTCTTCTCAAAAACCACTGGGCCAAATTTAACCAAATTTGGTACAAAGCATCCTCAAGGAAAGGGGGTTATAAATTGTAAAAATAAAGGGCACAGCCCTTTTCAAAAGGGAGATAATTGCGAAACAGTAAGTATAGGGTGCATGTCTTTAAAAATCTTCTTCTCAAGAACCACTGCACCAGAAATGCCAATATTTACACAAAAGCTTGTATATATAGTGAAGATTCTAAATTGTAAAAATCGTGACCCTCGGACCAAAACTGGGGCCCCAGGCGGGGTTCAAAGTTTAACATAGAAATATATAGGAAAATGTTTTAAAAATCTTCTTCTCAAGAACCACTGCACCAGAAATGCCAATATTTACACAAAAACTTGTATATATAGTGAAGATTCTAAATTGTAAAAATCGTGACCCTCGGACCAAAACTGGGGCCCCAGGTGGGGTTCAAAGTTTAACATAGAAATACATAGGAAAATGTTTAAAAAATCTTCTTCTCAAGAACCACTGCACCAGAAATGCCAATATTTACACATAAGCTTGTATACATAGTGAAGATTCTAAATTGTAAAAATCGTGACCCTCGGACCAAAACTGGGGCCCCAGGCAGGGTTCAAATTTAACATAGATATACCTTAGGAAAATGTTTAAAAAATCTTCTTCTCAAGAACCACTGCACCAGAAATGCCAATATTTAGACAAAAGCTTGTATATATAGTGAAGATTCTAAATTGTAACAATCGTGACCCTCGGACCAAAACTGGGGCCCCAGGCGGGGTTCAAAGTTTAACATAGATATACCTTAGGAAAATGTTTAAAAAATCTTCTTCTCAAGAACCACTGCACCAGAAATGCCAATATTTACACAAAAGCTTGTATGTATTATGAAGATTCTAAATTGTAGAAATCGTGACCCTCAAATCAAAACTGCAGCCCCAGGCGGGGTTCAAAGTTTAACATAGAACTACATATGAAAAATGTTTAAAAATTTTCTTCTCAAAAACCACTTCACAGAAAATGCCAATACATACACAAACGGTTGTATATATAGTGAAGATTGTAAAAATAGTGACCCCTGAACAAAAAGTGGGGCCCCAGTAGGGGTTTAGATTTTAACATATATATAGGAAAATGTTTTAAAATCTTCTTCTCAAGAACTATAGTGCAACTGTTTGGGATATTACTATGCATACATGTACATCCTTAAATAATGTAGATTCAAAAAATTGTAACTCCCGGACAATTGATGGGCACCAAGAGGGGTTCAAAATTTAAACATTTTAAAAAACATAAAGGAAAAGTTTAAAAATTTTCTTCTCAAGAACTACAATGTTTTAGTTTGTGGAATTTCTACGCCTTCGCTCATATAGATTCCTAATTGGTAAAATCGTGACCCCCGGACCAATACTGGGGCCCCAAGATGGGGTCAAAGTTTATTATAGAAATATAAAGGTAACGTTAAAATATCTTCTTCTCGAGAACTACAATGCCTCAATTTGTGAGATTACTATCATGCATACAACCTTGGATAATGAAGGTTCGACAGTTTTAAAATAGTGACCCCTGGACTAATACTAGGGACCCAAGATGGGTTTAAAGTTAAATGTAGAAGTACCGGTATATATGGAAAATGTTTAAAAATCTTCTTTTCGAGAACTACAATGCATCAATTTGTCAGATAACTACGTAAGCACCCTCAAATAGTGTAGATTCGAAATTATAAAAGCTGTGACCTCAATCTAATACTGGGGCCCCAAGAGGTGTTCACAGTTTAGCATAGAAATATAGAGGGAAAATGTTTTTCTAGGGAACTATAATGCTTCAGCTTGTGAGATAACTATGCAAGCATCCTTAAATAATGTAGATTCCAAATAATTAAAACTTTAGCCCTGGACTAATACTGTGGCCCCAAGAGGGGTTCAAAGTTTAACATAGAAAGATATATTGAAAATGTTTTTAAAAAGTTTTTCTCGAGAACTATAATGCTACAGTTTGTGAGATTATTATGCAAGGATCCTCAAATTGTGTAAACTCTAATGTAGTGGAACCAAGAGTTATCTTTCTTGATGTTCTGTACAGTCTGAGAGTTATTTCTCTTGAAGTGGAACTCTGCTACGTTCAGTTTTTCAGGTTGTGTACGTGCGGTCCTACCGCAGTGCTACACATTTTCATTCCTATGTTACTGTTTATGTTGTTCAAGCCAACCATAAACCTCGGACCATAACTGGGTCCCCAGAAAGGGGTTCAATGTTTAAAATAGAAAAAGCATATGCTACGAAATGTAATGTTACAAGGAACTGCTGTTCAGGTGAGCGATGTGGCCCATGGGCCTCTTGTTATTATTCCAAGATGAAAAAGGAAGCATTATTCAGAAGCAGGGAGACAAAATTCAAGCCGTCTTCAGTCTCAATCAGAATAGTCTGCATCTGCAGTCATGGATGAAAATTGAAACCGGGAAACCGCGAATCCCCCAGGAGAATCACGGACACTGCAGCAATGAGGAAGCAGAGAAGGTGTTTTACTTGGATAGAGACGAAGTCTTTCTTTTGAATAATCTCCATTGGAATAGACTGCAGTGTAGAGTCTTAGAACAAATTAAAGCTCACCATCCAAAGAAAGACTTGTCTCTGCTGGATTTTTCCACCTCATTCTCTCCCATCAGCCTTCAAATGGGTTGTCATGGTTACCCAAACGGAACAGTTATCATGAAGTCAGAATTTCATGATTTGTATCAAACTTTACAGCGTTCAAATGATCTATCTCAGTTGAGCTTTGACTTGTTGGATACGGATACCGACACCTGGCAGGGTTTAGCCAGGAAACACGACGTCATTCTCTGTAATCCAGTGGAACTGTGTGGAGCATTGAGACAACAGATTTTTGAAGATTTGGAGATTCTGAAGTAATTAAAATTTCCACCTTTTCATTTTACTCTGCAAAGTAACTTTTCTTTCTAACTTTTTGATTAAATGGATGATAAATACAGATGCCCAAAATTCAAATGCATGTTGAATTTTGATATCCTGCATGTACATGTGAAACTTAAGATGACAGTTATACAGATCGTATGCATGCATGAACAATGTGAAGTAAAGAGATGTTCTAGATTTAATAAGCTGTTTAAAATGATTTCATTTATGATTTTATTTATTTTAGCAAACTCAACACAAAAATTATATTTTAATTCTTTTCTGGTTTCAATAAGATTTAATATTTTTGTGATAATAAGCTGAATGTTGCTTTAAATAGTGTTACAAAAGTAGTTTCTAGTAGTGAAGAAAAATTATGAGGAGGGAATCATATTACATTTTTGTTCCATTACATTGAATTTAAAAAACAAAATTTTCTCTCCCAGGCTGACTTGCTTAGAGACAACTGGAAAGATTGTTCCAGGGATTATACGAGTCAATGCCATGTGCATCGAGTCCGAGAGCCTGATGTCTGACAGTGCAGTGCTGGGAGATGACGTGACGTTAGGATTTCGTATCGCTGAATTCATCAACATGTACCAGGTAACAGTAGCTTCTCCATCTCTTTTCTTTGTGACAGGTCAACTTGTTTGTATGTCTGTAAAGTGCCATTCATGAATTAAGTACAGTACCAGTTTATGATTTATACAAGAATTATGTATACATGTATAATTATGCCTACATATACAATTATACTTGGTATATCTTCATCTATCATATTTCAACTGAATTCATGAAAGTCAAAACATAAATGAATGGTAGTATGATCACTTTTTGTGATAATAGATCAACAAAGTAACGATATGTTGAACTTATGGCACTGTAATGTTTTTTTAAGTGTACAATTTTTAAAAATGGATACATGTACATATATAATTCCAAAGAAAATTGATTTAAAAATTGTTTAAACAGGTCGGGTACACTACCTTATATGGATAGCATTATTTAACACGTGACAGTATTTTTGGCAAACAGATTCTCCAATCCAGTGAATGAGTTGCAATGCATGACGGTCTATAACGTGTTTACGATTCAACAAACGCACGTGGTATTTGTCTGTTTTATACACAATATTTAATTGCTTGCCGGAATGTTTGTACGTCTTGATTTTTACTTTAGAAGGTAAAAAATTAAAGATTACGTACCATTAACTTTGTTCCATGCTCACATTTAATAATACTGTTGTTTTAGTTGATTAATTGTTGCTTCAAAAATGATCAGTATCAAACGACTGACAAACATACGCATACAAGTACAAACATATTTTGATAAGAAAAAAAACATCACATGTATGTATTGGTGACTTTATCATTGTGCACTAGAAATAAATACAGGTAACTGTACATTTTTTAACATACGTGAATACTAGTAGCCACGGTAGTAGAAATGCACAAATATACAAACGCAGAAGCACAAGCTATATGCAGCAAAAAGTATTTTGTCCGTTAAGCATTCTGATGAATGTCCCTGAAGAAAATATCAACGCGTGGTTCTACTAATGTTGTCCCAAATATGGGGTATCACGTGAAAAAAAACAGAAATCACTGCTTTTAATTCAATAGGACGTACCTCTCTTTTGAACATTGACAATGGGGTATTTAAATAGGTTGATATAAGTCCTCATATGCAATATTTTTTAAATGTGAGCATAGAAATTGAAGTTCAGACATAATTGTCCATATTACTTTCATAAATTCTGAAAAATCATTCAAAATGAGTTTCCAAAGGACAATTCAAAATGGTATATATTTTCAATACGCTTTGTATACACTGAAACTTGTAGTAGCCCACAATGCCTTGCAACTCATTCACCTGATTGGTTTGTCGATAAAAGTAAACAGGTGCCTAATTAAGTATGCTAATTTATGCCGACGTCACAAAATATAGTGGTCTCGACCTGTTAAATGATGATCTTTTTTTTCAGTCTACTTTACATGTGGATGTCAACTTAACCAGTCTGGATCATGTACGACTCACAGATCCATTTCAACTTTTTACAATTGACTTAAATGAAAAGCTTGATGACGGCCCGTCATCATTTCTGGACATGAAACGTAGCGTAAATGTGGTTGCTACAGATACAGGCCATGTGACTGCAGTCATTTACTGGTTCGAATTTGTTCTATGCGATGGGATAACCATCTCCACATTAGAATCTGTGTTACCATGGAGACAAGCAGCTGTGATGATGAAGTCATGTGATATTGACCTTGTGTGTGGACAACAGATCAAAGTGACTGGCTCTCTGAAAAACAGTTGTTTAGGGATTTCAGTCGATTGTGACCTCAGTGAGGGAAGTTAGCAGACAACCACAATATTTATAAATAGAATTGTCAGTGGTTCACTTAATTTTTTCCGGGTAAGCTTTTTACAGCACAGGGTTCCTTCATAATGAAGTCAGCTGAATGTGTTCAGTTTTTACTTTCCTTTATAGGCAGCTATATATTGTGTGCAAAAATATGGAATCCTACTTTTTTTGTCTAGATCAAGTTCATGAATGGATTATTAAATTGCACTATGTGTATACATTATGAAATAAATTTGATTGATCATATTATTGAACATGTATTTCCTCCTTTTGTTACCTAAATTACAGAAAAGATAGATTGCAAGTTCAAGTACATTTTTGTACCATGTATACGTACTTGTACTGATTTTGTATACATTCTGCGAGATGAAGGGAAAAAAGGAATAAAAATGATCAAGAATTCACAAACACACCACAATACTCGGTCAACCGAGGGATGAACTAACTACTGTAGATTCCTTATTTTACGCGAGTACTTAATTCCGCGATTCAACGATTAACCATCAAATGGCGAGAACATAAAATCGCGAATGCCGAAAGTTTATCTTAGTTTCAAGTAGTTTACATGTGTCCCAAAATTAAAAGCGAGATTTTAGAATTCGCGAGACGGGATTCTCGCGATTTTACGCGGATATTAATTCCACGCGTTTAATTAGGAATTTACAGTATATTGGAAGAAGAAGACACCAGTCTTTATTTTTCTTAATTTTTAATGCCAATAACAAAATCAACAAATATCAAGAGGACATTGTTTGTACAGTTGTACATTAAAAGACAGATTCAATTGCATATCACTCCCTTTCAAGGACTATCATTGTCACAATTCAGCACTCATAAGTCACATGTTACAATCATTTTTCCAACGTTTGCCACCAACATTTATTATTACATGTATATCAGATTGTATACTATTGGTTGTAATATAATGGAAAAACTGTGCAACTATCTGCTTTTATTATCATCAGATGCAAAATGCTACGACCAGTATGCCGCACAATGAAAGCTCTTGATGAGAAATGAAAGTAAGTTGATCTATGAAATTTAATACTATCACAGACTAATCAAGCACAAAAAAATATACTGTACATGGGAAAGGTCAAATGTTAACAAGTACAGTTGTTGATTACTTAGTACATGCTTAGATTTTGTCTGCTAGTACTTGTATTACCTTTAACTTGATGGGGAAAATTGGTAAATGTACTTTTGCCAATACTTTACATGTACATGTATGTATTAGCGTGATCAGCTTCTACAATATTTACATTAACATATTTTTGATATAAAAACTGAATCAATCCTTTAGATTAAATTTTATAAATACATGTATATTTATTTACAGATAAAGATTTTAAGCACTAGTTCACAAAAACTGAACAGTTACATTGTACATCATTACATGCAAGTCTGTCATAAAATTTCACTGTTCTCAATATATAACTCATGGTTACAAAAAGAAATCTCTCACTTTCTATAAAACCCACTCTTGCGGCTCTACTAAAATATCACTTGAAATATACACATGTACATTCCATGATGTTTTTGTATATTTGTATACATTACAGCATCTTTTTATCCTCTGTGAATTCCATAGCTTATTTCTTTACTTAACTCTGTATAATTCAAGATGTCAATGCTTTCTTAAAACTTGCACAAGAATTTTTACAGTAAATAAGCAAAATGATAAGGGATGTCCATATCCAAAAGGATTTCTGCTTCATCACCCAAACTGACGTTAGACTGGTAGACTGGTTGCTAAGATTCTTGCCTTCAGCCTGAATTAACAACACGCAAATGCTGTAATCTCCTTTCGAAATGAAAGTGCATGTAAAATGAATGGAAGGGTCTATGACACAGAAGAGCTCTTTTTGCCTTTGGAAGAATGCTTGCCAGAAAATGTCTGTGAGGGGCCTTTCTTATCTTGGTCCTCCTCCTCTGAGCCTTTTTCTTTATGTAGGGCTTCCAGGATCCTCCTCACCAGAGGGTTATCAATTGCCTGTGCTCCTGTGGGGAAAAAAAAGGTTTAAACAATAACCCTACTGAATAATTTGACAAATAGTGGTATGTAACAAAAAGAACATATTTATTCCTTAGTTAACATAAAATATATTGGGGGAAAAATTTAAGACTATGATTTTAGTGAAGGACAAGGTGACATATGTGCAGAAACAGAAACAAAATTGATTGAATTTCAGTGGAGAAACAATTTTTCAGAAAAATCTATAAACACATATAACACCATCTTTCCCTGTGACTGACCTTTACAATAATGCAATAATTTAAAATCCTAGTTGGCACCTTCATCATCCAAATATTTTTCTCTTTATTTTACTCAGAATTCCATCATCGTCTTCAACTTCATTATCAACAGTATCACTAGTTGGTCTTTCTGAATTTTGAGACCTTCCCTCTGAAATTGAATTTGTTATTTCAGAGGTAAAAAGTCAAGCATTGAAGCAGTACATACAACATTGGTCATAGATGATGAAAATCCCACTAGGCTAAATACAGTGCAACTTCTTCCCACATTGTGAACAAAACCAGCAGAATTTTTTAGAGTTAACAAAAATTGCAGCATCAAACCATCAATTTCAATCTAGACTTCTGAGAAGATGATTGGGCTATAGTTGGTCTGTACAACTATCTTCGAACTTTCCTTTTTTTTCATTTATTGCAACTGATATCTTTGCTCATTAAAAATGTATTAACAATTTATTTTCTAGGGCAATTTTACTCAATACATGTACTATATATATGTAAGTAAAACTTCTGTGAACTCAGTTATTTTATTGATTTGATTCCACATCATATACAGTGATTTACTTCATACTCAGGTAGTACACACCTGCATTAACAATGTTAGGTTACACAGTGACAGCCAATATAAATTCCAGAATTAAAAATTCTGCTTTTCATGATTTTGATATCATAAGTAGTTTTTGTAAGGTCATTCATATCATTACATGCTGTGGCAGTAACTACTATAGTTTGGATACCACTAGAGTAACCCCATTACCGGTACATTATTGGATACAAATAAAAATTTCAACATAGCGATTCTCTATTAAAATGATGATTTATTACAAATAAACTAAGTTTTGAGTCTAGTCATTTATTTTTGCCATATACAGGGTTTTGTGGGCAATCTAGTGCATGTAGATCAAAAACAGAAAATTTCTTCTTTACTACATAGTACAAGTATTTTAACTCACAGACTTAAGTATTACATACACTGAACATGCAAGTCTACAATAAATTTCCTACCTTTAGTTAGTTTTCACTATGCCTTCCACTGACCCATTGACCTCTTTATCCAGCTCAGCATAGGCCATAATTAATGCCTTTTGATCTGCTGTCAAAGTCCTAAATAAAAAACATTACAACTTTTATTAAAATGAAATCTGACAGTGCATTTATATACTGTTGTGTACAATCTATTAGGGCTAAAAAAACAATGCCTCACAATGCCACAGCATTGCAATTCGAGGCCTTTCATTCATTCCTGATTACCGGGTATTTTGATTGGGTTCCATTTAGGAAAAATGTACATTATTCCCAATGGAACAAGCTTAATAATTGGTTACCGTTTCTCAACTCATTCAATCAAAACGCATGTGACATTTTTATACATTCAAATTAGGAGGCTGATGTAACTTGATTTTCAGCAATATTACGTTGTTATAAAACAATTTTATAAGAATTTTACCATGCAATCTTTTATAAAAAAAACCTGTACAAATAGCCAAAACATATAGCAATACAAAATACAGTAATTCAAACATGTTAAAAATATTATAAATTTACTGAATATTGTGGAGGAAAAAACCAAGACTATTATTCTTTAATTCAAATTAAGCGAACTGGGGGCATGTATATCAAAAATTTCATCCAACAGTGATCCATCCAACTACTGTTTTACCCCTACATTATAAATGTATGTGCGAGTGCTTGTCGAATAATCCACTTACCTAGGAATTTTTATTTTGAAATGAACATAATGGTCGCCATGGCCGAAACTGTTGACCCTGGTGATTCCTTTACCTGCAACTCGTATTCTGTCATGCGATTGGGTGCCAGCTGGGATCTGAAATTTGAAGAATCATAGCTTTAACACACACTATGAATTCAAAATTTTAATAATTTTGTCAAAAATACGAATAGCAAACATACGTTGTACATAAAATTTTATGACATTTTATATTTTAAAAAAAATGGTCATAATATTCCCTGCAAGTAAGAAAGGTCTCATGAAATACTACACCAAATGACAAAGAACCAGAGTAGATTGTGGTCTACCTTAGGTGTAACTCTTCATACACTCCTGGAACCCTAACAGGTTCCTCCTAGAACAGCTTGTGAAAGACTAATGGAGACCTCTGAGTGAACGTCAGCACCTTCTCGCCGGAATACATTACTTTTGGCAACCTACAAATCAATAAGATAAGCTTAAGAAAGAAGCAAACATAGAAACTTAAAAACAAATGAGTTTACCATTGCATGTGAATAGATGTCTGCCTTTTTTCGAAACTACATACTTGTAATGTGACAAATAATTCTTGTTTTCCCACTTTTAATCGAATCGTTTGACCATGCTCAACACCTGCAATGAAAGAACACAAACATGTTTAATTTCACAATGAAGACAATGAGATAATTTTTAAGTGAAATGCGAAACACAATTGAAATCAATTTTCAAATAGCAAAATAAACGTTGCACATGTACATTGTACTTTTTAAGAAGATTACTGTACATCCTCATCTCACATGAAATTATTATATCAAACATAAATTACATGTACTTATTAAACTAGTCCATCCCCCGACTTTCCCCCATTTAGTTTTACAATGCTTATGTTCACTGACCTGCTGGTACTGGGATGTTGACATTTTTGGGGAGGATAATGTTCCCTTTCCCCTTACACTCCGTACATTTCCTGGAAATGATTTTTCTCTGGCCGTGACATTTTCTACAAGTTGACCTCATCACAAAAGGTCCTGTGTTGATGGTTTCCTAAATTCAAAAGAAAAAATTCTAAATTTCAGTTTAACTTCAGTAGATATCATTGAACACTTGAGGACAAAATATACAGGTTTCAACTAAGTAAGACTTTGACAAAATATATTTTCAAGGGTTTTAAATTGAACAAATTTTCAATCTCTTAACAAATGGCATAATTATCATCAATAACTAGTTGCATCTGAGATACCATGTACTATGGTTTCAAAAATATGCGTTGGGATCATTTTTTGTGGATTAAGTTAAAATTACAAGTACAATTTCATAGACTGTGAATTTGTGGCCGATGATCCTATCAATACATGTAATAAGAAATTGCATTTTTTGATTTCTTGGATCAACTCAACAAGAAAATCCTTGAAAATTGACGAATATTGATGAAACAACAATGAAACAACAATAAAAATTTTGTTTACTCACCATCCCTGTGCCATTGCACTGGGGACATGTTTCGGCTGAGGACCCTGGTTCTGCTTTCCTGCCGTAACATTTAGGACATTCGTCAATTACGTTCATCTTCACCGATTTGTTTACCCCTCGAGCTGCTTCCTCAAAAGTCAGATCCAGGTAAAACTGAAACCATGAAGAATAATAATCTAGCAAAGTTTTAACAATGTTGTTGTTGCAAAAACATGCAAGCAAGGAATTTTGTTAACTGATGCAACCATAGACCCGGAGTTATTTGTTTTTGTTTTCAAAAACACCTTAACAGTGGCTATACATTAAAAAATATGTTGTACAGCAAAACATCCTCTCAGTGCAGTTCCAAAAACAATTTTGATTCCTTATAGATGTAATTCACAATAACATAAAAATATAGTAAGTTTTAAAGACTAGGAGAGTGAAACTGACTTTATTGTAAGCACGAGTTTGTTATGAACATGTTTGCTGTATTTGTGTTGTACTGTTGAAAAGTTTCCCATGATTTGCATACCTCCTGTGCCTGTGCAAATCCATATTGAGTGCTTTCAAACTCATCACTTTCAGAAAAGTTTTTGAAATTAAAATTATCTCCAAAAATGTTTCTGAATAATTCTTCTGGATCAACATGTTGGCCTCGGAAACCTAAAATGATATACAAAATATCAAACTGTAATAGGAACAAAACACACATCCAAAGTAAATACCTTCAGTTCAATATCATAATCAACAATAATTTTTATTACAAAACAAATTCAGTCATTTAAAACCTGTATATGCTATATCAAATAATCAAGCCCTCATTCAAAGACTGTCCATCAGGTAAACCCTTACCAGCTTGACCCCCATAGGCTCCGCTAAATCCCTGAAATCCTTGGCCCCCTCCCTGGGCCCCACCAGTCTGTCCATAAGTATCGTACTGCCTACGCTTGGAATTATCACTCAGCACCTACATAGTATTTAACAGACATAATTTCAAAGTCTCTGTGATTTGATAAGATTTTTGTTGAAGATAATTTGGTACTCAAGTTTTAGCTTGAAAGCATAAATGAGTGCGTTAAGGAAGAAATTATTTTTTCAAACAAATCAATTTCTTGTGCTGATTGAACAACAAACACCAAATGATAGTCAGAACTTGAAATAATCTAGAAAGCGTACATTCCTAAAATATATCTAGACCAATTATCCCTAAACTGTGGTTCTGATTTGTTTATTCTCTTCTCCCACTTGGCAGATTCATAAATGTCATCTAGTTTACAATGGTGAGAACATATAGCTTTGATGTGGTAAAACACTGACCACATATGTATTTTCCAAGCTTTTCATAGGTGCACAGGGTACTTAATAATTTCTATGATTTAATCGAGTACATGTATAATCAAATGCTTCCCTAAAAACAGTTTTCCTCCTGCATACATGTATTTTAATTAATAGGAAAAGATTTTTCTGTTGAAGTCTTACAAAATCTTACAGTTCAATTTACCAACAGACCCTTGGCAAAAAAGATAGGATAGACAATGAAAACATCTACAGAAGATATCTATTTACCTCATATGCCTCTGCAACCTCCTGGAACTTTTTTGCAGCCTCTTTGTTTTCTTTATTCACATCAGGATGGTATTTCTTTGCCAACTTTAAAATATTTAAAAATCATCATGAATAGCTTTTTAAATATCTTTTTTCTATTATATAATTATTTATTAGGTAACTGTTTTTCTTAATGCCAATACTGACAGTGATTTAATTTCGAATCTTTTATTTGATGTGCAACAATTTTCTCTTTATGAAATAGATTACTCTGTCTACACAAATTTGTAGTACACACATGTATACAACAAACGCTTCTATAGTCTGTCCCAAGTTATTGCTTCCATCACTTTTCGACAATTTTTAATCAAAATACACATACCTGTGAAAGATATACAGTTGAAATCAATGAAATGGAAAATATCCTAGATATCTTCATTGACAAAATATCCCTTTTTACTCATAAAATTTCACAGGAACGAAAACAGATTTCCTACAGAGATTTATAACGAGAAATGTTTACATCTTTTATCCATTTGGAAGTACTCGGGACACCTCGCGCAATTTTTTAACGTTATCATCCGGGCTTATTCATGGCTGCATGATGCAAAGCAAAATCCCAATAGACTTTCTATTTTGGGATGTGTATTGAAACCTGAAGCTGTAGAGGGGTGTATCAAAACAGTTAATCTGGACATTTTTCATACTAATGGATGAACGTAGTTTGAGCACGAAGGTATTTATTATCTCATCCAAAAGTGGTGGAAGCAAAAACTCGGGATAGAGTATAGTGTATGTGTGAATAAAAACCTCACATACTAAACATGTCTTGATACGAGGTTTTACATCATAAATGCAATGCAAAACATCCAGCACCACATCTATACCTTATAATATGCCTTCTTGATTTCCTTTTGATCTGCAGATTTGGAGACTCCTAGGATTTTGTAGTAGTCCTCTTTAAAGTCAAGTGAAGAGGTGTGGAAAGATTTTCTTTGGAGAAATTCACTCCTCTTCACAACTACTGAAATAATCAATCAAAGATATGAAAGCATTCCATGTCATTTCAGCCTCTTAAACAATAACATGCCTGATTTCTATATTGCACTTATTTTCATTTCAAATACACAAGTCATTCATTCAGTGTCCTTGGCATTATAAACATTATATAATTTTTCTAGATCTTTCCCACATGTATGCGTTCTTTAAGATAATTTCTTTAATAGATATTCAAAGGCATTTCGAGCGTTAAAAATATAATAAATTTTCGAAACAAAGTGATAATTTGTCTAAATATTAATCACAGTAGAATGTCACTGCAAATCACCCAATGACTCTGACGCAATAGAGTGTTGGTTATCAAAGTCTCTTTCAGCCTCACCTCTGTGTTGGTCACCGGTCTGATGCAGTTTGGAGAGTGATGTAAAGGCGCAAGCAGAAACAGCACACGCATTTTCGGTCGAACAATTGGAAAACAAACCACTTTTCTCTGACACACCGAGTTTTCTCAGTGGCCAACGTCGGCATGCCTGTCTGAGGGTCGCCATGCTGTTTCAATGTCAATCCGAACGGAGGAAGAGTCTCACTTCCGACAAATTCAATTCCTTACGTATTATCGGTTACGAAATAAAATAAACTCAAATAATTTGTTTTTCAAACTTCAATATTATACTTAAAATGAATTATCTGTTGAAATTTGCGTTTATTCTTCAAATTGTTGACATGAGATCACATGGGTTTCAAATACCGATTGCCCTGTTGGTTCTCAAAAATACATAATAAAAATAAAACCGTACCCGGAAACTGATTGAGGAAACTACACACTCAGTGCTAGGGATGATACTTACTTCTTAGGTTACTTGGACAGTTATACTTATAAATATACCGGTATTTAACACAAGTAGCCTATATAATCAAAATGGTATGATACAGTAGCTACAGATTCCATTTTGCAAAGGTAATAATGTTATAGTGTTACTTTTGCTATGTTGATAAAACTGAAAATAGTACCCGCCCACTGACTCGAATTTCCTCCGAGCTTGGTATTTGTATCATAAACTTGCAAGAACACAATTGATTGTATGATTAATTCTCTAATATGAATAATAAGATTTTTTTCTAAACAATGTTATTTGTTTTAGGTTTTATACTTGTAAGCTAGCCATTATACGGAAATTCAACATTTATATAATAGTGTTGTGTTGTGCATGTACTATGCCTAAATAGTAGTCAGGGTTTGATACATAGTGCACGAGCCTCCGGCTCGTGCACTATGTATCAAACCCTGACTACTATTTAGGCATAGTACATGCACAACACAACACTATTGTTATTAATATGCCGACTGTTGAATATATCCCCGAGTACCCAAACTCCGTCACCGTAAGCAGAAAACCTCCTGCGTTTCTCTGTGAATTATTTTTTTTGGTTTTTATCATTTGCAATCACTAAATATAATCTGAAATAATATAATTTATAAAATTATTAACATAAATATTTTTATTTTTATTCAAATAGGCCCTCTGAATACGACGTTTATCACACGTGCTATCATAACTTATGAACCTAACTCCGTCACCCACATGCTTTATGATATGGCAGGGAATGAAGACACATTAACAATTTAGTTAAAACTCCTTTTGTATCTAGTCCAAGTTATAATAAGTTAAAATGGTGCATACAATTTAATTGTATTTAATTTCATCGAAATGAAATGATCGCCAGAATAAAAAATGGGTCCATGTAACAACAATCACAATGGTCTTTTCAGAATGTATGGATGCCGTTTGATTTATGTCCTTACTTATTTCAAATATTTTATATCATTAATTAATATATTACTTATTATATTATTTATTTATTGCATTTTTAGAAATGTGGCATATTCTAAATAGCGATATACCGTATATATCAATACCTTGTATAAGGCAAAAGTTGCGGCATGAGCGATTTGACGTTATCATCAAGAGTAGTGCATAAAGGCTATTGCGGACTGAAAAAATGTGTTAATTACCTTAATCAAAAATGTATTACATGTGAAATGTTCCATCTTGGCATCTCTAAAAATGGCTGACCACCGTAAATGATCGAATGGGCCCGCATGTCAGAAATATCGATATTTTAGTGCACCCGTGAAAAAGTATTAGCTGATTTCAAGCAAATTAATGGTGCATAAAATGAACAAGGTTTAATTCTGTTATATTTTGACACATTCTTAAATTTAACCGTTGCAAATTGTTGATATTTGATTAAAGATTTTTGACATGTAAAAAATGACGTCATAATCGTACTTGATTTCAAACGGCGAGGAGTTTCCCAAAAGTGACGGAGTTAGGGTAGTGACGGAGTTAGGGAGCTATGCGATACTGACGTGCTTTGCTAGTAGCTGTGACATTCGAGTGTTGACAAGTCCCTAAAAATAATCACCAGAAAAGCAAGCGTTTGTTTGTTGTTTTTTTTTCTTCAAATTAATCAACTGAATTGATTGTTTATTTAATCAACAAGTTGTTGTACAATAAAAAGTCAACAAAGGTTTATGTTCTTTTCAAGAAATGAGAGACGTTTGACCTTACCGAGAAAACTCGAAATGTTTAGCAGACGAAATCTCATTGAATTTTTTTTCTTGTACATTCTTAATCAAGCGTAATTTAAAAAAGCGTTTTTGTGATTCTCATGTAGAATGTCCTTGTAAAACGTTCAATCAATTTGTTTAAAAGTTTATAATAAACTTCAACTTTAAAATTACCGTCAGTAATGAAGTGTTTTTGGAAAAATAATAAATTTAGTTGCTTGATGTCAGTCGTACATATCTATGTTTTTTATATATAAATACCGTTAGTTTTAGTAACTGCTACTTTGACATAGCGTTAACGCGTAGGGTTTCAAGCTGGTATGATTTTAGCGTCGTGAGTTCGAATCCCACTGTCGGCGCTTGATAGATTTTCGTTGAAAACATTTGCCGTGCTCTATTGCAGCATAGTATGCTTACGCTTTATAAATCCTTTGATACTATGCGAAAATATATGAGTATTGAATATATAGTGACAAACTGACAGAAGGCATAATAATATATGATAGAGTCTACATGCAATGAACTTGGATCAATTTTCATTTTATTTACAGACAATCTATTATCTCCATAATGGCATGGCGATTTAAGACCTCAAAGTATAAAAATGCTGCTCCAAAGGTTATTAAAAGAGAGGTAAAAAAAGATTTGCATTGTTTCATTGTCAAAAATTTAACACAAAACATCAATCATTTCCTTCAACCCTCATTAAGTAATGTTCTTTCTTTACGAAAAATATTGAGAGTTATATTCTGAAAATATTTCAGGAATGGATCCAGGAAGGAATTTCAGCAGGGAATTTAATGCAATGCAGTGGAAACCATATCAAGGCTGGATGTATCTATATGACATTTAATGTGGACTCATCAGGTGAGAGAGAGAGAGAGAGAGAGAGAGAGAGAGAGAGAGAGAGAGAGAGAGAGAGAGAGAGAGAGGTTCAACAAATTATAACTACCTTCATTATTCTGAATGAATATTTCATAGAATTTTGTATGTATCAAAAACATTCACACACATACACGCTTGATTTAACAATCATATATTTTTTTCCTTGTCTAGGGGGAGGTAACCTTGGCGTGTTGCCTGTAAGTAGCACTGGGAGGCTTGTGAATGGTTTGCCATTGTTGCCAGCTCATGGTGGTCAGTTGACTTACTGCATGACTGCATAGGGGTCACAAAACAACTTTTAAAAAGAAACTTTTAAATATTATTATAATATAAAGGAAAATCAGCACAATATATTTTACATTGGATACTGGTAGTTTTGCATAGCATGGTTGTTTTAGAGGCATGGTCTTTTATATTAAAAACATTTTTATTGTTGGTTTTACATGTATGAGAGAAAACAGCATGTAAATGAATTAACAGTTTTCATATATAAACTATCATTTTTGGGAAGTTTTAAAGTAACATAGCATTTTTGTGGTTTAATATATATGTAAACCATGCAAGTTGTAGATGTAGGCAAATTTTTTTATTTATTGTTTTTAAATACACTGTATTCATAAATCTTATTAAATAAGCTAGAAAGATGTTTATCAAATTAATTACAATGCTAGTACATGTTCAATGGATACTTGTATTGCACAAACATATCTACATGCATAGGGAAATTAATGATATCTGGTACTGGTACTTGAATTATAAGTGCATTATTATGAACTCCTTTATATACTTCTGTTATAAATGGTATTTATCAAGGGGTTTTTTAATAAGATTTTTTCTGATGAAAAAAGATTTGTTCTTCTCTCATTTCTGAATGAAGTTTATTGTAATGAATATTACCACTTTCAGATTTTGTATCTGATTTTGAGTTCTCTCCCTTTGATGACTACCTTTTGGCCACTGGATCAGCTGATAACTCAGTAAGTTAAAAAATACAACAAACAAACCACTTATTCCACTGAAAAGGAGTTATTTACCTTAGCGAATGGTGACTGTCTTGGTTTTTCTAAGCACTTTATTTGTAAAACAGGCTTCAGGATCATGAAGCAGTCTTATACTTAAGTCAAAATTTGTACACAGTCTTATTGTGATTTGATTGAAAATTTCGAAAAAATAGAATGCTATTAAAATATATCTCAATATTAGGGTGATATTTACAAATTTTAAGCATAATTCTATGATATATTTTAATTTTATGAATTACTGAAATTTTGACTGAAGTCTAAAAAGGCTTCATGATCCCGAGGCCAGATATCACATTTTACTCCAGGGATAAGATTCTATCAAAACATATTCCCAGGTATTATTTATATCTTTGCTAAGCAGGTAAAAGTTTATATATATCATTGTTCATATATTTTGCTTCTGTAGGTAAAGGTTTGGTTATTACCAGAAGAGGACAACCTCAGTGAGTTGTCTAACTTGAATCCAGTGGTAGCTGTTCCCAAGCAGAATTATAAGATAGAAAATGTGACATGGAATCCCATGGCAGAGGGGGTGTTAACTTTCACCTGCAATGATTGTGTTGTCTTGTATGATGTTACTTCTCAGGAGCAGAAAATTTGTAAGTGTCAAACTGTGTTAGAGAGAGAGAGAGAGAGAGAGAGAGAGAGAGAGAGAGAGAGAGAGAGAGAGAGAGAGAGAGAGAGAGAGAGAGAGAGAGAGAGTATTAACTTAAGATTAATTTTACAGTTTTCTGTTCAATGCTTTTAAAAAGCATTAAAACATATGGAAATAATCATTATGATATTTTATGAAGATTGGAATGATCTCTTTTTTAGATTAACTAAAAAAAATTGAATGTCAATTTATTTATTCTCACCACCTTTGCAGCAATAAACAATCACAAAGATCAGATCCAGAGTATTAGCTGGAGAGACAATGGTCAGGTGTTTGTGACATCATGTAAGGATAAACGCCTGAGAATTATTGACCCAAGGACCAGTTCCATTGTACAGGTATATTATACAAATGGGTACTAGTACATTTATTATATAACTTTTAAGATGAAATACCAGAAAAGGGCATCACAGTACCTGTACCTCTGTCTTTGGGCTTTGCTTTCCACTCGTTCTGGACCAGACTGTTATGTAATGTCAGCACACTAGATTATAAGAAGCTAGGGTCTCCAATTTTATTCCTCAGGGATCCATCTTTTTGAATTTTCTGTCCATGTTTTTGCAGACAAAACAGTGTCCAGATTAAAAAAAAAAAAATGAACGAATAAACAGCTTTAAATATACATGTACGAAAAAAGTATTTTGAAACGAAACCAAGATTTTAATCTATTGTTATTATGTTTATAACAGGAAACCCAGGGACATGATAACATACGAGATTCCCGTGCTTTGTGGCTAGGCGACAAAGACATGCTCTGTACGACAGGCTTTAGCAGGGTAAGACTTTGTTAAAAATTATTTAATAGAAAAGCAGTAATGGCAGTCTACAAACCATTTATTTCTCATTCATTTGGAAAGATTTACATGTATGTAAAAATATATGTTAAAGATTTATTGTACATGAATGAAATAATGATGATTCCATCAAGTTAATTTTCTGAGTCTTTTTTTTTTTCGTTTGATTTTGGACATATCTGCCTAACATAAGCTTGTTACTTGTGTATCAGTTGTTCAATTTGTGATATTTTCTATTTGGTCAACGTGCCAGGGAAAAAAAGACGTTAGGTATGTTATATTATCCATCAGTACCAATATTCATGTACCAGTACAACCTACTTTGTAGTCCAGAGAAAGAGAAGTTAAAGTATGGGATTGTAGGAATTTCACCTCATCTGTATCCACACTGGGAATTGATTCAAATACTGGGTTTGTATTCTTCTTCATAGTATACAATGATTTCATTTGTTTCTTCCATTAATTATTTAACTTTAATTTTTACGCTCTCTCTCTCTCTCTCTCAAATGCTATGTTGATTATGAAATTTATATTTTCAGAACACTCATTCCATTGTATGATGCTGATACTGGTATGCTTTTCTTGACTGGAAAGGTAAATTGTCATTTTATTCTTCAGAATATAATACTACACATGTATGTAGACAGTAAAATCTAATTGGCCAATGAAATCAAAATTAAGATGAAGTGTAAAATAATAGGACACAAGATAGTTAGTGCAAAGAAAAAATAAAAAACAAATAATTGCTTTTGTTTTAAAATCATTAATCAGTACATTACATGTAGATTTGGTAATTTTTTGCCGTTTCCTTTTTTTATCGACATTCTGTATACCAATGATTTCTATTCACTAATTTTTAAATGCAGGGTGATAGCAATATTAGATATTATGAGATATCAGAAAAGGATTCCACTTTGACAGAGAGTAAGTCTACTGGTACTTTGTAACTTTTGCACCAAAATTACGTTTGATTTTTATTGTTTCATTGCTTGTATTTGTTAGTTTTTTTTTTTTTTTGGTTCTTACCTGTAAATGTCTTTGCAAACAAACAAGGATATGCAGAAATAATCATAGAATTTTAATATTGGAAGAGAAAGAACTGAAAAGTATAGATCTTAAATAGATATGTAAATACGTATTACAGACAATATTAGCAGGACGGAGCAGGTGAAGGGTGTTGGCATGGTGCCAAAGAGAGCCCTGAACGTAATGGAGGGGGAGGTGGACCGGCTCCTGTTACTGACCAAGCAGGCCATTATCCCAATACCTTATATTGTTCCCAGAAAGGTAAACTTACAAGTTTATCTTAAAGGTAAACTTTAAAGGTAAATCTTCTGATCTTAAGGTTGACAATGCCAAAGGTGTGCTTCTGTTTAAAGTAGGAGCGATGATCATTTTAACTATTATCTACTGTAGTTTCCTTATTATACGCGAGTACTTAATTTCGCGATTTAACCATTTTCCATCAAATTGCAAAATAAAATCGCGAAAAGCGAAATTTTATTAAATTTCATGTAGTTTACATGTGTCCAAAAATTTAAAGCATGATTTTAGAATTCGCGAGACGGGCTACTCGCGATTTTATGCAGATATTAATTCCTCATGTTTAATTAGGAATTTACAGTATTGATTAACTGTAATGCTACATGTACATGTGTGTTAGAAATATACAGGTATTTATCTGCAGATGATTCAAATGAATTATGAATTTACCACATTTTGCAATGACATTAAGTTTGGTGTCAGTGAATGTACCTGTAATGCATGAAGCAAAAATGTCATATGTGATTAAGACCCTATAGGCAAAAAACTGTAAACCAACTTTTATTCGCGTGCGAGAAATTTTCGCAAGGTTCGCAAGGGCCTCATTGTCGGGAATATTTCTCGCCGCGGACAAGTATTTACCGTATAGTTGTAATAAAAGAAACAGGTGTGGAAAAGGTTTAGTCGCAAAAATTAGTTGCCGTGAACTAGTTCATCTCAGATAAATCGCTAAATAAAGTTGTCGCGAATAATAGTTGTTTTACAGTACATGTACACGTAGAACACTTTACAAGAAGACAAGATATAAACCGATCTCTAGTATAACTCATTCATGTTGTGTATGTTTGAAATCCTGTTTGTACTGTTGATGATTTTGTATTGAAGAACTACTTGGAGTTCCATGATGATTTATTTCCTGACACAGCATCAGATGAGCCTGGTTTGAGTGCTACGGCTTGGTTCTCTGGAGCCAATGGCCAGGTAATGGCTGAGCATAAGGTTTCATTGTTACCATGGTTACACTCAATTAATTTAAAATTAGTGACCAACAAAGTGAAATGAATTTGACAATCATATCTGAATATCTAACTTTTTTGCAGAGAAAGTTAGTAAGTTTAAATCCACAAAGAAAGACTGCCATTGGAAGTAGGCGGGGCTTAGGTCTTCAGCCTGGTGAGGTGAAAGAAGCAGGGGGCGGCACCAGTGCTGATGTACCAGTAACTAATAAAACACAGGTATAGATTGTGTGGCAAAATGGATGTTTTACTTATCATATGTACCGGTATTCAATTATTTCCTTTGAAAAGTTTGAAAATTATAGTTACCTAATTGACAGAAATCTTAATTTCTCAAATCAATTTCACCTTAATACTAACTTCAGTGTAATATTCATTAATTAATTAATGAGCAGTCCATTACATGAATACTTTTAAGTATTCATGTTGAATTATGAGAACAGCTGTATACATACTGGTATATTAGCGGGGCATGGAAAGAATTATGCCCTAATCTTTTTCAAAAGCTTTAAAAAAGTTTTGAAAAATGTTTTTACAGCCAGAAACCTCACAGGTAACGAATCCTACATCACCACCAGCCAGTGTTCCAAATACCAGTCCCAGCGCAACCAGTCAGAGCCCAGTTCACAATCGAACGGACGAAGAAAAGGCAGCGGAGGCCATTAGTGATGACATCACAGATGAAGACAAAGCGGAGGCAGAGCAGAGAGAGGAAGTGCAGAAAAAAGTCTCAGCCAGAATTTTCTCAGGTTTGGACCCTCCCTTCTTTCTCTCTTAAATATTTTCTTTTATTAATTATGCAAATCAATATCCTAGAACTGAACATTAATTCTTTTTGGAAAAATATATCAAACAGTTATTGAAATAGTTGTCTTAACCTATAATATACATTTATAAGACAACGTTTTCAAATTAGAATTTAGCTGGATTCTTCTCTATCACACACTATTGATTTCAGGTGTAAGGCAGTGTAAATTTAAGCATTGGAAATGCAAGACCCTTCACCGCAGCACCCACATTGAAAACATTAGGAAGCTAGACAGGACTGTCCCTGGGGAGAGCAATTTCTTTGTGGCCAACAAAAAGAGATGTGTGGTCCCCATCGAGGGATCAGGCGGACTTCTGTCTGTATTTGAGGTAAAGATAAAAAGTATTGTGACATATGTTGAAACATATTTAGGGAATACATACATATAACTTACACTTGAAAGAGCACAACATTCCTTATGGTTAAGTCAGTTAGTGTAGTTGTTTAAAAAAGAATAACACCACTAGATATTTTAGTTTGTTTTTAAATACATGTACCGGTACATTTGTATAATGAAAATATAATCTCACAATTTAGGTGAAAAATAGATTTTCACATTTTAATACATATACATGTATGTATTAGTTGTCTTCTCAAATAAATGTTTTTCTGTTGTTTTATGTTCAGTTAGATAAACCAGGAAAACTCCAAGACGCAGGGCTGCCAGTCCTGCAGCATCAAAGCAAAGCGACAGACTATGCCTGGGACCCATTCAATGACAACAGGCTTGTAGTGGGTAGGTAGACAATTGTATACCATCTCCTCATGGCATTGAGTTTGGTTGGCATATAACAGCTCTGTGACATGGAATCATCAATGTTTAATAGGGCTCAATTTTTGCTGATTTTGTAGATCAGCTCTTTTTCCACAAATTAACATTCCCCCCCCCCCCCCCAAAAAAAAATAAATTATAAAAACACAGGCTCTAGTAATTTATTTAATAAGAAATAAACAGCAAATTAAAAAGGTCACTGGGTTATGAAGTTGGTTGGTCACATGATCAAATCCTGTGAAGCCCAAAGGGCATCTCAGAAGATTTGATCAATTACCAACCAAGTTCATACCTCAGTGAACTTTTCAACATTGCTGTTTATTACTTACTGTATGTTTACGTTTAAGAATAGCAAACCGTTTTTTTACAAAATTTTTTTTACACGTTTATACAATGTAATATTGCAAATGTCAAGCGATAAGCGCAAGTGGTTATCAGTGTGACGTCACAAAAACATTAATACAGAATTAATCGTTTTTGCTATTCTATAGGATTATGTAGGGAAGCACATTTGCAAATGTAAATATATACCAGTGTTTATGGCAAATATCCACGAAATTACATCCCAACAAACCTTAAAATTTGTCAATTCATAAGAATTGGCCCCATGCAGTCAATTTGAATGATTCCATATAATAGACTTACCGGTAGTTTACTTTATGACAATGCACTATTTAAGATCAGCATAATTTTGATCAAAGATGTAAATTATTAAAGAATGATTATTTTCCTCTTGCCTTAGCCTGCGATGATGCCAAAATATGGGTGTGGGACATCCCTGAGGGAGGATTGACTGAGACCCTCACAGAACCCAGGGGAACCTTACGGGGGCACATGGAGAAGATTTACTTTGTGATCTTCCACCCCTTGGCCAGAGACATCATTGTCACATCAGCTTATGACTTCACCGTCAGAATCTGGGACCTGTCCGAGATGAAGGAAGTTCTTCAGCTCTTTGTTCATCCTGATCAGGTTTGGGCCATATTACTAAGATTCCTTATTTTACATTACTGAGTACCTAATTTTACGATTCAACCATTTTGCACCAAATCATGAGAATATAAAATTGTGAACGCCGTTTTGTATAGTTTACATCCGTCTGAAAAATCAAAGCAAGATTTTAAAATCTGCAGGGTGTGCTTCTCGCAATTTTACACGGATAATAATTCTTCATGTTTAATTGGGAATCAACAGCATTCATAGTCCTCCTACATTTCACTCACAACCAATTGAGTCAATTAAACCACTTCCAGATAAAAGTGAAATCATCTGGAATTTTATCAGACAAATTTCATGCAGTTTCAGTTTAATTCATATTTACCATAACTCAGTTCGTTCATCAGAATGAACTGGTATTTTATAGACTTGAAAATATATATATAAATACAAAGCGTAATGCTTTACAAATTCGCATATGATATATTCAAGGAATAATTGTACTTGAGAGTATATGGTTTTGATGTTTAATAATAGATAGATCATTCTTCAAAGTTTTTACTTTTATACAAAGTTTTACACCATTGGTCCTTGCATTTGTTAGTATTAAAATCATGCAATAGCTGTTAGATTATTTGTTGCAGTTAATAATGCAAGCTGAAATAAAAATCGTTTTAAAAAGTACTGAAAATTTGTTGTTTTAAACAGGTTTTTTGTGCAGCTTGGAGCCCAGATGGAAAGTATTTGTGTACAGTATGTAAGGATGGGAAAGTCAGAATCTTCAATCCTAGAAAATCGCCAAATCCAGTAATGGTAAGAAAGTAATTTTTTATCATTATTTTATTATTTTATTTACATATCAAATCAGCCAAAATTGTGTGTTTTCTTGTGTAATGTGTAATATCTACTTGGCCAAAATAAAATACCATAATAATCAGTATCTCTTGCTGTTTTGTGCATGGTGTTAAATGCTGTCCCCTTGAATAATTTTCTTGCTATTTTGAAACGAAAGTTATTTAATTGTCATGTTACAAAAGGTTAAATAAAACTGAGTTATTTCTCCTTTACAAATCTTAAAATTACACTTGAATAATTCCATTTTGAAAATTTTGGCATGAGAATGTTAAATGTCTTATTTTCAAGATTTTAGGTTTTTTTTCTTCTGTATTTTTATCAATTCATTTTCCTGGATATTATTATTTTTGTTACACAGTATGTCGTCTCTTAGGAAGGGCCAGGACCTGAGGGATCACGAGGGGCCAGGGCTGTCTTTGTATTGGAAGGAAATTACTTGTTCAGTCAGTGGATTCGATAAGTATGCTTACATTGCAAATCCATAAATACATGTTACATGTATTAACCTATGTACATGTATTTACAGTTTTCTTAATTTGTTTTAGTTCAGAAAACTTTATTTTATTATGATACAATCATGTTTTAAATACCATCTTTAATTTTCATGACCTCCTAGTTTAGGTCAAATGGCGTTTAAACTTTATAGCCTCAATCAATAAAGTTTTACTAGATTTGTTTAAAAAAGAAATTATTGATAGAAATTAAATATATGATTTTGATAACATGTATCCCAGTCCTTACTGACTTGTTTCACAGTTTTTTCTTTTTGGTCATGAAATGATTCCATGATGTTTTACTTAACGTATGTCCGGTTTTTTTTCACGTATCAAAAAATTTGTGAAAATGTGGAAAATCTGTAACATTTTTAATTTGTGTCAGTCATTTTTTGCGATTTAAAAAGTGTGTTATAGAAAATAATACAGGATATAATATCTGCGTATTGAATTATTTGCGATTGATAAGAGATTGCAAAAAAAGCGAAAATTAGATTATAGCAAAAATTACCGGATATACGGTATATTGTTGTTTATTTCAGACAGAGTAAGAGAATGGTGTTTATGTACGATACTGGAGACCTCAGCAAGCCTCTGTACGAGGACTCCATAGATGAATGCCCCGCAATACTCGTCCCTTACTACGACGAGGACAGCAATACAGTATTTCTTTCTGGAAGGGTAAGTACATGTGTAAAAACAATGACAAGTGATGTAATACTCAGTATTTACTGCAAAAAAAACCCCCATTAAATTGTGGTTCAGTGAATAAGCTTATAATGAATACATGCTTGCAGCGAAGTTGTTTTCGTTTATCCTAGTCTTTTAACATATTATGATAAAACAAATTAGATTTATACATGTAAGAATCGAAATTGTTCAATCCTTGGATTGGCTATAAGTGTATCTTAATGTAAATGTGCATGGTATTGGAAATCTCAAGTTTATAAATCATTATACAACATACAACTCTTTCCTCTTTGTATATGTGTTTTTGTGCCTAATGTTTATTTACATGACTGTACAATCATCCTGTTGCCCCTTTAAGGCCCCAAGTTGGTCATTTAGTGGTCAATAAATTGAAAATAAATTGAAATTATTTTAATACTTACTACATGTACAATATATGGCATCTTTTTTAGGGTGATGGTCAAATGTATGCATATGAAGTAGCAACAGAGGAGCCATATTTGTTTCCCTTAGCAACAACTAAATTTCCCACAGCAAGCCAAGCTTTTTCTTTCCTACCCAAGTATCTGTGTAATGTGAAGGAGGTGGAGTTTGCCAAGGCCTACAGACTGACCCAGACCTCTGTAGAACCTGTGTCATTCACTGTCCCCCGTGTGAGGGTGAGGCTTCATTTCATAAATAATAATTATTCCTTAAAGACATTCTAAATGGTGTCCTCTGCATTTTTGCTTTAAACATACCATATATATTTTTGCATTGTTAAGAAATAATTTGAATTTTGTCTTTTGCACTCTTGCATTTTTTTATTATGTTATTTCACAACTTGGAAAATAATTCATTATCCTGAAGGAAGCAAAAGCTGTGTTCTTACTAGTACAAACTGAATTGAATTTAAATATGCTGACTGGCAATAACTGAGGCTAAAGAAAAAAGCTATTTTTACTTCACAGTGTATACGCATACACTTTCATAAAAAGGCTCCATTTATATGCTGAATGCACATTAGTATCTGAGCAATTGTTCAGAACACATATGAATGTACCTGTATTTAAAAAGTCGAGTGTAAATTTTAATTTACATGTATAGTTGGAGTACTTCCAAGACGACCTGTTCCCTGAGACCAGGGTGACCTGGGAGCCTACAATGACCAGTAAGGACTGGCTGGCTGGCAGCAACAGACAGCCCCGTACCCTCAGTCTGCAACCCAAGGACATGACTACTATGTAAGCCAAAAATAGACCTGGAGACCTGCCAAATGATATTTTAAGTCATCAAAACGTTTATATTTTTGTAAACTTGCAGCTGTCCTGTCATAGTTTAAGTGTGAATGGATGCTCTTTTTTTTTATTTACGCCATTGTGAATCATAAATTGTACAAAGCGATGATTCAGTATATATATGTGTGTAATTATTGTGCATGCGTTATTTAAAGTACCCTTATAAAGTTTTCATTTTCTTTGATTTCTTTGAAAAATTGAATTCCATTTCAGTGAGTCAGGCACCAAAAGAAACGCCCAAAGTGAGAAAGTTTGAGAGCTACAATGCTGACACATATAAAACAGATGAAGCAGAAAAAAGAAGAGGTATATGTACACCCATTTTTTTTCAAAACATTTCTTTCCAAACAATAGTAAGAGAAAAGATCAGGGTCTTTACAATTCTTCTCAAAAAAAAAAAAATAAAGCACTCCAGCTAAACCCTACCAATCCCTCAAAAATAAAACAATGGTCAACAGGAAAAAAAATTAGTACAGATAACTGTCAATTTCCAAAGTCATAATGTATTCCCTCTTGTGAAAAAAAAAAACCCAATGCATTCCAAATATAGATTTAGAAAACCTGGTGCATCTCAAATATAGATGTGTACAGTAAATGGAGCAATATTTAGTCATTAGCGCTGATTTACATGGACTCTTCGACTAGACCTTGATACATGTAATTGGTGATCAATAATGACTGTGAGTCATTTCATTGTTCTATCCTCAGTTGATGAGTGCTATGACCAACAAATTGTCTAAACAAGAAGCCCCTCTTCCCCAAGATTTAGCAGAAGGAGTGGATGAAGATGAATGGGTAAGGCAATAGACTTACAAAACAGAAGAAGAAGAAGAACATAGGAAGATTATAAAACTGTGTGTAAACCAATCAGATTTCACTATTTAACATGAAATTATAATGCTGTAGATTCCTAATTAAACGCTAGGAAATAATTTTCTCATAAAATCGTGAGAAGCAACCCTTGCAAATTTTATTATCTCGCTTTTATTTTTCAGATAGTTTTGAACTTAAGGAAATAAAACAAAACATTGGTGGTCGCATTTTTATATTCTTGTGTTTTGATAGAAAACTGCGGAATCGCTGAATTAAGTACTCTAGCGTAAAGTAAGGAATTTACAGTAATCAGTGTTACGCCAAATTTCACCAAACTATGTAATTTTGCCATGTAAAAGAGAAGAACCACAGTTAAACTGAAGGGGTCTGTTATTGATATATTTTACTGAAAAAAAAATGGAAATATTTGACTAGAAAAACTTTTTGAACTTTGTAATTAGAATAAGCATTTGCAACTTATGAGAAAAAAAATGGTATGAATTTTTAATTTAAGAGAGATTTGTTAGGTTTTGTCTTCTGCTATTTTTTGCCATCTAATGATATTTATATAACCATAATTATGTCAAGGTTTAAATTTTACAAATATGAATTTTTTTTACTGAATACAGAAAATAGCATTGCCTCACTTTACATATATATCTCCAAATTATTTTACTTTTAAATTTACATAAAATGAAATAATCGTTGCCTGAGATCAATTTGTATATGAGTTTCCTTTAACTTGTGTTCTTACTCAATGTTTTTACTCGGTGAGTTTTACTGTGTATAAATGGAAGGGAAATGGAAAATAATGTAGCTCTATTTAAATAATTAAAATTACAGTTGAATAACATTTTTTGTCATGTTTAGTTGATATGCCAGAATACAATATTAATATTTTTTTATTTTTTTCTATTTCAGGATGACTAATACGGAGGATATTAATATATCAAAAACTTTCTATAATCTGCCTCCATTCCATTTCGCCATATATACCAAGTGCTCTTTTTTTCAGAACTGTTTTAATGACCTAGATCCTACCAAAAAACTTTCCATTATATCTAATATGGATACTATGCACTTATATTTTAATGAATTTGTACATGTATGATATATGCATTACATCAGTGGATATGTATTGTCATAAACCAACTGTTATTTATTAAATCACTTTAAAATGGATTCTTGTACATGTATTTTTGTTTTTCTTGAGACTAGTTTTTGTACCACATGCAACTTGTTGCAGGAGCTATGTTTTCGACCAATCCGTCAGTCAGTCCTGTTTTTTTTTTATTTTGCGGCACAACTCCCTAAAGAGCACTCCAAAGTCATGGCCATTTTTAGACTGTTAAAGGAAAGCTCTTTATAAGAATATAAAAAAGTGCCCAAATTTTAACGATGCTATATACAGACTTTTTCTTTGCTAAATGATAGTTTATAGCTAAAGACATCAAATAACAAAATTCAAGGAAGACCAATTTAACCACCGGTTAAAAGACTTGACCCAGCTCTGCAGAATGGTTAACTATAGCTAAAAGTTAGCCACTGGTTAAGCAGTTGAACCAGTGAATAACTTTTGAGCAACAGAGTTATCCGATGGTCAAAATTAACCCCGGATAAGGGATTTAACCAGTGGTTAAGTTAACCAGTTTTGAGCAACCCGGTCCTGATGGCTAATTTGTTGACTACCCAATCCCCTTAAAACAGCTGCACAGAATTTCTTAAAACTTTGTAGGGAGTTAGGAAACAATATGTAGATAGCCATATTAACCAGGAATTCCAGTTTCATTATTTTCCCGTGAAATTTGGCTCACTTCTTTTCCATATATTGAATGTAGTATTGAACAGTTTCAAGTTTTAGTTTGTAAGCGCAACACCTCTTTAAGCCGCTGCACAGATATTCTTGAAACCTTGTTGGAAATTAGGACATAATGTGTATATGTGTGAATTAGGTAGATTAGGTTGTTGTTAAAGACACAAGTATAGATGGGCATATTTGCTGGGAATTTTTAAACATTTGAAAAGTTTACTCTTTATTAAATTATTTTGTATATTTAAGGTGGTTTGGGACACCTATCGATATTTATGTGGATAAAAGTACATTATTGGTAGTAATTTTGCCTATGGTTGTCTCAAATTTCATAGTACATTGTACCTTAAAAATATTGGCGAGCGCTTACCCTTTATCTCCTAGTCTGGCCATGACTGTCACAAAAATGTCACACTTGTCATTAATAATTGACGGGGCGAACGAGTTTGAACTGTAATTTATATAAATGTGTATAAAATCTCGTTCAAGGCAATATATTTAAATTAGATGTAAATAAAAATATTCATATAACACTATAAATATATTTTTAAAAAATAAACATATTGATATAAAGTTTTTATTTCCAATCAATTCATATTAAACATTTGGTTCACATACAAAAATAACAACAACCTCTTAACTATAAACGGAGAGTATTATAAGCGGATGTTTTCTCAAAACGCCAATGTCGGGTAAGGGTGGGTTGGGGTTGAACACTTTTAATATCTGTCCACCCTAAACTACAATAAACATCGGTTTGTCATCAGCTCCTAGATAACAATAATTATGATTTTTTTGTTTATGTAGTCACGAAATCAGATATAAAAAAAAAAATTAATCAGTGAAAAATCTGACGAAAAATAAATAGATTGATTGATCTTCATTATGCAGTTGATGATGAAAACAAACGGAACAAGGAAGTTCCGGTGCATGTAAAAAAAAAAAAAAACCCGCAATAAATATGACCGAAAATTCTGCAGAAAATGGGTGCAAGGTTTGACCATCACAGCAATGTCCACTTGTATTAATTCTTAATATTCTATCACAGCTCTGCCTGACGATCAAATATTTGTGGGTTCATAAAATCACCTTGTCCTGTTTTCCTGCAAATAAAAAATAAAACAAACTTATAAAAAGAATTTTCTACGTAAGGTACATGTTTAATACCCTAAATGGAATAGAATTGTTCTATGCAAAACCATTGCTATGGAGATACATATACTGATTTTCTTTACTTGCAAATTAAGAAACAATATCATCATATCCAGTGGTAAAAAGACCAACTTTATTACACGGAATAACATTCCATTCTTAAAGATATTTTTGAATGAACATATTTAATTTTAAAAATTCCACAGAGGAGACAAGATCAAAATCAAAAAATAAAAAATACATAAAATAGGACACACTCGGTTCTTACTGATGTTTAATTAGATACGAATAATTAGTGTACCTAATATAAATGAGACAATAAAAATATGTTATTCTTCCAAATCTAATTTTGGTACCCCCCCCCCTCCTCTTCACCCTCTCCAACCTCATGTAAACACACAAAAGCAACGGATGCACACGTTAAAACTGTAACACTAGCGTAATTGTTCGACAAATATGCACACGCAAGGATTTTACGAACGATGCCTCTACGTATCTGAAAACTAGGTTAACATACATATTGCATAATTATGTGAAACAAAATTTATTGTTCCTCTCATCGCCCTACGCCACAATTTGCACTACGCTCCGCACAGCAATTGACATTATTTTATACAACGATCAGCAATAGCTTGACATAACTTTAAAACCTCCAAACATATATAGTTATATTCTTTCTTGGTCTCATTTGGATTTATATAGTAAAATATCATATTGGAGCTTTCCTATCATATTTTGTTATACTTTCATGTTAAATACTGAAATCTGATTGGTTAAGACGCAGTTAATAATATTTTCTATTACCCTCAGCGTTAGCAACGCACTTAGCAACGGGTAACATTAAAAAATGTTACATGCGCGAAAATTATGCGCGTACGGTTCGCTGTAGAATTCACGTTATTCCTATATAAAAGCAGTAAAATTTTCTTAAAAATTAAGACATTCAGTATAACAAAATAAATAGTGCCTGTTTGGGAGGATAACAGTTGAAATTGACACCCCTCGAAAACCATTGTCAACCTCCGCTTCGCGTCGGTTGACAATGGTTTTCTCGGGGTGTCAATTTCAACTGTTACCCTCCCAAACAGGCACTATTTATATACTGTTACATTAAACTTAGTATTGTAAAAGTAAGCTGTTTTTAATTTGTATGAAAATCGATATCAAAATGTTCGTCCCTGATATCATAATAGCTGAAATTTAGAATCAGATATTAAGAAGGGTATCGTTATAAGGGATAAGGATGAGGTGGACGGGGTAGATGGTTTGGGGTAAGCGATGGGGATGGAAGGGGTTAAAAAATACGGATTCAGTTTATTTTCAGATAACATAATTCATTACTATTTAATAGAAATACAAAACATATTTTAATATAAAAATTAGAAGAAAAAATAGAAGTACAAAATAATCTCTCTCTCTCTCTTTCTCTCTCTCTCTCTAGTTTATCCTGCAATTCACCTTTTCTCCTAATGAAGACTATTGCTATGACAACCGCTATTAAGGCAACAGTCCCTACCACTGCTGGAGCGATGATGAACACGATATCTGTTGACGCCGTCTTTTTGCTGTTATCGGAGCCAGACACTGTAAATGCAAATTAAAGGAAAGAATTAAGATAATTATAAATGCCTTTATAGATAATTACATTTTTTAAAATGTGATTGTAATAATCTCATTTTATATAATAGCTGAACGAAAACAGGTTTAATTTGTGTTTACTCCATATTTTCTGCTAACACTTGTATTTCTTTATCTCTCTCTTTCTCTCTCTCTCTCTCTCTCTCTCTCTGTAATAATGACCTCGAACAATTTCTTTTAAGATGGAGATACAAAGATATCTCTTTAAAACGACCCACGCATAACCCTGTGATCCTTTAGATTTCCTGATCTTAGAATGGAGTGTCGTCTGCTCGTGACACAGCCAAGTAAAAATTTGTGAAATCACGATAAACATTAAATAGAATTGTGTAGGTTAAACATTCATTGGAAGCTCATTTATAGGTTCTCGAAGGGCATTTAGTTAGTAATATTAGCAATCAAATTAGTATGAGAGAGAGAGAGAGAGAGAGAGAGAGAGAGAGAGAGAGAGAGAGAGAGATGATTAAGTTAAGAGATGCAGCATCCCAACATCGCCATTTAAAAACGTTTGTACAAATTGTTCAGAATAAATGTATTTCCTTTTTACCTTTATTATCTTTGGTAAGAACTTCCTCATTGGTGAACTTGACGCTGTCCCGTGTCGTCTGTTTGTTGTTTGTGCCGGGGACCCGAGTCGTCATCAGCTCATCATCAACCACCGGGACTTTACCTGTGTGGGTGAGGACTTCCCCGGACCCCTCCACCTCTGCCTCTATCCTGTCCTGGGCAGTTTGGTCACTATTATATTACAGAGGGGAAAATATTGTTATAATTAACACTTTGAGTATGATATAAGTTTGTCGAAATTAGATATAAATAATAATAAATCTATTAACAAACATGTAACAAATGTGCATTTGTAACATGTTGTACATTGTATTACATGCTGCAATTGGTATCATTGAATGAACTTTATCTCGATGATTGACCTTGAACTTTACTACTTTAAATTACCGTTGTCCTTGACCTTGAAGGCTACGACATATAAAGTATTTACATGCATGACACAGCAGTTAGGATGATAGCTATGATTGTCGTAATTAAAGAAAAAGTAGACCAGACTTATGGACTCTAAGAGCGGGACGTCTCCACCTTCGATCTAGCGACCACTTTAATATATACCTTTCCTTACACCACACACACCCCATACTAACAGGATTTAATTTCATCACTCAGGCAAAAGTTATTCATATACCAAACATGCTAGACAATCCTGCATCACGGCACCGTTTGACTTATGTCTCCCATCTTAACCCTCCACACGATCTGTGTTATATTAAGAATGAGTAATCGGATTCAAGAGCTCAAACTTTCTCACTTCCATCCTTTATAAGTACGAATACCAACTGCCGGATACATGTCACGCTGTCTTGAAAGCCACCGCAACATGAATTGTGAGAACCATCACTTTCTCGTCCATAGAAATACTCATGACAAATCACTTATACGTATACTTAAATCACTCAAATTGTTTACACGTGCACGTAAGTACATGTACTCGTACTACTTTTCTTGATCAGACAGCCCAGGAACTTCTTAGGGACATTATTGGCCGATCGCATAGTCGACCATGCATGGATTTTGAATTATTTTCGATATGGGGCATATTTAAGAAACGAACTCAATATCATCTACCCAAGTTATACTCGTATAACCTGGGTTGGAGCAGTTTACGCTTCTTATAATCCATTCCTTATAATCTAATTTTCTGTAAAATACTATTCAAATGGAATGCGTTTTACTTTTAAAAATGATATTAATCTGTTCAAAATTCAAACGTAACGCCAAGCGGATTAGTACGCTTTTAACGTTGGTGCATTGGGACGTGTATTGTGACGTGCAAACCAGGTTATACAAATTCAACTACGTTTTTCTATCCAATCAAATGCCGCGTTAGAACCAGAATAAAATTATGCATGTATAGATGGACACAGATTGGATCATACATCAACCGAGTAAGTTATTTTGAAGTAGTCTGGGGTAGTGTAAATGAATTAAGTCCCAAATCTACTTGTCTCACCGCAGTCACACACCAATTGATGACGATCCATAGGGGCGACCTCTAATATTTCTTTTTCTCACGGATCACTTACTGTACTTGATGAGAACAATGGAATAAAAGTATCATTTGCACTATACTCTGACGTTGAAGAATAAAATTTCAGTTATGTCGGATGTACTTACTACTACTTACTATACATTGTACAGATGCATGGCGAGATTTTTCGGTTGTGTTTATGAGTGTACACGTGGATTGCAAAACTCACGGAGCTCAAGTTCAAAAAGATTTTAAAGTAGGACTAATTGTTCTGTACTTGAATTTCGCAATTGCGAACATCAACTATTAACAGATACTTAGTAGATAACCCGCTGCATTGTTTCTGTCCCTATAGATTCGCAAAATTATAGATTCGCAAAAACACTATACATTTATACTTCCTGAATTTTCCGAAGGCCAACAATGTTTCGCACATTAATTAAAAAATAACTTGGTCAAATATAATATTACAAGTAAGGCGATTCGTATAGTTTTAACATATAAACAATTTACCAAAATACAAAGTACAGTTATACAGTTTCCCCCGTAAAAGCTGAATTTTCCATTATTTTCATAACAATATCCTAAAATTTAATTTGGTTTGGTCGGTTTAAGGATATAGATCACTTAGTTCTTTTTTCAATTGATTGATAGGCACATGCACGTATGGACCAAAGGATAGGCAATTATTATCCTCGGAAAATTCATTCAGATGGTTTATTATAAAAACCTCTCCTGAAAATAAGCCCCTTACAAAATAAGCTATATCAAGGAAACACAAACAATTTTTATTGTTAAGAAGAATGAAGATAGACACAATTAAAAAAAAGATTAATATCTCACTTAATTCCTACATCTTTTTTCTTCAAATATTAACGTAAACCAGTGACATCCCTCCAACTTTCATTCTGTCAACAAAGAGCCGTTCACAGGAATTTCATTAGATATTCACACTTCCTCTTTATCCTTTATTATATTATCTTCATAACAGAAGCGTTTTGTTGTCTCTTACCCCCCCCCCCCCCCCCCCCCCACACACACACACACAAAGAATACACATAAAATCTAGAATATTAAACAAAATTTCTCAGCTTAACATAACATGACTACTTGCATTTTCCTCTGTACCAACAATGAACATGTTCGATGTAATCGAACGGCTCTATATCTTTTACTTGATATTTTAAAAATTTTAAAATATGTCCTGCTTGCAAATTAAAATTTATTCTTTCGGATGGGACTATAACTTCGCGTGTATTTCTTTTAAAAAAATGATTTTTTTTCTTCAAATTTTAGAAACAAATAATTATTACAACAATTCATTGATTCAGAAATTTAAAAAAAACCCACAACAACCCAGAAACACTTCAGCATCCAAACAGCAGAAAAATGAAACATACCATTGTGAACATATAAATATCCCACAGAGGCAAATGACAGCGAAGAGATGGCAAGAGTTCATGACTATGGTTGGCAAAAGGCACTGTTACCAGCGTAGTGATGATTTGGAGCTGAGGCCGATGCTTTAAATACATGTGACACCAATGACCTTTTGCCTCGGTGGTGATGTCAGCTTCGTTACAACGGAAAAATAATTCTGCCGTGAACTCCTAGTGCAGCCCCTTTATCCTCTCACACTCTCGATCGTTTTAACCACTTACACAGCACTGTTTTTATTCTTCCTAAATATCTGAATTTATCAAAAATTTTAGGAAAAAAAAAAACACAACAGTTTTTCATAACAATATTAACTGGGCAGTCATCTCATCAAAAATACACGTATCCTTATAAAAATCATATATTTTTTAATTAAATTAATTTCTGTCAAATCTCCCCTTGCCATGAAAAAAAAAGCAAAATCCTTTTTTGTCCACATTATTGCTTCGTTTTTATTTAGTGCGGTACATATATTAGTAAAAGTCAATTGTGTGACGTCACAATGTTTTCGACGTCATAATCATTGGCTAAAACACTAAAAGCGAATGAAGAGTTTGTTTGGCAAAGAGAGAAGTAATCACTTCAAAACAATGGATATAGCTGGACTGTAAGTCTTGAGAAGACGTCTTTAATCGTTAACGTTTGTTAATAGGTATAATATTTGATTGCACTGCTTTTTATTCTAATTCAAAGACTTCCCCCAATTTATGAGGATGTGGTGTATGGTGAAAACGACGAAGTTCAGCAGAGATATTTTGAAACCTGCTCAACAACAATGCTTCAAGGTAAAAAAATATGTATGTTTCAAGGTAAAGATATGCATATAACTTATTTTTAACCCTTGTGTATCTAATGTCCAAGTCAGGAATTGATTTTGCTTCAAACTTTATGTTAGCGATGACGGCAAAAGAAAAGAGACAAGTTAGTCTCGAGGAGGAAAAGAATATAAAGAACTCGAACGGCTTGCGGTAAGTCAACACCCCCTCTCTCTCTCTCTCTCTCTCTCTCTCTCTCTCTCTCTCATTTTTTATTTTCTAACTTTCTGTTCTCTTTTGCTCGTTTTTAAAGCCTGCTTACAGTAACAGAGGAAGAAAGCAATGATTCTGAACAAAATGAAGGTTTCAAAGGTACATGCATTTTATAATTTTTCAATACAAAGTAGATATACATAAGTAGTATGGAGAGTTATCGTGTTCAGAAATCCAGACATGTAAACTTGTAAATTCGAATACTAGTATACAGTCGTGTTGGTTTGTGAGTCTGGGTATAAATATGTTATCCTGATGTTGTAAGACTTTGTTACTGGGGTACTAGTATAAACACATCAGCAGGCCTTCCATCTAATTATATCCAATACGCACTTTTAATCTGAAGTTTCTGCATATGTATTTTTCGTCATTTGAAATACTAGTAGCACATCCTGGCGAATCAGCAAATGTTAAGTCTACAAACGTTGACATGACCTCATATGGAATCATGGAGATGCAGGAAAAGGCATGCCGTAATCACCGGAATGGGGAAGGAATACTGAGAATACTAGTACAGAAATAATCATATGTATATCTTGATGTCAATCTTTTATCAGGAAGACAATTTTTAAATGAAAATAAATTATGAGCTTGGGGTACATTATATCAAAAGAATGGAGAAAAATTCGATGCCCAGTGATATTTTGATCAGATATCTTCTTAGAACTGGAAAATTTTTCACATCTTGACTATATATATATATATATATATATATATATATATATATATATATATATATATATATATATATATATATATATATATATATATATATATATATATATATATATACGCATTCTTATAATTTAGAGTACATGAAGCAATTGTTAAACTTTAAAACTCGACTGATTTCAGAAAATTAAACACCTTCATTGCTACTTCCCCCTCAAAACCTCTCCCTCAACCCCCCGTCAAAAAAATCTAAACAAAACAAAAAACCCTTGAAACAAGGGGTCGCCTATTTGATTAATTAATTAATAAAATCATATCATTCCTTAATATCTTTTTCTAAAAATAGTCTTTTTAATAATTTTTTTTTAATATAAAAAGTTGAGTATTATATCTACAATTCCGATGATTACGATATAGACATACCTTTTCTTGCAGCTTGCAATTCCGTATGATCTGTCAAAAACCGATAAAGTTATAGATTTTACATTTGTCAATTTGTAATATGTCAGATGTACTTTTTTCGAACATTAAGATACAAAAGCAGAACTTAGGTTAAAAATGTACAAAGTTGAAGTTTATTTAACTTAAAAAATGTGCATTATTTGCAATAACAATAATATGGAACTGATAGAGTCAAATCATAAAGTGTTAATACCCGAGTTTCACGTTACATATCAAAATTATTACACACATTCATACTCGGACTTACAAACCAACACGATTACATAGTTTACATGCCTGGATTTTTGAACATGATTTTCCCTCCATAGAATAGAAGTGTGTTGATTTCTATCTTTTTTTGTGATTTGAAAATTATAATTTATACCAACAGTTTCTAATCTAAAAATGTATCCTGTTTGTCTTGAAGGGAATTCTCAATATGATAAAATCGGGACGGATTTGACCGTTGAAAACAACGTTCACAACAACAACCTCATCAAGTAAGCCTCCCCCCTTCCACCCACAAACACACACACACACGCACGCACACACACTCTGTTATTACTGAAAATGATTTTATCAATTTAGCGAAACGAGAGAGAGAGAGAGAGAGAGAGAGAGAGAGAGAGAGAGAATAATATAATAGTGTATAATTTTTCGATTAAATAGGGTAGCTATTAAATTTTGAAATACAAACATTTTGAATTCCTATATATAAATATCATGTTTTAAAAATGCATGTACCATTTTTTCAGCAGACCAGACTTAGAAGTCATTCACGAAGCCTCTGTATTCGATGACAGTGTTGGTCATCTTCGATATTTCATAAACGACGAAGGTAAAACCGAAAAATCTTTGCGTCGCGAATACTGTTTAGCAGTAAATTAAGTTGATGAGTGTATTTTCGCTACATTCGCGACCCATCTGCCCCATGGCTCGTCCAATTTGACATTTTTTGCTGTGATCTAATAGTTTGATGTTTTCCCCATTTGTTATAGACTGTATAAATATTTCTAAAATAATTTCATTGCAAATTAGTAATTAACTATTAATTTGCCAAATCAGGTCACAAGTAAATTTTGGTCAACAATATATGAATATATGTATACATGTTTATCTTTATCATAATAGGGTCATTATCTGAGGAATCACCCCCGCAGACCGCTATGGGTATAGGAAACGATCCACTTGTACGGTAAGAACATTATACATGTATTAATTTGATCACTTTCCCTTTCTTGTTTAAGAGTCTAATCGTCCAAAAAGTTACGAATATTACAAAATTTAGATCGACGACCAGTAAAAATGTTTCCCGCAAACTCGGATATAAACAGTCATCCCAAGGAAAAAGTGGACATTTGGAGACTATACATGTAGATATGATACAGTCTGTTATATCGCACTTATGTTGATTTGAAGTTAGGTATTTAAAATATGATCGCCGAATTAGTATCTGACCATCTATTTTAAAAAAACCAATTCTATCACTGAAATACAAATTCAAATATAATTTAAATTTACAAACAAGCAGGGTTTGTAAGAGACAATTATTCAGCGGGACATGTACGTTAACACTCAACAGATGAGTCACACATTTACGTACAAAATGACTGCGAGTGGGCAGTACACATATTTTGCAATTGACATTGTTGAATTGGTAATGCGGGACTTTTATAGAGTATTATTGACCTTCATTTAGTCATCAAGTCTAAAACAATTCAAATCGGTGACAGTAAACATCGTTGGTTCTTAAGCACAATAAAAAAAGGGGATGTACTTTTCGTTTATGGAAGAAAAATAATACTTCAGTTAGAACCATTTAAAATAAGTTAATGTGATTTAATACGAGTCTATAAACATATAACGTCTTTCGTATATAGCAGTATATTTTCTTTTTATAAAGACACTGGGTCAACCTATGTACTGAAAATATTCAGCAAAAGAAAGAACTTGATATGGAGCTGATGGGCTATGGTGGAAATGCAGGGGTTACTTGGGAAGAGTGCGCGAACTAGGAGACTCCAACAACTGCAAAAAGAACAGATTAGATTAGAACAGGAGATTCAAAAGGAGTCCCAGTTCCTCTCGGTTAGTTCCAGGTGGATACAAGTTAGTTGAGGATCTCAGGGAACCAGCTCCGCAATATTTACAGAGAGTCGATGCCATGCTACTCAGACCGAAAGACCGTAAACGACTGGAGGGCGAATGGAAGAGCAGGTGCCTGAACAGAAAGAGCCAAATCCCATTTGAGCCGAGGGATCTTGATCAAACTGTCCATAAAATCGGCTAGAGACGAGAAAGGAGAAGACAGGAAACAAAAGCACCTCCCACCAAATTGTTCAAGAGGCGTTTTCTTTATCTGACAATAATGCGGTTGAAACGAAAACCTGCCATAGGCGTCGACAAGTTCATGATGATGTAAAACGGGAGGCAACTTTGAAATGTGGAAACAAAAAATCCTGAACGAATCCAAACCTAAGTCTAACACGGTAACCAACGGTCACGTCAAGTTGCATCTGCCACCGATAATGAATTCCAAACAAACATCGGCACGCAGTTTTTCTCCACAAATGAGCAAGAGCGTCTGCGGGCTCCCAGATATCCACGCGTCAAAGAAAATGTCCATAAACGAAGAAACCATTTCAAGCGCGTCAGAGTCAAGCCAAGTCCCGAGTAGAAAAGCATCGTCATTGCGCTCTCTGAATCAAAAGCTACCTGAAATTAAGTCTGCAAACCGTAATTCAGCATCGCCGATGACAAACCAAGCCAGGACAGCAAAAAGCGGCCAAATAATGCCACACATTCTGTCTCCTCTTGTGAGCATCCCGAAATCATCGAAGGAGATCCGAAATTTCTTCCAAGCCCCAAAGAGAATAACCATGTCGAAAAAACTACAAGGTCAGCAATGCCCATCATTACGACATTTTGATAATTGAACACAGCAACCAAGAGAGAAATCTATCTGCAAATTGTGTTCCCCAAACAAAGGCAAATGGACCTTTATCTCCGTTGAAAAAGGTTACGCCTGAACCACAACGCCGCTGTTCAGAGGTTAAGGTTGTCAAGAACGAAGAATCGGGCTTGAGCAAGAAGGCAAAGAGAGCAGATAAAAATTCAGCTGGAAGACGGAACGGGCATCACTAGAGTATGAATATGACAGTCAAACACACTCTCTTAATTTTGTTGGGTTAAATTTTTACAACCCCAGTTTAAAAACACCCCCCCCCCCACACACACACACCAACTACCCTGTATTAATTTTGATGCATTGTCGCACAAAGCTCACGGAAATGAATGCCAATATTCACCCAACTAACTTTAAAAAATCTATTCCACGATCTAAGGTGCATACTCGATTGGTCACTCAATTCTGCGGATGGCGAAATGATCTAGTGAAGGAAAAGAGTTAACTTGTATATATCAAAAGAAGGTATTCATGTACTGAGTAATGGACAGTCTTAAAAAATGTCCGAAACAAAGATTTACCCCCCCCCCCCCCCCCAAAAAAAAAAAACACACCAAAAAACCAGCTGCTGGAGAAGAATGCATAGTGTTGTGCAGAATAAAAAAGGAGGGCACTAGCTGATGCACACTGGTGTGAAGTATCATCCCAAGGAAATGAGTTTAAAAGGAAGAAAGAAAGCAATTTTAACGGAAACCAAAGAAACCGATTTTTTAAAATAAATAATAAATGTGTATGAATGTGTATATAATGTATTCATCAAAATGTTATATACATTTACGAAACATAAAACTTGATTCAAATTTCGTACTATTTTTTATACAAATAAACTGTTAAAATAGCTTGCTTGTATTCCTTATTAAATGCCTACCAAAATATGAATGAACACTAACGGTTTGAATCTTGGACGATGCAAATTAAGCAATAGGAACATATTACATGTAATTTTGGTGTTCTTTACAAAAAAGGATTGATGGGTATCTCTTGTTTTTCCAAAAAAAAAAGAATGTACCTATACATGCTATTAAAATACCCGTACTTTAGCATAAATCAATCAGAAATATATTAACATGTTATATTTCATAAAGAAATCTTATTTTAAATAAACATATCCCTAAATGCCATTCTAAACTTATTCCATGAGCCTGCACTGTAGATAGCTGATCCTATCATCATGGAAAGAATATATCGTCAGTATTTTCATATATACTCGTCTACAAAGATATATTTATTTGATTCATTTATTGACAATTACCATGTCAGCATACAGTCATGAATAAGAGTTTCATAAAACAAAACATTAAACATCAGCATGCAAAAGCTAAACATTAACTAATATATCTATATTGGATGAACAAAAAAAAAATTTGAAACCTCGATAATATCTACATTTTTTTGTAGCGATATTTAAACGAAATTGTCAAACCTGGTAGTTTTCAGAGTCAGTATACTCATTTTTGTTTTCTGATGGTAAATTCGCTTCATATTCTTATTCTCGTTAATTAATAAATTATTCTAGCACATTAAACCACTTTTCTCCGATGATTATTGAGGGTATGAAGGTAGCGAGCATTACAAAAAAAATACTTCACATGCGTCAGCAAGTTAGGCCGTCCAAAGTTATTTCAATGTTTAACGTCACCTTAAAAATACCTACAAAAGAAGGCAATGAAATTAAAGCAAACCAAACATTTTCAAACAAGTGTATTTTTTTTATTCTTTTACTGTACATCAATGCAAATACAATGAATATTCAAGCTACATGATGAAGGCTGTCTCGAGTTTTTTTTAATGATCTTTCCTAAATAAAGAAAATCTCATTGATTATCTTATTCATCCTCCGTAGTGCCCTAAACATTTCGTATTTCTACCGGGGGGATGGATAATTTTGTTTGCCAGATAGCGGATGGAGGGGGAAGGGTCCGAGGCCTAATTTTTGGTAATTTTTTTTTCGGTAAGTTTATTAATGATTTGAATTTTTGTTTCAGAAAAAAATCTAGATCACGATTATTACCTCTGTTGATACGCGATTTCTTATTTTGTACCAACCATTGGCCTCCGTAACTGTCTATGTGAAGCATTATCCAAAACAAACACGATGATTTTTACGGGACTTTGACACAATTTGTTGTCAGAATTTTAAGAGTTTAAAATTAGATTTGTTATTTTTTAAATGGTTTACCTGTCATTTTGAATGATTGACCAAAATATGAATATTAGTAGTCAAGATACAAGCGAGAAATATATAGTCTTAGAGGTCAGAATTTATTGTTATGAAAGAAAGTTTAAATCTTTTTTTTTTTGTAAACAAATAATGTAAAGTAAAGAAATTACACTTTCTTTGACAAAATGATACTACTTATATAGTCTGTCCCAAGATATTTATGCAGTACATTTGGGCGATTTCTAAAAAAAAAATACGCATACCTTAGAAAGAAGTGCAACGGAAATCTATATAGAATATCTTCATTAACACATTAATCATTTTTCACTTTGAAAAATTCACAGGAACAAAAACAAATTTCTTGAAATGTTCACATCTTTTCTCTACATGTATTCGGAAGTCACTCGTAATATCTTGCACAAATTTTTCAACATCCGGGTACTTTCATCTTTGTAGCAATGCAAAATCCCCGTAGACTATATACATGTATTTTTAGCCGTGTATTGAAAACTGACAAGATAGAGAGAATGGTTCAAAGGGGAAATCTTAGGATTTGTTCGTACTATTGAATGGACATTGTTTGAAACCAGAGGTACATGTATTTACAAATATCGAATACTTTTAGAAAATGTGCTGCATAAATATCTTGGGGCAGAATATACGCAAACAAAATAAACAGATTCAATATGTTTATAAGTACATTTATTAAGTGCAGTCCAGAACAATTAAAAGTCATAAAAAAGCACTATACAATCAACAGAATCGAAATAGTTAGACAAAATGCCTTAAGTTTTCCTTAGTGGATTTCCCGATTTTAGCCCTTACAATCATAAAGTGTTTCAGTGTGCTATTTTGAGGAGAAATGTAACTGAAAACTTAAACATAACTTATATTTGTTAAAAAAATCATACTTAAAAATAATTCTAAAATGATGCAATATTTTAAAGTTGGACCTCCAATTATCAAGAGCCTATTAGTATCATAGTACTTATGATTAAAATAATAATAATAAATAAATAAATAACAAGAGGCCCATGGGCCACATCGCTCACCTAAGGAACAATAGGTATGATAAAATCAGCTTAATGGAGTCATAATACAAACTATCTGGACAATGTACAATAATACATGTAGATCCTGTATAAATAAAATCCACTTTCCCCTGGATATTCTTATGTTTATAATCATTAGTCCCTTTACTAACAGGATGATTTTATAGTCATATCATATGTTGAGTATTGCAGTTCTCAAAAAGATCCTTAACAATAGTTTATATATGGGATATAAACGTACATCAAACTCTGAACCTTCTCGGGAGGCCAAAGAATTGTCATGGGGCCAAAGTCTTAACAATTATAAAGAATCATCTGGCTGATTAGTTTCTGAGAAGATTTTTAAAGATTTACCCTATATATTCCTTTGTTAAACTTTGACCCCCCATTGTGGCCCCACCCTACCCCTGGGGATCATGATTTTCACAACTATGAATCTACACTATCTGAGGATGCTTTCACACAAGTTTCAGCTTTTCTGGCTGATTAGTTTCTGAGAAGAAGATTTTTAAAGATTTACTCTATATATTCCTATGTCAAACTTCGATCCCCCATTGTGGCCCCACCGTACCCCGGGGGTCATGATTTTCACAACTTTGAATCTACACTACCTGAGGATCCTTCCACACAAGTGTCAGCTTTCCTGGCCGATTAGTTTCTGAGAAGAAGATTTTTTAAGATTTACTTTATATACTCATATGTTAAACTTCGACCCCCCATTGTGGCCCCACCGTACCCTCGGGGGTCATAATTTTCACAACTTTGAATCTACACTACCTGAGGATGCCTCCACACAAGTGTCAGCTTACCTTGCCGATTAGTTTCTGAGAAGAAGATTTTTAAATATTTACTCTATATATTCCTATGTCAAACTTCGATCCTTCATTGTGGCCCCACCCTACCTCCGGGAATCATGATTTTCACAAATTTGTATCTACATTACCTGATGATGCTTTCACACAAGTTTCAGCTTTCCTGGCTGATTAGTTTCTGAGAAGAAGATTTTTAAAGATTTACTCTATATATTCATTTGTTAAACTTCGACCCCCCATTGTGGCCCCACCCTCAGGTGAGCTAAAAAGGTTAAGTTTACAATACAATAAGTTGTTAAAGTTGGTTTCTGGAAGAACAGACTTTGAAAATTTTCTTAATAAATATTGACAATTTTTTTACTTTTTTAAGCTTTAGTTTTTAAGATCTGTGTACAAACATAGAATTGTGAGCAAATCTCTGTATCTTGCTTATAATTCGAAGCTTAACACTCAAATATGGTTAGTAAATAGAAATTGTAAACAATTAAACACAAGAAACATGCACTTCATGTATAACAAATAAAGAACAGTTTATTTTTTCGAAATGAATCATACATATACATGTATATACTGTAATACATGGGTTTAGAGTTATCGTTCTTTTTTCCTTACTCCCCTTGTGTTACCGAAATACTAAGCGCAATTTTTGAATGCTGTGTTGCAGATGATTTGTAGTTGAATACATGTATTCATTAATTAAACGGTACATCAATTACAACAACGTGTTGGTGATTGTTGGTGATTTGAATTGGCGACATTGTTGGTGGACGTGTTGGCGATTGCTACAGATTGGTGATGTGGTGAATAAGAAATGTCATTAAATAGCGCTTATTTCGACTTGGTAAACAAATCATACCTGCTAACCATAACTTAGTTATTCATATATTTCCCCATGCTGTTTTATTATCGATGGCATCCCATACCAAACGTAATTTCTCGTAAAATAGTTTTCCATGCACCGCATAAACATTGGTAACTCTGAACTTCCGGTTATGGGAGTTTGGTAAAAGTCACCAAAGTCAGTGACGTAGTTTTGGGTACTACGTCACTATTTACATTGGTGACAAGGAAGAGTATATATAGCAGGCGGATCTAACAGAGAGAGAGAGAGAACGAGCGGTAGGCTACAGAGAGTAAGCAGTAACCAGCAGAACTGAACAAAATGTAAGTTTGGGAAACAGTTATACAGACACCAAACATTTACGGAATATTAATTACTAAATCTATATACGTACGTTGGGTGCCAGTCGACATCCCCCACCCCTTTTTTTTAAAATACACCCGTGTTATATTTATTTGCTGCTTTAATCATTAACAACCAAGAGTTCCAAGAGATATACCAGTTCATATTTATAATTATATTGCTGTTTAATCACAATTAAATTTCTATAACTTTTAAACCGTGTTTTACTTGATCCTCGGGCACGTTACAATACCTACATATTTCCGTCAGCGATATCAAACTCTATTTAAACTGAATAAACTCGAGAAAATGCCGAGCATCTCAACAAAACCTATTGCATTAATCTACATGTACCATTACGCAAAAGATAATGCCGAATTACCGATAGAATGAATTGTATTTCAGTACCCCTACATCAGATTTTGCTTAATTTGCGCAGGTAAACAGCTAATTGTTTGATTTATCGAAGTCTCTGTTTGATTTGATACGTCAAAACCACGAAATACAGACGATAGTTTCCAGGTTACAAAGCATAATGAGAACGAAACGAAAATCAGAACAAGCTAACACCAACGTCATGTGTGAAAACTGTCAACGCATTGAAATATTTAGCCTCAATTTACTTCACAAAATCGGCACCAATATATTTTGTATGTTTCAAAATTTCCCTTCATACGCGAACTGTTGCACAACAAGCAAATTCATCATAGTCAGATCGACCCTTTTTCGTATAATGTCATGGCTGCTTTAAACAAAGAACCTCGTTTTAGACATATGGAATCATTTTACCGGATGCCGAACCCGAAGCTATTAAACTGATTGAAACACGCCTTTCCTTTATTATTATTTTCGTAATAACTCAGATTTGAAACAGAATTACCCCTTAATTTTTGCAATTTATATTTTCCTTCCCATAAGGATAATCTATGCTAAACTAGGTTGAATTTGCCTTGGTAGTTCTTGAGAAGAAGATTTTTAAAAATGCACCCCCCCTTTTTCTACAGTTTCAAGGTTTTCTCCGCTTTGAATACAGATCAAACTTTTATTTCTGCAATTTATATTCGCCCTCCCATAAGGATGCTTTGTGCCAAATTTGGTTGAAATTGGATAAGCGGTTTTAGAGAAGAAGTTCAAAAGGTAAAAAGTTTACAGACGGACAGACGGACGGACATACGGACGACGGACAAAATGTGATCAGAATAGCTCAGTTGAGCTTTCAGCTCAGGTGAGGTAATAATAAATAAAAGTAAAGAGGCGTAAAATACGCAATAAAAGACGTTTAAACGCGAATAAATGGAATTATAACACGAGATAAGCCTTTGTCGTGTAGTAAATTTTGAATTTAAATGCCTTTCAGAATATATCGGATTTAATGCAAAAATGCAATAATGAAAGCAATAAAGTTTATTTAGAAGGCGTAAAAGAATGTTTCCAAAAGGCATAATAACGCCATTGTTTCATATTTTTACTATACACAGTATCTACATGTAAGTCAGCTGCACAGAAATGAAGGAAGGTAATGTAAGATAAATACTTAAAAATATTACATATTTATATTACATCCTTCATATATAAGTGAACGTAAATATATATATATATTTGAGTTCATTCCTTATAATTTAATTTTATGTAATTCACTGTACAAATTGAGTGCGTTTCACTTGAAAAACAATATAAACGTAACGTCAAGCGGATTAGTACGTTTTTGACGTTGGTGCATTGTGACGTGTCTTGCAACGTGAAAATCAGGTTATATAAGAAATGAATTCAATATTCATTAGTTTTATATGATAAAAAATGGTTTCGGGCAGTTTACGCTTAAAATGTACCAAACCATTTTATATCGTATAAAACTTATAAATATTGAATTCATTACTTATAATTTATTTTTATTTTGCTAAAAATTGTAGTCATTTGACCTTAAAGGCATCTCACTCCTCACGTTTAGATTTCATGGCGCAGATGATCATTATGTTTTAAATGAATATGATTTCATTTATTTAATAATCAAAGAAAGATCATTATTTCATTATTACACACCATTCATAAAGAAAATCCATTTGAATTCAAGAAACAAACACATTTTTGGGAGAACTATTTTTTCGTGCGGAAAGAATTTAGAAAAAACGATGACAGAAACAAGCAATTTTATAAAGTTTTCAATATACTTTTCTTTTATTATACTTTATTAATTAATCACATTTTCAACATTTGATAAGTTTGTGACATGTCCTATAGGTTCTTGATATGTACAAAGTTAAATTTTGAGAGAGTGATACAAGTTTAGCATAAAAGCATGCAAATACATGTATAAAGAAAATTTCTTAATTTTTTTAGCCCAATTTTGCGATAATTTTACCATTGAAGCCATATATCTAAAATTTTGACATCACTGACCCCCTTGTTTTTTTTTTATGTCAAAAATGATACTGAATACATATCTAGACAAATTGGATAAATCTTATATTATCCTTGATATTCAAAATATTTTTATTTCAAATCAAATTGTAACTATTATAGAAAAAGTATATATTTTAAGTGCAAAAAGGTCACAAAAAATTATGCAGCTTCGTACATTTTTTTTCGAAATGCCACTTTTCAGTGTGAAAATTGTGCATAATTAAAAACAATATTTGAAGAAATAAGTTTGCTTAATCAAAAATAATGACAACAAATCCTAATCAGGGCCGGGATTCATAAAGATACTTAAACAGTACTTAAGTGTAAGAAAATACTTAAACTCATAAAAAATACTTAAGTTACGCAAAGAATTTGCTTTTAACTTAAGTTTTATTCATAAAACAACTTATGCCTAAGAAAAATCTTAAGCAATACTTAAATCTAGGAGTTCTCTTGAGGTGTCTTAAAGTTCTAAGAAAAACTTAAGTTCAAAATCAAAATGGCTGCCATCAGAGCACAAAGAAGATGTTTTCGCAAAAGAAAAGACTGTTTGGTAGAGTACAGTGACGCTGAACTAGTTGAGAGGTATAGATTTGATTCAGCTGGTATCCACTTTTTAGAGGGGTTGATTGGTAATGAACTTATGAGTGGTTCACGCAGAAACTGTGCAATTTCTCCACTGCAGAAAATTTTATTTACACTGAGATTTCTAGCCACCGGGAAAATGCAATTGTGCAATGGAGACGACATGGGTGTCTCGCAGCCCACCGTTTCTAGGGCAATTACTGCCACTCTTAGATGTCTCTCTTCTCCACAAATTTGTGCTCAGTTTATAAAATTTCCACTTAATCTTCAAGAAATTCGAAAAAATCAAGAAGAGTTCTTCAAATTCGCCGGGTTTCCGGGAATTGTTGGGGCCATCGATGGCACACATGTACAGATTATCGCTCCTTCTGAATACGAAAACGAGTATGTCAACAGACATCAATACCACAGCATCAACACACAGGTCGTCTTTGATCCATTCCACAAGATAATTGATGTCGTAGCCAGGGTCAACACATGACTCAAGGATCTTGAATGAGAGTGGACTCAAGTCATTGTTTGACCAGAACAGAATCCCTCTTCACGCGCATTTGCTAGGAGACAGTGGGTATCTTTCAAAGAGATGGCTCCTAACTCCATTTTTGTGGCCAAACTAAGGTTGTCAAACAAACTATTACAGGTACGTTTCCCATTTCACATAATTCTCTGTCAGGAAACCCACGGCCAGTCTCGCATACGCTTACTGATATCACTATAACTCCATCAAAAATGACAATGAAAAGTCAGAGAAAAAGTTGTCACTGGTTTTTGCTGCTTGTAAAACAGAAGCGAGTTGAAATAGATGACGTGAATATTCCTGATGAGGATAACACAAAGAAAGACATTAGTAAACTTCCCTGTGCAACATGGATTCCAACCATTGACAGCTTTCAGAGTCTATTGGAGAGCTTTGCTTTTCAAATTGCCCACATCATATTAAAGTATGTCTCGCATTTGTCTCAAGTGAAAGAACAATTTCTAAAGCATCTTCAACACAAGCACATGGAACAAATGAAACAGAAAACACTATTTCTGAACTGTGATCTTATTGATGCAAGTGAAAATAGTTCCCAAGGCATGATTGAAATCCTACAAAAGGTCCACAACATTGCTGTACCTCATTTAAGAAATGAAAAGCAGAAAGATGTTCTAGAAAAAGTTGTGTTTGGGGGTGATGTGCTCATCATCGAGAGAGCATTCTCTGCGCAAGAAGCAATGCAGAACACGGCAGATAAATTTGATGGACTTTGTGGCATTATTCATAGACCTGAGGGGCTGCATAGACTGATGAACTTTACTTTGGTATCATGTAACACAGTTGTTCTTCAGTTCAGTTAATTTCAGATGTTTCAAGTGAGTTCTTTGTTCTTTTCTTGTTTGGTTGTGGGTGTTATGCAAAAACATCAGCATTTACCTTTCACACCATACAATCTTGCAGGTATAATTGTACAATAATTTAAAGTTCTGATCAAAAACTTATATACTTGTAAACTTTATATAAGCATTAGAGGGACAATTTGTCTGTCTGTGTGGAACTTTAACTATGGCCCTATCAATTTCAAGAAATACTCTAGGTCATAAAATACATGTATAGGTCAGAATTTTGTACAGTTTTCCTGACTATAATTGTTAGAAGTAAAGTTTCACCATTAACACATTTTTATTGGATTTTTATTACTTTATCAACTGCATGATCTTATTTTGTAGAAAGCTGTTTTACTTATATGGAAATTTCAAAAATTAGCTATTTTCATTGTTTTTATTAAATACTTTCTAGCTCACCTGAGCTAAAAGCTCAAGTGAGCTTTTCTGATCACTTTTTGTCCGGCGTCCCTCTGTCTGTCCATTAACTTTTTATATTTTCGACTTCTTCTCCAGAACCACTGGGCTGATTTCAACCAAAGTTGGCACAAAGCATCCTTCGGTGAAGGGTATTTAAGTTTCTTAAAATGAAGGGTAAGCCCTTTTACAAAGGGAGATAATTAAAATATTCATTTAAAATTTGTTTTTTTTAAAAACCATTTGGCCTGAATAGCTGTAACTTGTGTGGAAGTATCCTCAGGTAGTGTAGATTCAAGTTTGTTTAAATCAGGATGCTGGGGATAGGGTGGGGCCACAATGGGGGGGGGGGGATCAAATTTAACATAGGAATATATAGGGAAATATCTTTAAAAATTATTTTCCTAGAAATGTCAGTTCAGATAGTGTAGATTAAAATTTGTCAAAATCATAATTTTCAGGACTAGGGTTGGGCCACTTTGGGGGGGGGGGGGGGTCATTTTACAAGGAAAACATTTAAATTATCCACAAAATCTCATATCTGTTATTATATTTGATTTTACTTACATTCAAGCATTTTGAATTATTGTTGAATCTTTAAAATTGTTTAGATTCAGGCCCCTGAATAATTCTTTGGGCACACTAGAGGTTCAAAGGTTGACATAGGTTTATAATCCAAATATAAATAGTCATTTTCTCGAGAACTGCAGCGCTCAATATGTAATATGACTGTAAAATCATCCTTTTACAAGGGGGGTCAATGATAATCAGAAGAATATGCAGGGTAATTTTTCTATATACAGGATCTATTATACGACATTGTTACAAATATTTTGTATATGACTCCATAAAACCGATTTTATTACTGTCCATCTTTGCTCAGGTGAGCGATGTGGTCCATGGGCCTCTTGTTTATAATTGTAATGTTTCTCAGTATACTTGTTTGAACCCATATTCTATCCACTCTGATGTGTATATGTTCTTATAAAAAATTGGAAATGTTTTCGGGCATTTATCAACTATTTTACAAAGCCAAGAGTGCAAGTGACAAGGGATCCCTCTATCAGTTGAGAAATTTGATCAACAGAAGAACAGTGACAGGTGCAGATAATGTGACTCAAAATTATAGGTAATGTATATAATTAAATGTATAACTTAAACCATTTTTGAGACTTCATCTTTAGTTTAAACCGAGTCCAGTAAATCTCTTTCTGTCCTATCTAATAAGTTACCTCAGTGTAACAGTAAGTTTGTACTTATTGTTCAGATACAAGTGACATGCTGGACAGCTTCAGATACATTGTAAATGGGGTGTACACACATTAACACATAAGAAGAGAAAAATAAACACAAATATATGGGGTTTTTTGAAATGTACACACCTTTCCATATATTTTAATAGGACTAAAGTAATAAAAAGACAAAATTTTAATTGTAAGTTTAGAGGCAAAGAACTATTCATTCTCTCAGATATTGCTATCCTCAGCTTCAGACTGTCAAATATCTGACAGAATAGACGGTTTTTCTGTTTTTAACCATTTACCTATCATTATACATGTAACATTATGTCTGTCATTGTGTCTTGGTTCTTAAATGAGAATTCAACTGATCTTTTTGTATGTATATAATTTTAATTACAATTGAATGCCTCTCTTAAGCAATGTTTTTCTACCATTCATTGCATAAATGTACATATATTTATTTATATGTGAAATGTCAGATCTCATTACCAGTTTATTGAGGACGTCACAGATGCATATATCATTGGTGCTTTCTTGGATAGATTTGATATGGACAACATGACCTCAAAGCCATCAGAAATCCCATTATTTTCCCTTATGACTGACAAAGAAAAGGTTGATTGGGTTACCAAGGCAGCAATCGCAGTTTTAGATCATTTACAGCTTTCAAAGTTTACAGTTTAGATGAACTTTCAGAAAATATAAGCTTTCTAGATAGAGATGAATTTAACATTAATGCAATGCATAATGGAGAAAAATGTGAATGTGCAATGTGTGGAAAATCTTACATAAAGGAAACTGGTTTCGGAAGCATCTTAAGAAAAAGCATCAATGGAAATTTCATTCTCCTGAAGAAAAATCCTCTGCAACCGACAGTCCGCTAAAATGCTTTTTGTTTATGTCGTTACTGCTTGGAGATACGAACAATTCATACTGCATGGAAGATGGAGACAGAATTACGCGCAATGCATTCTTTGAATGGATATTTGCATCAGCACTTGGACACACAAAATATAAAATCTGGCTCTTGAGAATGATTTCTTATGTCAGTGGACTTCTTTCTAAGAAACAGGCGTATGAGTACAAATGGAACATGACAGTTAATCTTGTTGGAGGAATTGGGCACAACATCCCATATGACAACTGCGTTGAAATTCAGGTGCATAACATCAAAAGTCAGCTCCAAAGTCAGGGCTCAAATAAATCGTTTGAATCCGCAAAAAACATTTGCTTAACTAGTCAAGTGATCGAGGAAATTAAAGAACAACTTATGAAAACAACACATTCTTACAAATCGAAACGATTCAGGCCTCCAGTAGATAATACCAAAGACATTAAATTAATTGTAGAATGCTTAAGAAAAAATGGACCAATTAAAGACCTGACATGGCCTGCATTTGAAAATTTTAAGGACCCAATTTAAAGTAATGATGTGAATAAATTACATGACTGGATAAAACATCAAAAATTGTTGCAAATGACTATTTGTCAGAATAAAGATATTGCTGATTGTTATATTGTTTATCTCTTTGAATAAGTTTTATATTACAATAGCTATTACAACAAGAAGTTCTTTGATTTTAATTTTCATCAGCGGTAAAAGAAATGAAAAATTATTGCACACCAGAGTTCTTGAAATCTTTTTTCCACTGTCAGTCATTTGGACTGACAACCATCAGAAGTTTGTCAGTCCAGACTGATTTCTATCAGTCCAAACATTTTCAATAGAAAGATGAAAAACTACAAGTATATTTGCCTTATAGTTTCTCTCATTTTTACCATAATTATTCTGATTTCTCCTAACTTTCAGATTCTGGCTCCTGATAACATTCTTATTTATCACTTCATTAATTATTTTTATTTCCTTCCCTCTCTCAATATCTACTTTCTTCTTGTTCTCTTTTTCTTTCTGCACATCTCATATGTAACTAGGGCTCGGTTGTCAGATAGCGGAGTTCTTATTTCCCGAAAAAATGTATAAATGATTACATTGGGATTTTTGTGTGTATTTCTGTGCATTGCAATAAAAACATTCACTGAAAACACTGTTTCGGTGTATGCAATGTACATTGAAAAAACGTAACGAGACAACACTCGCCATCTTGGATTTATAGGGGGCCCTCAGTTCACGCTATGTTTAAAACAAGTTCTCCAATTTCTCCCATGATTTCTGACGACATCTAGGTTGGAAGACTTATTCCTATTGTCTGACTACATCTGTTAGCTGCATTATAAACACACTGTATCAAAATGTACGAAATACCCGCCAAACTTATCGAAAGCAACGGAATTAATAATTACTGAGGTGTTCCGAAAATGTATAATAAGTATAGAGAGAGCGAAAAAACTGCAAAAAACTCCTCTAGATTTATCGTATGCGTTCGGATCTCCTCAGTGAGTATGAAAATTAGTTATATTTTCGCAAGTTACTCTGTCCATATCTACCGGTCATTTGGACTGACAGGCAACCTCAAGTAATCGGTCCTTGGTTATTTTTATCGGTCTTGCCGACAGGACCGAAAGATTTCAAGAACACACAATGTAACGTTACCGTGCAAGACAAAACTGACATGAATATAATTACTGTAAGTACCATAGGCACTTGAAGGTGAAAATTGTTCTTGTTATAGTAAGATAAAGTTATATAATTATTACAGTGAATTATCTTAATTTAAAAAGAAGTATTTTTCACGTCAAGTGCCTGTGATAATTACTCTATACTAATATAAACAAAGTTCACACTTATGGTAACCTTCCAAATTTTATTAGTAATCACTACTGAGCTCAGACTGAGTGTCACTTTCAGAACTAGAAGTTTCATCATCATCATCATCATCGACATGAAAATCATGTGGATGATCAAAACTATTACAATCACCTTTATCACATTTACAATCTTTAGCACATATGTCACAACAAGCATGTCTATAACGTTCATTGTTAGGCATAGCATTATATGATCTTAATAGAATCTCCCTGCGACAGTTGCTGTCATTATTGATATACAACTTCATGTCTTCATCTAAAGGACTAAGTGCGGTTTTATGCAATTTTTGCCCCCCAAAATCAAAGTTTTAGAAAGAGCTTTAAAATAAGATGAAAGATAGTTAAAATCATATTGGAAATAAAGGTGTAAAAGGTTATCACCACAGTGACGTCATAACGTAGAAATGACGTCATGAATATTGCATTATTTTGATAAATTCATGTTTTGTAGCAAAATATGGGTGTTTTCCGATGGTTTTTCGACTGGGAAACATCGAGCGCAGGCTTGCTCAAGTACCAGTTTTTAGTATAATATGTATAACTATCTGAAGAAAAACATTTGTTAAAATTGCACTTGAGCAGACCTGCGCTCTATACTTCCGAATGCAAAATATAGAGCAAAAATGAGAATATCTTCATTTGTTTGCAACTTTGCGGGAATTAGGTCATTTAGATGACGTCATAGATAAAAAGCGAGTGAGCAATAATGACTAAAATCAAGATTAAAGTTATAGGCATCCTCTTTACAATGATTTGTGAAGATTTCATTCTTATACGATACTATTTAAAAATTGGTTGAAATCGGGGGCAGATATTTGACCAAACCGCACATAGTCCTTTCTACACTGTCTACCATTGTATACCAATAAAGCCATTGCTGTTGTTGAGGTATCCCTTCCAGCTCTCCCTATCTGTTGCACAAATGAGTCCATGTCTTTTGGGGGTCCATAATTGATCACTTGATTTAAATTTGAGAAGTTCACACCCATACCTGCAGCACTTGTGGCAATAAGAATGCGTAATTTGCCATTTAGATTGTTCATTTCAAGCTTGATAGTCTCTTTCACAGGATCTGGGGTTTTGGAATGATACATGTGAAGGTACTGAATATCATCTTTTAACTCCATTCTGAACATGGAAAGAGTTCACCACAAGTTTTTATGGACGTACAGAATATTATATACCGTGGGCACTTCTCTTTCTCTTTTTCACAGATGTAATCAGGAATGAAAACGTTTTTCCTAAAGGCACACTGCTTTTGACTTTCCTTACAAAAAGTTTCACATTTTCGCGGTCAGGATTGTCAATAATTTCAATGTAATTAACCATGCAGAATTTTTTTCTCATACATTTTCTTGCAGCTGCATTTGCGGTGGCTGTTATTAGAAGTACCGGGCATTTAGTCAAGGATCTAATCTCTCCAAGCTTTGCATACCATTCACGAAATGGATTGTCACAATTGGAACTCTCCCCCCTGAAAATATGTGTTAAATCCCAATGTTAATTTTCATTGTCACAACATTTTAGTGTGTATATATATATAAGCTAAAATATAAGCATGGTATCAGACCATCTAAACAAAACAAGAGTAATTGTATCATGGCGATTCTTAATAGCATGTGTCTATTAACAGGTAGTATTGTAAATAAATAATATACAGTTTAATGAAGGTTATTTTGAGTGTGTGCTGTCAGTGTGTCATGTTGTGGTGCATAAAAATAATGTTTTCAATATTTTTATCTATCCCCAATTCAAAGCACACTCACCATTGTAACACAGTATGTGCATCGTCTACAACAAACAACTCCAAGTTTTTGTAAGGTGGCGATGTCAACAAATCTCTCCATTTAGTAACTGATAATATGGACTCGGGTGAAGAAAAAACGAATTGATATTCACTGGCAACGAGATCGTCTTTGTTATTACCTTGCCCAATGTATGTAGCTGTAAATCCAATGGACGTAAGGTATCCACTTTGTTCTTTCATTATTGATAATAATGGTGAAATAACTAACACTTTACAGTCGGTTCCGTGTTTTTCCATCCAACACGATGGAAACGATTGATAACACAAACTTTTCCCTCCGCCTGTTTTAACCGATAAATATACATCCTTTTTAGATAAAAGAGCATTTATTGTTTCTTTCTGAAACGGTTTTAATTCGATCAAAGAAAACTTCTTGCAGATTGTTTTCGTGTATTCGGCCATGTTGGATCTTATCCCTATTGAAGTATGTAAGGGCTTACGCGATTGGCCAGATTTTCCTTTAGAAAAAAACATGCACAAGCCAATCAGATAAAAGCATGAATGATAGATGAGCGCAAGAAAAGTTGAATGAGAGGACCCACGGTCAGTAAGCGTATGCGAGACTGGCCGTGGGTTTCCGACGATGGGGGAAATGACATTCATTTTTCCTATTGGATTGGAGCAGTTTTGATCGGGATCAGATAAACATTATCTCCTTTATTTTCGTGATTTTTTCTTCTTTAACCATACGCGTCGGAACCGGGGGGGGGGGGGGGGGGGCATTTTTTGCAAAGTTAGACCTAACCATTTAACACATAGCATCATAAAGGATTCAGCCCCCCCCCCCCCACACTTTTTCCCGCCGGAAATACAATTGTTCTTAAATTTAGCTTAAAAGATTGAAATATTGGGAAGTTGGAGTCATAGGCATACTAGCCCCCCCCCCCCCCGGATAAGGAATGTCATGATTCGGGGGGAAAAAACATTTTTGGTATGTAAGAATTTTATTTTTTTTATTATTTGGAACTATAGGTATAATCCCCCCCCCCCACTCACACACTTTCAATTTGCTTCCGACGCCAGTGTTAACTATGATTTCAAAGCATTTGTTATACTCGATATATTGTAAATATTTATTAATTGATTAAACAAAATATCCATATGTTAAAAAATATTCATAATAGATTCCTATAAATCTAATTAAAAATTTGGCGCATATTTGACCTATCAATATTGAACACTTTTTAAAAGCGATTTAAAAACTCTACAGCATCTCACTTGCAATCAGAACAATATTTTAATGTTTTCTGAAAATATACATCAAAACATTTGTAACATAATTGAACATAATTAAAAGCAAGTGTCCGTTTTATAGCACTAAAATCAAGGTTACCATATGATACCGTATGATACTAACAACTCATTAAGCAAACATTCACCTTCAATCTTTGAGACTAAATATATTGATTACTTTTTCGTATTCTAATTTCTTTTGAAGAAACACAGTCCAAAGTCGTGCAAATATACCGTTGTTTTACACTTTTTATTTGATTTCAAACAAAGATCAGATTGTTTTTTTTTTCAATATTTACCCGAAATGAATCATTTACTGATACAAATGCATGTACTTTAACCAATGTAATAAGCAAAACAAATAGCTTATCAACAAAAATAAACGAAAAAAGTAAGGTCAGGAGTTAACAATAGAAAAGTGTGCGCATTATTGTAACAGCCTCCTTCCCAAGGATACGATAAAGAAAAAAAACAAATGAAAATAAGAAAACATAGGCCATTTATATCAATTATATCTCCGACTACATAAAACAACCCAATATATATTGGTCATCTCCTTAAGGTCAAGATCTAGTTAATGAAAGGTGCCTACAGGTTCATAAAATTTAAGATATAAATTCTTTTAATGATGCTTCATAACACTAGCTTTGTTTGATAGGGTGTACCTATGTTTTAAACTGTCATTTTCAATGAAATATGAAGGAATTGATGAACAAATTTCGGAGTTTTATCCATTTTTGACGAATACAATATATCTAGAATGCCTACAGTCTCCCCAAAAACGGAATTAAACAAACTTTTGACCTCCTCTTTAAAATTATGTCAAATTAAATATAGGTATCGGGATTACTTTTCCCATGATTTAACATAGAATGTCAAGAAATTGTTTAATTTTCTACACAATTCCTTTAAAGCCGTAAAGTACGGGAAAAGATTCTTCAAATCAATTATGACGTCATAATGGTTCTATCACCAAATAGACACTCTGGAATCATTTACTAGATCTTGACCTTAAGGTACGAAAACATGTTGTTGCAGCAAGCAAAACAAACGAAGAAAATGTAGTACACTCTGCATCATTAACGGTAAGTCAATTAACTGTTAAGTAGACGATAGCGCAAACATCAACAATATTTTTTAACTTTAAATGGAAAATCAAAAACAAATAGAGGTACTGTGAGCAAGCTCACAATTGATACCCCCCGCTAAGAAAAAATCATAACTCATGAATTTTTTCTATTATAGAAAATATTGGATGAATCTATTTCATCGTCCATTTGCTATAAATAACAACTGCTCTATTTTTTAAAACTATTAATGCTTATATGAGTACACAAACCAATTTCTATTCTTTAAATTCCATTTTAGTTCAAGTTAACTGTTAATGCATGAGGACATTTGCATCCTTATGTTAACAAACATGACTCGAATCAAACAAATTCCACATGTCAAGCAGCCACTTAATATAAACATTTTGAATTATTGGTATACTGAGCCCGATTTTTTTTAACAATGACCTTGAATTTCCTCAATTGACCTTTGGTCAAGGTCATGACACACTCTCAGGTTATAAGCATTCTAGATGTGAATTAAGAACTTCCAATATTTGTCCATTAGAAAGATATGGACTGGACACGAGTTTTACACTTCAGCAAGTGACCTTGGCCTTGCCCAAATGACCTTTTGTCAAGGTCATGACAAACCCTTAGCTCATAAGCAATCTTAGTGTGAACTGAGAACTTCCAATGTTTCTCCATAAGAAAGATATGGACCGGACAAGAATTTGCACTTTTTCTTTTGGTGACCTTGACCTTGCCCGAATGACCTTGGTTCAAGGTCATGACACACCCTTAGGTCATAAGCAATCTTTGTGTGAAGTAAAAACCTCTAATGTTTCTCCATTAGAAAGATATGGACCGGACACGAAATTTGCACTTTTTCTGCCAGTTACCTTGACGTTGCCCGAATGACCTTGGTTCAAGGTCATGACACACCCTTAGGTCATAAGCAATCTTTGTGTGAAGTAAGAACTTCTAATGTTTCTCCATAAGAAAGATATGGACCGGACACGAATCGAACAGACAGACGGACGGACGGACAAGGTGATTCCTATATACCCCGCAAACTTCGTTTGCGGGGGGTATAAAAACCCCCAGTTATGGTTATATCGCACTAATCATTTCAATCATCTGTTCGATTTAGATAAAATCCACCTCCCAATAGTTTGATTCCTAGAGAGCGTTGAATTCCGACCAAAATTGTGGAAAACTATCGTTTTGCAAGCCCAGTGACATTTACAAAACTTACAGTGATTTTTTCACTGACTAAAAGGTCGGATCAAGTACAAAATTGTAAGAAACGTCCTAATTTTTCAGATTAAAGTTCCTTGACATAATGTTTAAGATGATTTGAAGTGTTAATTTCCTCGACATTCAACGCTTCTGGAAATGACAATTTATTCATTATGCTCTTTCCCAATGGAACGAGCTTTTTGTACAGCTCTGGAACGTCCATCATATGTTCAATACTTGTTGCAGGCAATCGCAGACAAACATTGGGGCCTGGATAAGTTCCTTATGGGCCATTTCTTCGATCATCTGAGGTAATGTATTCTTCGTTAGAAGCTTTCGAGAATCATAGAAAACCATAACATCCAAAACCTCTTCAAAATCAATTTCATCAAAATCCTGCAAGGCAGACTTTAAGGTTGCGGCTTCTGATTCGGACACGTGCAAAAGGAAATGTTCTTGCAGAGAGAAATGGATCCTTCCATATAGTCACTGTTCTATAAACGGCTGAACAAAACGAACCGGGAAATACTTTTGTGCTTGCCGTTCAAACAACAATTTCCCAACTGCGTTCCATTCCTTTTCTCCGAAGTCATGTCGAAGACAAGGTAATTTGGCCATCGTTCCCAAATTGCACTGATCGTTAAACATATTCCAAAACTCTGACAGTGTATCTCTAGTGACGCGTCCGTTGTCTTCAGTAATTTCTACATTTCCGTTCGGCATGACCATTTCAAAAGAAATAATCGCATTTGTTTAAAAAAACTTCTATGACGTCACCCATTGTATTTAGTCAACGTTTATTTTCACTATTCAATCAGCAGCTGTTGGATATATAATTTAATTCTGGTTGTAATGCGCTTTCTGATTGGCTAGAAAAATTATTTTATATCGTATAAAGAATGTTGCCTACGTCATAGTAAGACTAACGTCAAAAACATATCAATACGCCTGACGTTACGTTTGAATTTTGTACAACTTTACGTCATTTTAAAGGTCAAACGACCGTTTTTATCTACAATGAAGAGTAAAAAAATTAAATTATAAGCAATGAATTCAATCTTTGTTAGTTTTATACGATATAAAATGGTTTGAAACAGTTTACGCTTTTTTATAAACTGCTTCGCGGTTTATAAAGCTCAAACTGTCCTAAACCATTTTATATCGTATAAAAAAATAAATATTGAATTCATTCCTTAAATAAATATCCAACTGATGGGCAGTTGGATATTTTTAATATCCAACCGCCCATCAGTTGGATATTCAAATATCCAACAGTGCATAAAACAAACAAAAATGACAAAATGTTGAAAACGTGTATTTCCAACATAAATCCAAATTTATAACACAGAATCTAGTCATCCATTTATGTACATCCGATAAGCCACGAATGAAATTTTAAGCAGAAATACATGTATTTCCTTTACTTAATTTTAATAGACTTGGGATCACATATTAAACCACTTCCATAAACACTTTTAGACTTCCTCGTTGAGCCTTGAACCATAACGCTCCTTTTCATTAGTTTTAACAATAAAAGGAATATTGTCGCACTATGACTTCGTAAGACCCCTATCAATTTTTTTCACAAATCATCGTCTGTTAATTTACGTCAAAATTCTGATTTTTCCTTTCTCCTTGGAAGTCTAAAATATCATTCAAACGGTATCCGTGCCTTTCCTTTCCCGGACTTCTATACTTTGCGTTAAAAAATTCATCATCTAAATCCATGTTTGCTCAGTACAGCGGAATGGTTTTCTTTAACATGAGCACATGTTCACTCGTCCATGAATAAAAGGTGTGTTTGGTAAGACTATTGTGTATAGTACTGTTGGAATTATAAATGAGCTAGGTGCTTTTGTATTACAGCACAGTTGGATATATGATTGGATCATTGCTTCTTTGAGGTCCAGTGGGGGGGGGGGGGGGGGGGGTTTGAGTAAGATAAATAACTCGATATTGTTGAATAGTTAAGAGAAAACATCCCCTCCTCGGGCCTTCGGAGAGAATGTTTCTCCTTTAAATCCATTCATTACTTTCCAAATGAAAGCTGAATACTATGATACTATACTAGAAGTAAATAACAAAACATTATGTGGAATTAGCAACGACACGCTGCAGCTATTTAATATTTGGCATATTAAATGTACACACACATAATAATGGCATAAAGTTGGATCACATGATTTACTTATTTTAATAAAACAATTCTGAAAATTTAAACTTTCCGCTGTACGTGTCGTCCTTAACTGGTATTTTACACCTGAGCAATTCTTTATATAACCTTACTAATAAACCGTTCTTAAGAACCAAGTGACACAAACAGGTATTCGAATGAAAACCTTATATATCCGGATAAATAATTCATTATTATACCAAGTAGAAATTGATTTCTGTCTAATTCGTCCTTCAAACGAAAGAAATCATATTTTCTCTAAACTATTCAACACTATCTCGTTATTTATCCATTACATATCCAATCCAGTAAAGGCGTCGATAAAATCCTTTTGGACTTGTCCTCTGTGAACTTTAAATTTTAATTTTTTGACACTGACTGGAATGGTTTCGGTGTTTAAGAGATAAGGTATTTCTCCGAGATCAAGAAAAGAATAGGCATTTGGAAATGTATGGTAATGTAGGTAAGGTGTGACCTCGTCGTTTGGTTCTTTGTTACTTTCGTGGTTACCTGATACCGTTGCAGTTTTTGAATTTTCATCCGACTTATTCTTTTGAATTTCCGCTGAGTTATAATCATCATCTTCCTCCGCATTGGACACCTTACTCGATTTTCACGTCTGATGTTTATTTCAGGGAGATTGTCACTTCTCACATCTGTCACTTCACTTAATTTCATCGCTTTGGCGACTATATCATATTCTATGTCGCTCATGACATCGTAATCATTGTTTTTCGCTTTTGATGAAAGGTAGAACCGCAACATCTGCATTATTGTGTTCTCGTACATTTGTTAAAGAGTCATCGAATTTTCGACGATTCTCTCCAAAAATTCCCATAAATCAATGTCAAAATCACTTACTTTGCCTTGAGGACTTTCTCCATTAGGAAAAAACAGCTTTTTTGCCTCCTACAGAATATCTTGCTCTGTTGAGTCTTTTTTAATGCATATTTTTCGGGTACCGCCTCCTGCTCTCACAAATGAACTTGCTTTGTCCGGAGATGTGTTTTGTGGACCCAACCGACTTTAATAAAACGTTTATCCTTAAAAGCATTTTTGTTTCCGTACTGTTGACGTATTTATTCTTCCTCTAAAATTTCTCTCTTACTTTTAGATTAAGCTTTCTCAAAAAGATATCCTGAAGAAATTGCAAGAGTTTTTTTCTTTTTATCCCTTTTTATATTCTGGTATTCTTTCCATTCTCAAAAAAGAAATTGTCATATATTTGAAACAACAAAGTTATCATTTTATAGCTTTTTTGATTTATTTACTTATTTTATGGTTGACACACAAGATATTTCTTCAAAACCCTGATTGTTTTATTGTATCTAGACAATAGATATTATTTCATGTAATGTAAATATTTCTTATTGAATTTATTAGTTAACATATGTTTCTAATTTTTGTGTGTTTGCTTGTTGTTTTTTTTTTGGGGGGGGGGGGTGCTCCTATTATCGATTTTGAACTCAGTATTTTGTTTACTCGATGTATAAGAATAAAAGTGAAAAAATGCAATGAAATGCCATAGATATTATGTCGGTATCTATATCGAGTGGATATTACTTATGTAATAAATTTTTGATATTACACTGTTCTTACGCGGCGTGGCGTCATGTAAAACCGATACATGTACGTTGTTAATTGTTTAAAACCTGTTAAGGAGGTAAATTATATACAGTATCGGATACAATATTACCCTTTTCACGTTTTGTAAACTTGCTTTAAACAATAAATTTTAAAATATCTGCTCGAAAAGGATGTTCGAGAAATGGCCTACAAAAATTTGCGGAAAAAAAAAAAGAAACAGTAGAATAACAGAAGGGTTTTCCGTTGAAAACGGAAGATTATGTTTGTCTGTTGTGCAAGGAACATATTCTTCTTGTGTAAAAATATTGCCGTCACGTAGCAAACAATATTTGCGACTAAAAATCGACTGTAAAGTTAATAAAAAAAAAAGATAAAAAAGATAATCAAAGGTTAACTACCCGACTGAGTTAAATCATGTCATTAAAAGAACCTCTCATGGGTTGCAAAGAACACACAACACATAATATGAAATTTATATCCCATCACAAACCATAAGTTTCTTTATTTATTGCTTGGCATTGAAAAAAAAAACAACCAAAGGTATCGAAAGTTAACATTTTATACAAGTATAGGTCCGATAGAGTTAATACATTTAAGAAATAATAAACAGCACCCACCTCTTCTTTTTCTATCTGCTTTGCTCCTTCTACAGAAATTTCCTTTACCAATTTCAAGGAATTTCTTAGGTTCATCCATTTTACGTAAAGAGAGAGTAGAACAATGAAAACGTACAATTTTATATAGATCTTTTCTCATTATAACGAGATAGTTAACTCGTAATAACGAGATAATAATCAAATCGTAATAACGAGATCTTTTACGGCGTTCCATAGTAATTAAGGTAGAGACGTTTTATTTTTTCCTCTTTCGAAAGATCTTTAACAATTAATAACATTTGTAAAAATGAAAATCGAATTGCTTAATATCAAATCAATAATAATTTAAGAAGAAAAAATATCCCCCCCCCCCTAACACTTTCAGTATACGAGCAAACTAATTAGTAGATAGTGGTGCAAAGGGCCTGTCTCACTGAAGTTATGTAGGTAGTGCATGACAACCCACAGGTGGACATTTGGGAGTAGCCAAATCCACTGAGAAAATCAGAAAATATATCACAAGGTATGAAGTCTCAATTCAGGTTCACACCGATCAGGGCAAGCAATTTTAATCCACGCTGTTTTAAGAAATGTGCAAGATGTTATAAATATAGAAGACAAGGAGAGCAGCGTAACAATGATTTCATTTTATATCAGTTCATAAGATGTTGTCATGCAAGACCTGTTTTCAAATAAACCCAACTTGGCGCCAACTCAGTAGGCACGTTAGAGAAAAACACGATAGCCAACCGATACCATGAAGATATGTGTCCTGCCCATGTCCCGATCAGGAAAGAGCTTGTTAATTACCGATGAAGAAAAATGTAAATGCCATCCAGTCAACGGTGGACAAACCAGAAATCATCGGATCCGTCCTCAAGTCCAGAGGGAGAGAGAGATAAACAGGAGGTAGAAGTTAACAGTTACGAACCACCTATACCAGAGACACCTGTCCCTTGAAGACTACCCTTCCTGTAAGTTGTGTTAATTCACATCATACCAGAAGGCGAAGTTCACCAAGCACGGAAAGTGGTATCTTGGGCACAAGATGATGCAGGTTGGAGATGGTCCAGAGCCTCCTGTTCGTTCATATCTCCGAGTTTGAGACAATACCGCAATGCTGGAGCAGATGGTGGTGGTTTGTCCGTCGAGGAGTCTTTGAAGCGCTGGGAGTTGCCCAGCCCGTCTTTCGTCCCCATATGGCCCCAGATATGGCCGCATTACCACCGTGTGTGTTTTCATCGCCACCTGTGACCTTCTTCATCTCTTCTCTCCCGTCCTCGACGTTGGCCTCTTCGTCCCCTACAACCCTATCCTCGGCAGCCACCCCCCAAATCAATGCTGGATACCTCCTTTCGAAAACTGTTGATAGAGGAGCACCAGCAGTAATTTGAAGAGTTTTTTGTGAGGGAGCCATCAACCAAGGAGTTGGAACTGAAAAAGACAGCGCCTGGAGAGAATGTTGGAGAGACAGAGGCGCATCATTACAGAACACCAGTCCAGTATTGCAGCTCAAAGGAGAGGAGAGGGTGAATCGCCTGTGTCGTTCCATGATGACCCTGGGGAAGGTGAAGCATAAAACCCCCGTCCAAGAAGTCCCATAGAAAACTTCAGTCGGTGATGCGGGTGGTGCCGGTACCCATCCTTCCTAAGCCTCAGCAGCATTCGTCGCATCGTTCGCCACTGGTGCTGGTGGTGTCAAGACCCATCCTTCCAGAGCCTCAGCAGCGTCGCCACTGGATGACTTGTACAAGCCGGACCATCCCCATTACAGAAAATCTGGCAAAAGTCTTTCGGAAAGTGCTTAAGATTAATTATGTTTGAATAGATATATAATGTAGGATTTGTTCATGTTGATTTCAAGCCAGTATTTTTCATTCTTAATTATCAAACGACAATGTGTGGAGTTAAATAAGTAATCGATTTCAATTGAAAATTCATATGCGTTTTTGGTAATTCAGGGCAATGAAGTAACCAAAATGGGGGATGTGTACATAATTTCATGGAATGTTTCCACTAGAGATGAGTACCTAAATGGCAGTGTTCGCATTTACACACCAAGACATTTAAGAAATTGAAAGATTGTAAATGAAATAATATATACGATCAAATTAGTAAATGCAAAGTGTTTACATTTTCTTTTACTTGTCTGGGAGAACTTGAAATGTGCAACAAACATACAAAAGAATAAATATGACAAGAAGTCAAACTTGAATCACTATCAGACTGGTGATTTGGTCTCTGATTAATGGAAAGCCCAGATACTGACCTTGAGAGTCACAAGTTGCAACCAAAGTACATTGGTCCTTGTTTGATTCTACAAAAGATCAACAATTTGTTATACAAAGTTAAAATCAACGAGCAAGCTAATGTCAAGATGATACATCACAATAAAATAAAGCCTTAAGTAGGAGAAATGTTGCCTTGGATGAGGAAGTTTATCAAGAAGAATTAAATAAATTTGATAACTAAAATATATTGGTCATAGATATGTTATATGCTCTACTGTCAGAATTTATTTTTCATCAATATCTTAGGTAGGAGATGATCCATTTTGAATTCATATGATTATATATAAACAAGCCGAATACATATTTAATGTATCACAGAACTTGGTCCTAGCCTGGGGTTGGAAATTCTGGGATTAGAGATTACTAATACATATATAAGTACTTATACTTACATGTATCTACTTCTTATTACAGTTGTTGTTATCATCGTTGATAAGAAAAGCCACTATGGACCCAGCAACTCTTAAATTGGCAAAGAAGAAATACCCAGTCTTCCAATGTACATTTACAGATTGTTCAGAGCATGGGGATCGGGCGCAGGTAACCATGGTTAGACATGTGCTACGTAAACATATAGCTAATGTCAAGGTCCCTTTTCAATGCTCCATTTGTGACTTCGTACCGATGTCAGAGAAGGAATTAATCAAACATACCAAGTGTAACCTCCCACACAAGAGCCAGGGTCAAGGAACATTCGAAATTATCAAAGGAAGAGAACCTATGAGTATCTCAGAGTTGAATTTAAAGAAATGGGAGAATGCAGCATCAGTCACATTCTGGTCAAATAAATTACAAGAACAGAAGAGAACAGTTGGCAAGTCAGATGTAAAGTAATGCAGTGTCGAGAATCGTGAGATTGAACCGGTGGTAGAAGAAAGGATAGAAGACATTAGAAATCAGCTGTTGGGATTAGGCGATGAAGACTACGAGATTGACCAAGAAACAGTTAAGGAGAATGGCAAACCAGAGGAAGATAGTACATGCATATCTAAGAAAGAGAAAATCCTGGATGAGAAGTTGAAGAAGATCGACGAAGTATTTAGAATGGTTTCAGAAATAAACAGGAATGGCCCGACCAGGGAACTCTCCCCAATCCCTCTGAGGGAACAGACCCCACCACTGAGACAGAGGAGTGCATCAAGAAGTCCGATTAAGAGAAAATCAGCTCCTCTTGCCCCCAATACGTCATTCCCCTGTAGAAGACATCGTCCTATAAACAAGAGAACCAATAACTGGCGAGAGATGAAGTGGAGGAGAGCCACGACCCTTTTCGAAGATAAAGATCGATTATGGAATTTTGCCGCTGGTAGTTTTGATCGTTTGCTGATTAGTAAAAATATCGATAATTATCGTCTGTTCTTCACCTCTGATTCCTTGATTTTTAGAGAGCAGTCGTTCCAATTTATTTTTTAAAATTTTTATTTTTTTAAAATTTATTTTATTTTATTCATTTAACTTGGGGGTTAATATTTTTATTCATTTATATGATCGGAATATCAACTATGCGGTTATTTAACTGCGAGTTGTTATTTCCGTGATTTTTTTTATTGAGTTAGTAAATTTTACGGACTTTCTTAGACTTTTAATTTGATTGAAGTTGGGTAAGATTTTGAAGTATTTTTGATTGAAAATTATTTTTGAACAAGTTTAGATTTATTAAGTATTTTTGCCGATTTTTTTGGGAAATCATTTTTCATTAGTAATATTTTTCTTTTTGCAATTATTGATAAATAAGTTATAGGAATAAACCAATGTTGTTTATTAAAACAGTAAATTAACTGTGATATGCATCCGTGGTTCTGTTTTTGTCTATAAGTAGGTTAACCCATAATGAACATCACAGTAATTTAACTGTACGTTCATGTTTTGGTTGTTTATAAATTTTCTAATTTAATAATATGTTGATAGGTTAACCATACCGGTGAACCAGTGAGTAATTTGACTCAGTTCACAAAATAGTACAGTAAATCCTGTTTTGCATTTAATCAAATGTCACATAACGGGATTATATGATAAAAGTTATTCCCTTTGCCCACCCTTATATATTTGGAAGTTTTTTTAAAGAAGGTTCTGGTGATACATTAATGATTTTTAATTTATATGTGTAATTAAGGTCTGAATGAGCGTGAGAGTGAAATTATAATTATAGTATTACATATGTTGTGTCATTGAACAAATTTAATATTATTATCTTGAATAAATCTTGATTATTTGAATGAATTCAGGAGTTCTGCACAGATCCAACTGGTATGGACTTTGTTTATAAATTTTGCGTATTTAAATATCTTACAATGAATGCTGCTGCGCTACGTTAAAGCTTAATAGGTTACCAATAAATTACAGCTACCCGTGAGCATTATAATGACGTTATGATAAAATGAAGCTATGTTGGAGTACGTTATAAGAAATAACAAAGTAAAAATTGTACGCCATTGAAATTTTATATACAGAACTATGCTCAGAAACATTTTCCTAATTTTTTTAATTAATCCATTTTACCAATCTTCATTCGTAATGCTATAAATATATAGCAAAATTTGGTGCATTTCAATATTTGAGATGGTCCCCAGTAAAAACAAGACGGTAAAATTTATTATTTTATACATATAAGGTAGAAAATAAAATACGTAGAAAGTAGAATTCCTAAAAAGAACCAGACTCTCGATTTTCTTGAAACTTCGCAAATAAACTAGAATTAATATTGGTTTAAAAGACATGGTTAAAAAGACATATGGTTAAAAAAATAAGGAGTTTTGCTATAGTAGTTTTTCCGCCAAAAAATCCCAAATCGGCCTACCGGTAGTAGGTTTATTTCCATACTTTGTAAACATCCGCCCGAACATTTCGCGGATAAAAACGGAAAGGCATGTATGAAGACTTTGAATTTATACTTTCGCTTAATGAATGTTTCAAAAAGGCTGCAACTTTGTAAGGTGATGGGTTTAATGTATGCACCATACGTACCTTCCGTTGAAACTGTCATTATATTGTTAACATGCATATAGAATGGATAAAAACTTAAATGAACTGAATTAACCCTCCATGCCAAGCATCCATGCTGGAATTTGATGTTTAAAACTAAATCCCGAAGGCGGAGGGGTGGGAATATCACCAATCTGGATAAAATCTTTGGAAGCACAGAAAGATCTTTAATTCAAAGTTGCACAGAAGTGTCACACATAGTTTGCGAGCTGAAATATATAGCAGTTTTATTTTAAATAAAAATAGATCATTGCATTCTATTTTGCCACTTTAAATGGTTTTTTTTTAAAAATACATACATTATTTAATTATAGAATTTCTAAATTGTGGTGGGGGTGTTGCTTTTATTATTTTAAAAAATAATATCTATAGGATAGCAAACAACACTCTTTCGATGAAATAAAGCTCATCAGAGGGGAAAAACATCAAAGGAAAAGCAAATCGTGGAAAACCACGGAGCGGCCCAGTGAACATTCAGTATATTGAGGATGATGAGAAAAGAAAGCAGGACCTATACTACAGAAACAAGAATAGAATTCCTGGGTCCCCCGTCGGTCAAGCAGTATACTAGTATCGACCAAGGCTGATTTAGGAACTTGACCAAGGTATTAGTGGTATAAACATTTGGTATAAATTTCATGTAAATCCATCAAAATTTGTAGGCATGAGAGCGCTTACAAGGTCAATTTTTGGATAAAACAGTCATTACTGTGATCAAAGTCCCACAACTCCGACAAAAAGTATCGACCAATGCTGATTTTCGAACTTAACCAAGGTAATAGTGGTATAAACATCCGTCAAAATTTGTAGGCATGAGAGCGCTTCTAAAAAGGGTGACGGACGGAAACATGGACGCACGGCATTTCTATGTCCCCGCTCCGCGTTGCGGCGGGGGACAAAAAGACCATTTTTATCAAAAGTTTGGATTTTCAGATTACAATTTTCTTTATAAACCACGTATATCAGCTACTTCTTCGTTTTCTTCACTTTCATATTCGACAACTAGCCGGCTCTGAATGTGCTCTCTAATGTTCATCAAGCCTTTGTAAAACTTAGAAAGAAGAGCCTTCCTCTAATTCTTTACGTCTTTCCAAAGACGTTGCTGCTGTAAGCCTGAAGTAGTATGATTTCCATCTAGTAACAGTGGTTGTATTAATGATACTAGACTTTGACCCGTGCGTGCACGGGTTGACGTTTCATATGACATCGGAAATTTCCGAAATAGATACAATATCATCGACACCGTATTGTTGACATTAACATAACCAAGGCTTAAGCCTAAAATAATGCTTTAATTTCACTACACTCTGCTTAGTTAGATTAATATGTGTTTCGAGGCAGGCCTCCACCACACCCATTATGTAGCGAAGAATTGCAGAATCGCTCGGAAACGATCTTGGAGAAAATTACTGAAGTTGCATTGAAAATAACAGTTAAATTGTTCATAAAAACCATTTTGAGGCTGTAAAAACCCTTCTTCTAAAAAGAATCTGGGGGAATAAGCCGAGGTAAATGCCCACGACCCTCTCGTACGTCTTATACGAATTTTTAAACGTCCAAGTTAACTAGGCGTTTAAACGGAGGACAGTATTGTCCAAATGAAAATGTCCAAAACTGCGAGAGATGAGTAATCGACATTTGGAAGACGCAAGTGCGTTTAAATTTTGTAGTATTTATATATACTTATATAATTTAAAACTGGCAATTTTGTAATGACAATAACTGACTCATTTAAAGAGTTTAAATACAAATGGAAATGTTGACTACTTTCTAACAATATTTTATTAACTATAGTTTACCTCAGTGTAAATAATAAAAATAATGCAGTTGAAAAGGAATGATCTGCATCCCCGCATCAATTTAACAGTATTTTTGAAGATATTTTAACCTAAATATATAAACAAAGCAAAAAATCAGTTAATAATTTTATTCAGATTTATCAACGTTTTCCTCTGCATCATCAACACTTGTTTCATACCCCCTGGTTTCAATTACATTACAGTAATGGCGATAGCAACCCAGGTACCAGATCACACTACAAATGTTAGAGCAACATACCAAAGTTCTAGCTCCGCTCTTGCATTGGCAGTACCATGATGTCACGGCACAATCTGTGAACTTAATCCACAAATTGTACAGGGTACTGCTCGAGTGTCTAGATTGAAGCCTACAGTGAATCAGGTCGGATTCCATTTGTGACACATCAATAGCGTACTGACCAGTCTCATCGACATGTTCTCTAATGTAAGAGTTTGTCTGGCGAATTTGGTAGGTCCCAAAAGTTAATTGTCTAACATCTTCTTCCGACAGAGTGGGAAAATTAACTGCAGCATCATGTGCATCGGTTCTCTTCCAGGATTTAGAGTTAGCACGATATTTGTAATGTGGTTCCGTATCACAGAGATTGTTCAAGACATTTTCATTTTTCTTTGCCATCATTAACATTTGGAAACCATTACCAAGATCGTTTGGATCATCTGATTTTAAGGGTGGTCTGTATTTATTGATCAAAGAACATACGATTCTAACATAGTCACCTATGGAAGGAATGTGCGAATTACACACCACATTGTCCAAACATCGCCATTTTTTAAGTCGACCGTTTGCTGCCTCCACTACCCATCGGATTTTAGTAACCAATCGTGATGAATTTGCACCGGATGTAGAATGTTGTGTGCAGGACTTTAGTAAAAAGATTGGCATTTGTGTCTTGAACCCGCATTCATTTAGAAAATCAACGGAGTCACGAAAACCTCTATCAATTACCAGAACGTCGTTTTCATTGAGAAAATTCAAAATATTGCATCCGTTTGTCTCCTTTATATGTTTTATTATAGAAGCAGCATTGTTTCTACCATTTGCTAAGTAAGGCCCAAAAACTTCTAAAATGTATCCGGTCACCAAAAATGGCTTCACCAAAGGTCGTCCTTTGTGCATAGAATAAGAAAGTCTTTGGAATTTATACATTGAACTTTTTTGTATGTACATATACGTACTGTCTAGAACTAATATGACAGTGTCTGATGTGGAATCTGAAAACAGCTGTTTTGATATATCTGTCGTATGATTATCTTTGACATTTTGTCTAGGAATATGGTCAAAACCAAGGTTATGTGGAACAAAATCTTTCATAATGGCTTTTCGAGGACTTCAACGATTTCGGCTACTTGTCGCCTACATCGAAATCCACAAAGAGTAGCCAGCAACCCATTCGATAAACCACTTCAACTTGAAAAGAAGAATACCAACAGCGTTTCTAACTGTTCGATTTTGTGTATTTCTCATTGACATTACATGTAAAACTAAATCGTCGAAATTAAATTTGGAGATTCCCAGTAAAGAATTGTAATCTTCATCTTCGATAAGTTTATCAAAACTTAGGTTGTAAGTGTTACAAGAACCCATTGCTCTTAAACGAACGTGTTCGAGTAAATCTTGTATTTCTTTAGATGACAGTACAGAATTGTGTTTCTTATACTTATCAAAGTCAACAATTTAAATGATCAGTATTAAGCCGTTTTCCAAGTAAATGCTTGCGACAATGCTTGCTACTATGCTATTTCTTTCACAACATATCACGCAGTTGTTATGTGACTTTCCTGTCGATACAATTGGAAGTGAAATACATGGCGAGTTATTAGTTGATTATCCTTTAGGCACACACTGTACCTTTGATTTGGCTTGTATTCTGCATTTCGTGCAAATTTGACTGCTTTTGTCCAGTGTATGTCCCTGTTGTGTAAACAAGGCTTTCAAGGATTGAGGGATGGAACGTTTTATCTTGCCTTTTAATTGTTTCTTGCATACACAAAAACCGTATCGTGAAGGTCGGCCCATGTCTGTTTACAAGTCCATAGTCCCAGGGACCATGGATTTTAAAATTTAGGTGGAGGACTTTATAGGCATCATAATCATGTATTTTTTAACTTTTCTCAAATATATGGAGATTTCCAAGATGTCATACATTTTCACAATAAGGTAATTTAATACATTTTTACTAAATGGCCATATTGGCTCCGCCCTAGGGCCTGAACCCCAATCCCCGGAATTATGAATTTCACAATTTAGGTATTTAGTTTCATGCAATCTGATTAAAACACAGATCTCTACATAAGCGCACAGATATAACAAGACGACTTCATGGACATTATAACCATGCATTTAGTGTTTCTAAAAATATATATTGGAATGAAAAAGAAACTCGGATTTACAACACTTTTACTACATGGTCATATTGGCCCCACTCAAGGGTATGTACCCCGATCTTGGGCCATGGATTTCATTATTTTGGAAAAGGTCTTCATGCTCATACAAAGCCATGACTTTATTTTTTCCCCTTCAGATGTGGGAGTAGAGAAGATTTTAGAAAATGTGGCCTTGTTTTGCCTGAAGTCCCGGTTGTAAAGCCATGCAATTCACAATTTAGATTCCTCTTACAATAGAGATACTTCACAGCAAAATTGGTCATGAAATTTTCCTGAACAAATTAAATATGTAAAATTCTTAAAGCACGAGGGAAGAAGACCATTTGCAATAGTGTCACCTCGCATTAAATTATAAAGCAGACATTCAATAATATTGCCAACGCAATTAAAAACGCATCACTGAAACTATAAAAAGTGTAAAATATCATGCGTGTCCAGAACTATAGTCCATGGAATTCCATATACAGCCAACTGCCAGCTGCTTATTTCAGACTGCCAATAGCTCTCTTTGCCTTTTGAATTTGTTAAGCGCATGTACAGTCATTTATTTGAGAATGGATTGATAGATACGTCTTTCTAAAAGGGGTACACACTATGCCACTTATTTTAAGAGTAAATGCAGGGCCAAAAAATTGTTGAATGACAGATGTCCATTCACTGCTTCGTAAAGAAAATAACAATGAATTTGCTGAAAACTGTGCTTTTGCAGGGAGTCCTCCCAATATTAAAAGAATAGAAAGGTGGTGGAGATATCTCAAAGAAGCGTACATTGACTCGCATTTACCACTTTTGAGAGACATGAAAGATAGTGGAGGTCTTGATTTGTCTAAAGCTATTCATATAGAATGTCTGAGAATTTGTTTCATTCATGTCATCCATTATGATCTAGAAAGAGTGATGCCCACCCACATTGAATGATCATAGATTTAGAAAACAAAACACATTTTGTCCAGCAGATCGTCAATCCTAATTGTAATACATGTACCAACCCAGAAGTATTTGACTGTTACGAAATAAAAAAGGATGTGAACACTCTTGATATGTTTGAAAATATCCAGGATCCGGTTGTATCAATATTTAATGGTTTATTAAAGCATTATTAAACTCCATGTATTTAATGAGTCATTAATTTCCGTTGTATCAAAGTTTAAATGAACGAATTCGTTCATTTAAACTCCATTAAATTCCCATATTTCAATGATGCCAATGGGGCTTCATTAACGCTTCATTTAACGCTAAATAACAATGGTGGCCAACGTGATGTTTCATCAAGGGCGAAGAAGAGCCGACAGAGTTTTTCGGGAACGTTTTTCTATTGTCATAATGTGTGACGAGGAAATTCGGAGGAGATATCGGTTCAGAAAAGCAAATTGTGGATATGATTGATCCAGTCATCGGCCCCAAAGCCAAGAGATCACAAGCTCTCTCTGCACTGTTTGACAATGGCCTCTGTCAAGCAACAACAAGGGCTAGCTTCCATTTGTTTAACTTGATTACGTCACATATGTCGTCATTTTGGTGGCGGATCCTACAAATTTTTACAGCTGATACTGAAGAATATTGATTTAATGTGTCGCACTAAAAATGGAACTCTGCATTTTTTCAAATATTCCTACTTGTCTTTATCAATTACACTTTGATTTTGTTTAAACTTTGATTTTGTTTACAAAAAAGTGACACCGAATTTTATCTATCTTTGTATAAATGATCAAAACTAGAGGTACTGTGAGCAAGCTCACAATTGATACCCCCCGCTAAGATAAAAATCATAATGCGTGTATTTTTCCAATTATAGAAAATATTGGATGAATCTATTTCACCGTCCATTTTCTATAAATAACAACTGCTCTATTTTTTAAAAACTGTTGGTCATCAGCAATATTTGTGTGAAGTAAGAACATTCAATGCCTCTCCATAAGAAAGATACTGACCGGACACGAATTTTGCACTATTTTTCCCAACGACCTTTACCTTGTCCAAATGACATTGGGTCAAGGTCATGACACACCCTTAGATCATAAGCAATCTTTTTGTGAAGTAAGAATTTCCAATAATTCTCCATAAGAAAGATATGGACCGGACACAAATTTTGCACTTTTTCTGCCAGTGACTTTGACCTTGCCCGAATGTCCTTGGGTTAAGGTCATGACACACCCTTAGATCATAAGCAATCTTTTTGTGAAGTAAGAATTTCCAATAATTCTCCATAAGAACGACATGGACCGGACACGAATTTTGTATTTTTTCTGCCAGTGACCTTGACCTTGCCCAAATGACCTTGGGTCAAGGTTATGACACACCCTTAGGTCATAAGCAATCTTTGTGTGAAGTAAGAACTTCCAATAAATCTCCATAAGATATGGACCGGACACGAATTTTGTATTTTTTCTGCCAGTGACCTTGACCTTGCCCGAATGACATTGAGCCAAGGTCATGACACACCCTTAGGTCATAAGCAATCTTTGTGTGAAGTAAGAACTTCCAATGTTTCTCCATAAGAAAGATATGGACCGGACACGATTGCACAGACAGACGGACAGACGGAGAAGGTGATTCTTATATACCCCCCCCCCCAAACTTCGTTTGCGGGGGGTATAATGACAGATGCTAAGAATGAAGATTTGCCGGGTTTTTTTTATTAAGCCTACCGGTTATTTAATTAATTTAGGAATAAGAAATCTTTTTTTGAGTATTATGAGGTGATAATTTTGGTCGGGGCGTTATCAAATCCAATCAAGGGCTTTATTGATTACGCCCCCACCAAAATTACCACCTCATCATACTTAAAGAATGATTCCTAATTACTTATATCTATATAAGTTTATGCCATTGTCCGATTAAGTATAACACATAAATAACCAAACTCCGCTGGCGCCTCAATTGTACGTTATTTGAAGTTTTGGCTTTTATAGTACAAAATCGAAACGTAGTGTTATCACAGGCAAAGACACTGTAAATATTTTGATGTAATTTTTACAATATATTTTGTTGTGAAATGTTAAACATTTAAATTACATATATATAAAACATGTGTCTGCAGACTTGAAAGAATTTTAACTTATGCAATACTTTTATTATTTATTGTCATTTCTGAATACATGTAGTTTTACGGGTTTTTTTCCAAATAATACTTTTACTACTTATAGAAATTTATTGAAGGGGTAAGGTCATGATTTTGGTCAATTTTTTCCCCGTTTTTAATATTACAATACTACAGTAAGGCATATCTAATAGTCAACGATATATTAATTTATTGAGTGATATAGTACCTAGAATTTAGAAAGATTTTCATTTAATAAAGTTGCATCTTTTAAATTCTCTGGGACAGTTTGTTGCTACTGAATTCTTTTTTTGCTGTCTGGTGCATATTTGTCCACTTTGTTTTTATTTCTTTAATCGATCGATTTGAAATTCCTAAAGCATTAATCTGTGACGTGATATTTTCCCATACTTTCTTCTTTTTTTTGGTTAGTGATGGTATTCGTAAATTTGCTGTTAATTATGTCGATATTTTTTCCCCCAAGTCAGCAAGGAGCTGAATTTCGCTTGTATCAAAATTTTTGCCCCTGTTTCTACTTGACTTTGTTTGGACGTCGGCGTCTGTCATCTTGCTAGAATGTTTACAAACAAAGCAGACGCCGTGGAACTTGACGAGCATAGCATTATGGGTAATATTTAAAGAATAAGAAAGCTTTAATCATAATGACTCATTAATATTTTAATGCTTCATTATCTAACAAACCTTTAATAACGGTTTTGTACAACAACCTTTAATGTGTTGATTAACTAATGATTTGTTTAGAATTTAATGATTCATTAGGCTTAATAACACATTAAATTTAATGAACCGTTGATACAACCGGCTCCAGGCAACCGAAAATGACTTTGTAATGGACTCATGTAACGAGTTTTCTGAAATTGCCTTAGAAACGATGTTGCATCTAAATCTATAACTCCCAAGCACGTTACAAGAGACTATGGAACTTTTTTGGAACCTTATAACGTTTTTAAAAGTTTTACTTAAAAAGTAACATAATTTCCGTGAAAATAAAATGAGAAATGTTAAAGAGGCAACATTACACTTTAAAGTTTTAGTTTGATCTGCTCGCACCAAGGTAGTCAAAACAACTTTTTAAAGCCGTAGATAGTATTGGCGGTCATAATCTATCATTCCCAGTGCAATTTCTTTGCAGCAAGTTGCGCATCGGGATACTACTAACAATATTGCGTACAGAGCAATGTAGAAAAATAATCTCACCGTGACCAGGCTACGCTCAGGTCACAGTAAGAATACTTGCAATGTAGCAGCCGCGAAGCGGATCAGCTTTGCGTCGATTTTTAGTCTGTTAAAAATAATCTGCAGATGAAAAAGACATTTTTAGGTCACCTGAGTCACTCAGGTGACCTATTGCAATTGGTCTTCGTCCGTCGTCATGCGTCTGTGCGTTAACAATTTAAAATTTTTGGTGTGAAGCATCTTTATGGTAAGAAGAATCTAAATTGTGAAATTCATGGCTCTACCACCCTTGGGGTGCCATGGGCGGGGCCAAATATGCAAAAGAAAGCCAAATTTTCAAAAATCTTCTTCTCTACTCCCACGCATGTGAGGAAAAAACCAGTTGCATTGTTATGATGTCCATGAAGCCCTCTACCAAAATTGTGAAATGTATGGCCCCAGGGTCAGGGGTTCTGGCTCTAAGGTGGGGCCAATATGGCCATGTAGTAAAAATGTATGAAATCTTCGAAAATCGTCTTCTTTACTACCATATATATTTTAAAAAAACTAAATGCATGGTTATGATGTCTCTGAAGACCTCTACCTAATTTGTGAAATTTATGACCCCTGGGTCAGGGGTTCAGGATCTAGGGTGGGGCCAATATGGCCAAATAGTAAAAATGTATTAAATCTTAGGAAATCTTCTCTACTCCCATATATATTTGTTAAAATATAAATGCATGATTATGATGTCCATGAGGCCCTCTATCAAAATTGTGAAATTCATGACCCCTGGGTCAGGGTTCAGGCTCTAGGGTGGGGCCAATGTGGCCAAATAGTAAAAATGTATTAAATCTTAGAAAATCATATATATTTGTTATAAACTAAATGCATGATTATGATGTCCATGAGGCCCTCTATCAAAATTGTGAAATTCATGACCCCTGGGTCAGGGGTTCAGGCTCTAGGGTGAGGCCAATGTGGCCAAATAGTAAAACTGTATAAAATCTTTAAAATCTTCTTCTCTACTTCCATATATATTTGTTAAAAACTAAATGCATGTTTATGATGTCCATGAGGCCCTCTACCAAAATTGTAAAATTCATGACCCCTTTGTTAGGTGCTCAGGCTCTAGTGGGGGGGGGGGGGGGGGGGCAATATGGCCATATAGTAAAACTGTTTTAAATCTTAAAAATCTTCTTCTCTACTCCCACACATGTGAGCAAAAAACTGAATACATGGTTATGATGTCCATGAGGGCCTCTACTAAAATTGTGAAATTCATGACCCCTGTGTTAGGTGTTCAGGCTCTAGGGTGGGGCCAATATGGCCATATAGTAAAACGGTTTTAAATCTTAAAAAATCTTCTTCTCTACTATCACACATGTGGGCAAAAACTGAATACATGGTTATGATATCCACAATCTCCTTTACCTAAATTGGGAAATTCATGGCCCCTTGGTCAGGGGTTGAGGACATGAAGGGGGGGGGGGTATGGCAATATAGTGTTAACGCATATAATTTTCTTCTCTATTCTCACACATCTGTATGAAAAAAACTGACTAATAATTATGTTTACCAGAAAGTCCTCTACTGAAATTTTAATTTTCATGTCCCCTCAAGGATGGGTTTTGACTCTAGGACAGGGCCAAAATGGATGTATAGATGTTAATGCATATAATGTTAAAAAAGTATCTTCTTTACTCCCACACACCTGAGAGGAAAACTGAATTCATGATTTTGTAGACCAGATCTTAGTTTTTCACCAAAATTATAGGTTTCACAGTCCTTTATGAAATGTGGTCTTCATTACAAATTTATAATTTTTCTACTCCAGTATGAAACCTTATTAATTAGATGCATATATGAGGCTCCGTGACAAGTTTGTGTATGGGATATATGCTACTCAGGTGACCGTTGAGGCCAATTGGCGGCCTCTTGTAATACATTACAAACCTTTTTGAACATGCATATGGAGATACTGAATCATTAACAGCAAGCAGTAATCTGGTGTTAAGAGAAAATACGTTGAATTGTATTTGCTTTGGAACTGAAAAGGTTAAAAATTTTAATGAGAAATAATCATATTCGCATTGTTCCCTCTAAGGGCATCTTTCCTTGACAACTGGGAAAATCCTTTCCACGTCAGTAGAGGAGCTTAATGCAATGTTAGATCTGCAAGTGATCTGCTTTTTCTTGACATTATCTCCCTCACAGCTGGTGCTATAGTACCACGCCCCTTCCGGAATGTCATCTTCCTCCATATGTAGACACTCTATGTGAAACCACACTCCTCTTTAACAATTCCCATTGTCGCTGAACACCATGGCACCCCCTGCTTATTCAGTCTTACATAGCCAGTAACAAGTGCCCTGTTGATCAGAGTCATCAGCACACATTCGCAATATATTCTGCGCCATGGGCATTGTAGAAATGTTGTTTATTATTTTGCTTGCTGTTGAGTGCTGGCACATCAGTTTGTCTTCAGCATCTGTGATGTCCTGCAAGGATTCCGTATCCAAGAAAAGGAAAACGAGTAAAATAACATCTCTCTCTGTAAATAAAACTCAATGAAGTTTCGTTGTAATTGAAAGATTTTTCTGCGCATGCGCAGTTTGATATTTCCGCTGTAATGGCGTCCGTAAATAGCGAAATTTCAAATGTGAAAAACGTGGAACTGATTTACTTGCAAATACGGTGAAATTAGCATGTGAAGATACGGGACTATGTAAGAGCAACAAAATACGTATTTGAAAAAATCAAATGACAATTTGGGCAAGGTGCGACGCGTAATATATTTTTTATTTAATACGAAGAGAATATAGGAGACGAAGTCAACCCGTAAGAAATCTGTGTTTAAACGATAGAACATTTTATCTATTTTACACTGTGCGGACTTCAAAATCTTTTCGTCAATTGCTCAAATATAGGAGGAAACATTAAGAAAAACATGCAAAATAAAGCAGATGTAGGGCAATTTTTTGTATTACATGTAGCTGGAATCACGAGCTGGTTTAAACCCTCATTTGTTCGGGTTAACGATAAAATTGTCATTCAATCCTTATAGTGATCAAACCAAAAATTTATTTTTATTTCAAGAATAAAGAAACAATGCAAAACAAACAAGAGATGTTTGTAAAACACTTGTGCCCCCCTAAACCTCTGAAGGAAAATGAAGCGGATACTGCATATAATTGAAATTTTTCTAACTCCAAAATTGTTTGAACGTACCCCTGTCTTGATCTAGATAGTCTTATGATAAATCTGTATGCCTTTCATATCAGTATATGACTCTCTGCTTGGAAAAGAAACGGAAACCATTGGTGGAGTGACCGACAGCAGAAAAGCAATATGCCCTCCCCCGCTTCTTCGAAGGAGGGCATTAATATTAATTTTCTTTCTCTGATAGAATAGGGTGTTTGAACAGTATGATTAGTACCATCTACCCAAGTCAAGGGTTTCTGATCCGCCCTGCTCTACGTAGAGCAGAGCGGATAAGAAACCCTTGACTTGGGAAGATGGATTGGTGCAGGCCTCTGAACGCTTTATATACTTTGAAACAGGTAGGAAAACTGGTCGTCTTCCCACATGGTTCCGACTTGCTGCTGGGGAGACAATGTATATCAAAAGGCTTAACATTTTATGTCAAATACCTAGAATCAAATGAAGGTATTATTTTATTAACAACATGTACGTTTTATATGAAGGAACGCTGAGAAAATAATTGAGTCACAGTAGGCACTGGCACGATAAACAGAAACCGTAGCTGTTCGACATCTTAGAGTCAACAGACATGTAATTTCCTACGTCATCAACATTTTCTATGACGTAAGGATTAAAATTTGGCTGTCGACAGTATTGAATCTTGACCTGTGATTATAATTGAGAAGATGCAGACCAAATCAGGGGCAGAGCCCGAGTGCACTTCTCCTCTATATTTCTCGAGGAATTCAATCCATATCCATGAATTAAAAGTAGCAGACGACAGAAATAGTGCCACCATGTGGCTAAATATAGCTAGAGAGGCGCTATATGTACCTGATTTGCACATGCTGGTTATTAATCGCACAATCAAACACGACACCCACCCCAAATTTTCCTCCTATTATGATGAAATTAAAAATTGAGAATGAAAATAGTTTAAACAACTGATTGAAAGTAAAACTTGTCTGGCTTTATATGATAATGAATAAGAAGTCCCCCCCCACCCCCTTGAGCAAAATAGGATTAGGATATCTGTAAATGATTCATGCATATTATCCTTGCTTCCCTAGTTACAGCTCCTGACATGAAGCGAAAATAATCACTACCAATAATGGCTCTATAATTGTTGGTCATTGGTTCTATCAACAGTTTCCGTGCATGTTCTTCGCAGAGATGATTGTATATACTTCTTTATCAGATGTATACTGTTATACATGTATCAAGTAGGAATGACAATATTTAACATTAATCAAAGCTGTAGAGAGAAGCCCAAAAATACTGGCATTAAATCAATAACAACAAATTACTTCACAAACTTATTTATTTATACAAACTACATATCTATTCTAGAACATTTATCTTATGTTTCTTGTCTTGTCCTCTATAGTGAGGACGGTTAGTAATGTAATTTAAATGTAAGTGAAAGTACATCCTCCACTAATGCCGCCAAGGCTTCGGAAGTGTACTCCTTGGCACCCCCCTCACTACTACTTGGAGGTTCCTAAGAGAATTCTTGCCAGCGTCGGAGGGTTTTCGGGAAACCTGCGACGTCTACTTCTCCTACCCTGGGGCGATCATGACACAAAGGAACGGGTGATTTACCCTTAATTTCCCTTCTTTGCTTAAAATTAACGAGAAAAAACCTCGGAAAGTCGAACCAGACGAGCGCAGAGACGAGCAACGGTATCCTAGAAATGAGCTGCGAGTCATTCAAAGAGTCCAATGGTTTGGTTCTATCTCGAAAAAAAAAAAGTCCCGCTAACGCTGCATAAGTAAATCTGTCGCCATTTTCATTACGCTTCGTGCGTTCTTACGTCTGCTGTACGTCAACCATAGATTTTGATGTAAATGCCAAAACGCAAGATAAGGCCTTTAGAAAAACGCCAAATTAGCCTGAGTTACCTTCTACGTTCTAATACGACCTGTAGTAAAACTAGCCCAGGGCGATATTGTATCTAACTTGGAGATTTTGTGTCAACGGGAGGTTCTGGGTCATTCCCAGCCCTCACCTTCATGTGTGGTCAATGTACGATTCACTATGCCCGGCAAACTTTGTTCTCTTGTAGGCGATAAAATGGCAAAATCTACAGAAGAGCAGATACTTCTCGCGGGACAGGTGCTTTGAAAAAGATAATTGGTCACATCCTACTTCTCTTGTCTATAATCACAGGGTTTACATGTCCACGTACGGCCACACTTCCCGGTCGAAATCCCCATAGAAATGTGGAAGCTTATCAATTCGATATTAGACCAACCTAAGATTTGTACATATCTGATCAATACAATATTGGTTAACTTTAAACCAACACAATATTGGTAAATTCTATTGAGGGTATATAGCAATATCTATACTACTATATTAAAATAATAGACTCGAATTTATGATCTTTAATACAATACTGTCTTTTGTTTTATATATTTTAAACATCATTGGTACTTGAAGGTTACCAATTTGTTTTTATTTTTTCTCAGTTAAGCTTTGCTAATTAATAATCAACGAAAATTCCTGAAAAAATCCCGGAAATCACCTGGATTTTTTTAATTTTACAATCTTGCGCTTGCGCAATACATACACGCTAACGGGATCTTCAGTTTATGTTTCCACAATATCACATCTGCATGAATAAGCTCGGTTATATTTGTTAGGAGAGTGAAGATAGAATATGTTTTATCGTAAAAATGAATAATGTCCTACGGACCCAGTTTTACTAAGAAAATACGTGTACGTTGGTGAAAAGGGGTTGAATTCTTTCATTCTATGGATAAAAAAATTTAGTTGAAAGGTATTTGCAGTCTCAAAATTATTTTCAAGGCAACTTCATTGACTTTCTCCAAAGTCGTTCCGGAGCGATTCTGCAATTTTCTGCTACAATACGGGTACATGGGGGGCATTCTAACTGTGGTGAGGGCCTTTCCCGAGATATAGTTAGATTATTCAAACTGAGGAAAGTGTAGTGAAATTAATACCATAATTGTAGGCTTATAGCTTTGTTATGTTAATGTCAATAATAAGATGTGTCGATGTACCTACATGTATTTCGTAAATGTCCGATATGCAATGTCAACCCATGCACGCACGGGTCAAAGTCTAGTTGTAAATATTTTATGTTCGTTTGAACGATAAGAACTAAAATTCAAGAATAAAAGGGTATACTATGAAATGAAATATAAATTGGTACATTAACCCAGCAGTATGCAGTTATTATATGTTCTATTCTAAGACACAAAAAGATTTTTTAAAAAGTTGTAGAGAGTGTGAAGCAATGAATTAAAATCCAGTTCGATTGTAGTGAAAAAAAAACCTATTCACAAAGTTTGACAGAGACCTGGAGAAAAGGACCAATTCTTACTCAAAGTTCGGAAGGCAACAATTGCATGTTACGAGAGAGACTATTCAATGTGTGCTGCCTATTTCTTGGTCTGCGACGGTGAAGTGGTCTCCCAACTACATGTAGTATATACTAAGCCGCATCTTTTCCATTTATCTACTTCATTTCAAGCTTGAACGAAACCTATAGTTATCTACTACATGTATAAACTGACCACCATTGTGAGAAATATGCATAGCTCTCCAATATATAGCGTAGTAATCTAATAAATTTAATAACCTATTCTTTGTGTTCTTCCTATCAATCATCAGGTCAAGTCAAATCTACGTAGCAGATAAGGGATGTGGCCCAGGCAGGTGCTCCTAGCTCGGAAGGTTACCCATTTTATAAATGACACTGATTATTACTTACTTTAAAGCGTAAACTAAATCCATCATTATGTACTATCAGGCATATACTAAAACCATTATTGTGAGGAGAGATAAACGACTCTCCAATGTATAGCCGTGTAACATTCTAATAAATAATCTTACCTATTCTTTGTATTCTAAATTCATATATCGATCAAGTCTGCAAGGCAGGTAGGGAAAGTGGCCCAGGCAGATGTCTCTAGCTTTGCAGGTCTTTCGCTGGTTGTTTATACTCTGTGGTTCTAGAGTAACATGCTCCGGAACAACACAGTGTGTCTTGGTATGATGCAACAATGGATGCATCCAACTTTATGATAACCATGACTCTGAGTCTATGTTCATGCACGGCAACCCACGTGTTCTTAACTAAATGCTAAAATACTAAAATCCATACTTGTTGCTGCTTCTAGCGCCAAGCCAGATGCGACACGGACCATTCGAACCACGAAGAGAGCCCGAGTATACTTTTTCCTCTATATTTCTCGGAGAAATTTATTCTGTAACGCCTTGTGTTGAGAACAAAACGATGTAAAGTTTATTATTTATTCAACCATAAATAACATGACACAAAAAGATCATCAGACAAGTCTCAACCCTTGGGACGATGGCAAAATCTGTACAATTACCGACACTAATTAACTGGTACTTATATCCAGTATATATATCCTATACGTAAAATCCCCCGACCAAAATAAAACTTGAAGGCTGTCGATAAAATACGAATAAATATCGCCACTACAAATATACAGAGAAAATATTCCTTAACTCTCTATAAATCGAAATAACTAGTACTGAACAAGTAAATATGAATTAAACTAGCAATATAACTAGTAATAATTAATTAAACCCTATTACTACAAATGTACTTCAGTCACTTAGATACTGAAACAGTACACACCTTCAAATCTGCTGCATAATCTTCGTGTGCTTCCTTAGCACACAACAAAAAGGAGAGAGCACCCGTTTCTCAGTGTTGGGGTATTTATAGTGTGCCAGAAGAACACAAAGAAAAGAATAATAACTTTGTAGACTGGCAATCAACATGTCTACCATATTAAATATACTCGTACCTTTTTCACACACAGTAAAAAAAATATATACTGTACTTAAAATAATTATTCCAACTCATTTACGTCATTATTATAACAAAATACACTTGTCATTTATCAATCAAACAGAATCAGACAATGAAACATATCATAGATACATGTAGCTATCTACAATAATGCCAGCACAAAGGAAAAAAAAGAAGACTTCCAGCAAAGATCAATTATGAAAAAAAAACAATTCAATACTTTTAGTACATTTTTCTCAACAATGGTTAATATTTATTATTCATACATTAATTAAAAATTCTCAATTAAATAAACAAGAACTCCACCAATTCCACAATCATTACGCAGTATTTACTTTTATCATATAATAATGAGTAGAAGATTACAATATTTAATATTAATCCAAGCTGTATAGTACATAAAAAAAATTCAAGAATGAAAAATACTGGCTCAAAATTAACGCGAACAAATACTTACACAACCTATCTATATCTAATTACACATCCTAATGTCTCTTGTTAGATTTACGGAATGGACGGTCTGGCTGAAATAAGTCATCTAATGGTGATCTATGCCAGGGACGCTGCTGGGGCTTGGGACGATTCGGTCTGGTAACCAACCGCACCACCAACTGTAGTTTCCTAGGAGACCTCCTGAGAGGAGCCGATGACCTTTGCGGACGCGGATGGTAGGGCTCACCCTCTCCCGGACCATCATGGAATGACTTAGGCGCCTCATCCCTACCCCTCCTCAAGGCTGAAATGGTAGCCTGGTGCTCCTCAATAACTCGCCACTGTCTTTCCACCTCTCTCTCCAGGCTCTCCGTCTTCTGATTCCGCTCGACCTCAGTGGAAGAAGGCTCCCTCACGATGAACTCGTCCAAAAGTTGTTGGTCCTCCTTAGTCAATAATTACGGTAGGGAAGAATCCAACGCCGACTGGGGGGGGGGGGGGGGATGGCTGCCGAGGACGGGAGGGACACTACTGGAAGGGAGACTGCTGAAAGGGAGACTGCTGGGGACGAGAAAGCCAACGTGGAAGACGGAAGGGAGGAAGACATGAAAACGGGCACAGGCGGCAACGAGGTCACACTAAGTGGTACGGCGGCGGCGGCCAGGGAAACTGGAGGACCATCAGGGGGAGGAAGACTGGATGGTCGCCTGCGGGACTCCCAGTGCCTCAACGAATCCTCCACAGACAGCACCACCATCATCTCCTCCAGCATGGCGGTGTTGTCTCTCATCTGAAGGTACGAGCTCACTGGAGGCTCTGGGCCGTCTGCCACCCGCATCTTATGCTCCAAATACCATTTCCCATGTTTTACAAACTTGGTCCTCTGAAAAGCGGTGAATTGGCACAGCCGACAGGAGAAAGGGTAATCCTCAAGAGATAAATGTCGTTGGTATACATGGTTGGTCACAGATAGCTTCTCTCCTCTGTACCCACAGGGCTTACAGGACCACACTCTACCACGTTTCCCAGCGGAGACATCCATTATGAGATCTGTAAGTGAATCAAGTCAACAATTAAATATGAAACGAACACAATATTGGTAAAATTTAAGACCAACACAATATTGGTAAAATTCTATACATGGAATATAACAAGCCCCCCCCCCCTCCCTTTCTAACAGTGGTACTGGTTGAGACTTGTTCACAAGACAAGTGAATAGAAAATGTTTTATTAGGTAGTCTATCATCACAACTATGTATAAACACAAAGAATACATATTGTGCATATTAAATCTTTAAGGTCGACGCTAGCTTCTGGGCCCACTTAGGGGGTTTATCGCCTCGGTATGGTAGTAGTTTATTGTGATTCACTACTTTTCGAAACCCACGGGCATCCATCTGTATTTCGAATACTAGTTCACTGTGAACCTTAACCACCACACATGGGCCCACGTAAACAGACTGTAATTTGGTACATTCTCCAGCATATATGTTTTCATTTAATTTCCACACCAGATCGCCCACAGAGTAGCTATGTGTGAAAACTTTTGAGTCATATAAATTCTTCTGGCGCTCGGCTGCTCGTCCCTAGATATTTGCGACATATCTCATGTGCTTTATTAAGTTGACTTCGTATTTCCTCTACGTAGGTACCATAGGATGAAGTTAATTCTCTTGTGGATGTTTCAGGTCTGAAGATAATCTCAGAAGGAAGACGGACCTCTCGACCGAAAATGAGCAAATTTGGTGTCAATCCAGTAGACTCTTGAGGGGTAGAAACGATACGCAGCAGTAACACAGCTATGGTAAACATCCCATTCGTCATCGTTAACTATATAGGAACGGATCATCTGGATGAGGGTTCGATTAAATCTTTCCACTAGACCATTGCATTCGGATTCCTTGCCGTCGTTCTAGTTTTCTCTATTTGTTCTGCCTTGATCTGAGTGTAAAGTCATGGGGCAACCAAAATGGGCAACTACTTCAAGTAAAACTTTAGCGGTAGTACGAGCAGTCTGATCAGGTACTGGAAATGCTTCAACCCACTTGGAGAGGTAATCTATGCAGACCATAATATAGCGGTTTCCTTGCTTGGTTATAGGTAAGGGTCCAAGGAAATCAACACCGACTCGCTCCCAGGGTACACCAACAGGACAACTTCTCAACTTGGCTCTTGCAGTTTTATTTGTCTTCTTACTGGTCGCACATATATCACAGGATTGAATGAAAGTTTTAATCGAATCTCTCATTTCATACCAATAAAATTGCTGTGTAATCGTATGCTTGGTCCTTTTGGTCCCCAAATGTCCAGATAATAAAGAACAATGACATAATTGTAGAATTTCGGGTTTCAACTTCTCTGGAACTATAAACTGGGTCATTGTATGGCCTAGTGTGGTTGTGCATTCTTTATACAAAACCCCATCATTGAAACAGAGTTGTTCCCATAAACACACATAAGGTCTTGTTGTTGGAGAATATTTTACTAGTTCCTCTTTTGTAGGTTTACTGCCAGAAAGTTTCCACCGAAGTACTGGACCAATATGAACATCTTCCATCTGGAGACACAGTAAACTGGATGAGTTAATTCTTGACATCCATGCCGTACCCTCAAGTAGGTTTGTAGAGTGGTCGCGCTTTCTTGTTGAAACTCGATTAACACCTCTTTGAGTCTGATCTTCTGGAATTTCCAGAATCTCTGCCCTCTTTCTGCATTTAATACAGGGCCCACACTTAAGGCTTTCTAAACTATCATTCTCAGGACATTTGCAGTCGGCTGGGTTGGGACATCTGGATAGACCATCAGCGTTACCATGACGAGTTCCAGGTCTGTACTCTATCTCAAAAGTATGGGCAGAAAGAATTTCAATCCAACGAGCTACTCTTCCTTTAGATTCCTTTAGTTTGTATAGCCAGACTAATGCTTGGTGGTCTGTCCTTAGGACAAACCTCTGTCCTAATAAATACTGTTTGAAATTTTCAACAAAATAGCGAACAGCAAGAAGCTCCTTGTCAGTCACACAGTAGTTCCTTTCAGCCCGATTCAGGGTCCTGCTTCCATAAGCTAATACTTTCTCTCTTCCGTCTTGAATTTGGCTCAGTACTGCACCAATACCCACACCACAGGCATCTGTGTCCAGAACGAAATGGCCTTGCTTAGAGTCAGGATATCCCATTATATCCGGTCCGGTGAGAATTTTCTTTAACTGAAGAAATGCTTTATCGCATTGATCTGTTCAATGAAAAGAATGGTTCCTCTGTGTCAATTCAGTTAGTGGTTTAGCTATCGCTGAAAATCCTTTAATAAATTTCCTATAATAAGAGGCAGTCCCAAGGAATTGTCGTACGTCAGTAACGTTATTTGGCCTGGCCCAATTCAAGATTTTCTCTACATTTTGTTTGTCCGGTAAGACTCCTTCTTTGGTGACTCTATGGCCGAGAAAGACAACTTCATCTTGAAACAGATTACATTTTTCGGGTTTCAGTTTTAATCCTGCTTCTTCAATTCTTTGAACTACTTGACTAAGCCGGGATATATGTTCCTCAAAAGTTCTACTAAAAATAACGATGTCGTCCAAATATATTAGATAGATGTCCCCCTGAAGGCCATTAAGTGCCATTTCCATGACTGTCTGGAATGTACCAGGGGCATTGGTAAGTCAAAAAGGCATTGTTTTGTATTCAAAATGACCATATTTAGGCACAAATGCAGTCTTTGGTATGTCTTCAGCCTTATCGCGGTCTTGGTGATATCCAGCCGTTAGGTCTAATGTTTAAACATGGTAGCTCAAGCCACAGAGTTTAAGCAATCTTGAATTCTGAGAGGTAGAATACTGTATAATGCCCCTCTCTCTCTAAGATTGAGTATAGCATCTCTTTCTTCATCTGCTAAGGCTATTGGAACTTTGCGTGGTGGCTGTTTTATTGGCTTACTATCCCCAGGGTCTATTTCATGCTCCATTAAATCCGTTTGACCCAAATCCCATTCGTCCTTAGAGAAAGTCTCTTGATATTGTCTTAAAAATCTTGTGAAGGTTTCCTTTTCAGTCTCACTCAGTAACTGTGAGGAAGCCTCATAAAGCGACATCAAATGATTTGGAACAACATCTGACCTGGAATCTCTATCACCAGGTAACTCACTGGAACACCTCCGTGTCTCCGTCAGATTGTCGACCTGCTCAACCCAACGCAACACACCAAAGAACTCATCCACAGTACCCACAACTGTATCTGGATGAAGTACCTTAGTCTCGTCGAATGGATTGAGGATGCGAAGGGGAACAGTCATCTTCCCTCTGACATTCACTATAGACGGTGCCATCAATAACGATGTTTTTCCATTAAATCTTCACTAGGCTCAAACAGTAGGTCGTCACATATATCCTCCTCATGTACCCTCCGTATAAAGATAGGTATGATTACTTCTGTGTTGCCTGGTATCTCAGACCTCTCCACACACCTGAGAGTAATATCTGCTTGCATACCTCGCTATATGCACGGAATTTCATGACCTTGAAAGCGTATCACTCCTTTACTGAGTAATATATCAGCTTTTTCTTCGCCTAGGTTCTGTAAAATGTCAACACCAAGTAACATTTCATCCTGGATGTCAGCTACTACAATTTCTTTCTCCAAAAATAAAGTACCAAGCTGTAGACCAAACATTCCTTTTCCATGGACATGAATTGAGGATCCATCCAGCTCCTTGCAAACTTGACTTTCCTTTAAGTTTAGGCCTGTTAGTCTCAGCCAGGTTTTATAAACATTATAGGACAGGATAGTGTGAGATGCACCAGTATCAGCTGTTATGTGAACATCCAACCCATTTATTTTTCCCTTAATATATACTCCATCAGCATGTGGTAAACGATTTGAAACAAATTAGAACATTCTTGATGATTTGTTGTTGGGTCTAAACTGTTCGTCTGTCGGTCAGTTTTCTGGATAACCGGCTCTTGACCCTCAGAGACGGCTAATTCCGGTTTAAAGGCTTAGTAGTGGATTTCTGCAGCTCCTGAATCCTAAGGGGACACTCCCTTATAAAGTAGTCTCCACCTTTACAGTAGTAACAATTTCGCTGCATAGGACCATTTGGTACTGTGGTTTGATTGTGGGTCACACCAGTTGAAGGAGTAGAGCTACTTATAACACTTGGCACGGTCTGCTGACTGTTATAGTCCTTGTTTTTGACTAGGGCATCTAGACATTTCTGAATCTCCCCCATTTGTCGCTGTAAGGCCTGTATTGTGTCTTTGGATCTGTGAAAGTTATCTCCCTTGTGAAGAGTGGTATTTCTAACTTTAGGCTTTGCTTTTGATTTCTGAGTTGCCTGTTGGTCATCCGATCCTGTATCAGTATCAGCTCTAGATTTTGTCTCTTTAGCACATCTCTTTGGGGATGGATGTCGACCAGCCTCCTCATAATTTGTAACTTGTAACACAGCTTCGTGAATGTCACGAGGATCCTTGACGTACTCAACATGAAACTGAGCATCTCTATCTGCTAAACCATCTAAAAATTTCGTGAGAAGATCCTCATCTCGAGTCTTGGAGTCTCTCTCTGGGTGTGCCTTTGTATACAGCCTTTTTAAGTCTGCGTCAAAATCCTCCACCTGCTCACCAGGCTTTTGAACTCGTTTGTTGAATTTAGCAAGGTAGGTTCGTCGTGTTTCAACAGCACGAAATCGATTGATAAGTTCTTTGGTTAGTTTCTTGTAGCTGTTTCTTGTATCCTTGAAAAGCTGACCAAATACAAAGTCTGCTGCATCATCATGTAACCGAGGGAGCAGTTGATCGAGCTTCTCATCAGTGGACCATTTGTATCTATCTCCTACTTCTTCGAATCTGCAGAACCAGACAGTCCAGTCCTCTTTTCCAGTGTAAGGGGGTATTTTAACTTGGGTGCGATTGCTAGGACGCCTCCGTAGGAGCTCAAGTTTCGACGTGTCGCTGTCGCTACTAACGTTCAGGAGTAAGGGGGCGGTGTCAGAGCTTGCTTGACTCTTTGAACTTTTGTCGTCTTCTGCCAGTCGCTCCACAGTGGTTTGTAATTGCCGTACTATATCTGTGAGTGCAGTCAATGCAGGATGATCTTTCACTCCAACGGATCCGGAAGTAGTTTTAATTGGTACTGGTATTTGTCTCGTATAGTCCTGGATTGCCATTACAGGTTCAGAACCTGCAGGAGGGGTTGTAGAAAAACCAACATAGTCGGGACGTTGTGCAAACTCTGTCATTGAAGCACAAGCTAAATTACCCGCATAACCTGCACATGAACTCACAGGCACTGAACCTGTAAATGAGCCCACAGGTAAATGGTTATTTTGACATCTGATATGCGACCACGTTGTGGTAACAGCGCTGCTGGTTACTGTACTCAGGCGAGAAGCAGAATTA